>OX578149.1:59481235-60081235 GCA_951213105.1 Amaurobius ferox
TGAATATGAATCAAAGATGAAAATTCCTACTAAACAAGTAATTCATAGGAAAACTGGATAATCGAGAATGCCACTATACACCATTATAATGGCGCTCAAAACGTAGTTTCAATACTGACAAAAGTTACATTTTTTTGCGAAAATAAAATTCAAAACATTAATGTTAATGCATCTTATTTTCCGATTTTTTGATTTTTCTAATGTTTTTGACTTAGTTTATTATTTTTCATTTTTATTTATTTATATAATTAATAAATAATTATATATAATATACACATATATATATATATACATATATATATATATATATACATATACATATATATGTATATATATATATATATATATATATATTTTTTTTTGTATGTTAGTCACTATAATTGGGAATGTTTTCTAGTTTTCTAGGATGTTATCGAGTGAAATTTGATACACTGAGTTGATAATTTTAATAACAAAATTGGGGGGATATGCATTATTAGTCGCTGTACTCAATAATTCCATAAAGTGCGCTAATCTATAATATTCATCACAAATTTTATTGATTCTAAGAGCCTGGTTTATTATAATATTTCTAAATACAGATATATGCAGACAAGAGTCAAAATGTTGAATTTTTGATGTATTAAATTTAAATTCCTGTCTTTTATCATACAAGTTTATAACCATATTACAATAATGTAAATTTAAATTTAAATCTAAAAAGTTTGCAACATTTGTGTCATTATTACTTGCATTTAATTGTAAATTTTTTGGATAAAAGTTTAATACTCTAGGGATATTATTATATATATATATATATATATATATATATATATATATATATATATATATATATATATATATATATATATATATATATATATATATATACATGTATATATATATATATATATATATATATATATATATATATATATATATATATATATATATATATATATAATAATTAAATAAATAGATATACCCCTCCCCACTCATAATGCCTTAAAGTGAGTTTAATTTCCCAATCTGACATGGATACGTAATTAAATTTAAAACTAGAATAAATTAACCGATGTTGCCAGAGTCCTAAATAAGCGCCTGCTAAGTAAATAACACCCTCAATTTCTAAATTGCCGGTTTTGAACCAAACTCATTTCCACCTTTCGTTTCAATGCAAATCCTTTAGTTTCATCGCATATTTAAACTCGGGCGACAATTTGCCACACATTCGCACAAACATCAACTGCTCCCCATAGCGAAAATCTCGTATTTTACGTTTTGGTTGAAAATTAACAGAAAATCAGAAAAAAAAAGTAGATCATTTTTTTTTCTTTGTTAGAATGCGAAGATATGTACATCTATATTTCTACCAAACTATCGAATTTTCTAATCTTCCGTTTCCGAATGTAGACAAGTCCGAATGGTACAACGGTTTCGGTTCAAAGTTCATTGAAAAGAACGTTCTTCGATCTTTTTAGTGGAAACTCTGTGATAACATTTTTTATAGCTAAGAAGCAAACATACTGTAAACATCGTTCAAAGCCATGCTTCTTTAGCATTACTAAAGAACTCATTCGAATTTTTAAGAATCTTACTGTCGTACCGGGAGTTCAGTTGATTCTGTACCGAATTTTGTGGCTGTCCAAAGCTTAGATTTTCCGCTACAGACAACACAAAAAAGATAGAGATGCAAACATCTTTTATTATGTAAAATTAAACTGAATTTTCAGTTTTAATTTAATTTACGTTTCGCTTTAGCGACTGGGTGTATTTCAAATGGTGGCTATGCAAAGATGATAAAAAAACTGCAATATATCGAGAACGGTTCTTCCTAGAGTAATGGGATTATTTCGGCGTCAAAAATTAGTTCTATAACAATCATTTAATTAATGTATTTCAGCATATTTTGTAGTTTATAACACTTTTTTTTAATTTTTGAGGACCATTTTGTAAAAATACATGTCCTGTTTTTTAAATGATACAGAAATCTAACCAGCACCAGGGTAATCCACAAGTGGCTTACCAAATAAATTTTGAGAAATTTTGTCGGAAAGTTTTAAAATTTACAAATACCTACATTGCACAAACATACATACAGACAGACAGACAGACAGACAGACACAAACACACAGACACACACAAACAAACATGCTCAAAAACACAGACGCCCCGCTTAAAATTATTTTGTGTCCTTCCAAGTCCTCAAAACGTGCAGATCAGTCGAAAATTTTTGAAAAATAGTATCTGTACATTATTTAAAAAATCGTCTTTTGTAGCATTTAAAAAAGCATTGTTTTTGCATTCATTTATCTCTTCATTTTCCTTCAACCCGTTCACTTCCGACGAATACTTGGCGATTTGGCGAGAATCTCTTTATATCTAATAGCTACAACCCCCTCATGAATAAGAAAATTGCGGAGAATGTCCTGAGTGGGGTGCAGTTTGATCCCTTGACCTCGGGATGCAAGGAAATGGGGAAGTCCTCCGCAGCCAATGGACGTCAGAGATTTCTGCGACCAAAGAGAAAGCATCGTGCATCATCCGAAGTGAAGAAATGAGGAGGAGACTGACTACTTTACGAGGAGAGACCGGAATGGGTTGAAGGGGAAGAATCATTCTTTAAATTAGTCGTGAATGAAAGGCAAAATCTTTTGTAATTACCGTTAAAATTTTGATCTTATTTATTTTCGTAAGTAAATAATTTGAATTATAAATTGAGGACAAATGATAAGTATTTTGTTTCTCTCATATATAATATACTAGTCATTATTTAGTGGTCACTCAATGCGACAAAAATGTGTTTGAAAAATTATGTCCCATAGGGTTCAATTTTTCAACCCGGGTTAAATCCAAAACTAAATGAGTTCTATTATTCATTTTCATTCCCATATGTCCAACAGACCGTCTCAACAACATAGTAAAATTTCATTTTGATAACATCATTTTTTACAGCAGTTATCGTGCAAAAGGACAGATAGACAGACAGAATGAACAAAGTCATAAACATTTTACAACTATGTTGGAAAGTGTTAAAAATTGTCCCCTGTAAAAATAAATTGAAATATCTGTTGATTGTTCACCAATAGAGTTAATTAAGAAAATTTCGAATACATTTTAATGGGTATGTTGGTATAAAAACAAATTTTGTGTGTCTAGCTGTTCTCGGGTTAACATGTTGAAACAAAAAATTTCGCGATTTATAAATTTTTCGAACAAATTTCCAAGATTTTATATTTTTCTCCTTGCATATAGATGAAATCCCACGTGTATGCAAAGTTTTAAGTTTCTATCTTCAACAGTTGGGTTTGCTAAATTCACCCCTTAATCTGTCAGTCATTTCTCTGTATGAAATATAGATACTTTAATTTCATTTTCCAAGAAATTATTCATAATTTACTAAGTTTGGGTTATAAGTTTAGAGAACCCATAAACAGAATTCACTATATGATATAATTAAATGAACAGATTATTGATGCTATAGTTAATTATAGATATTTTACGTATAGATGTATAACTGCTGTTTTACTCTTTACACAAGAATTCATCGATCTTAAACAGCACTTACTTGCAGATACTACCATGCGTTAACCTATCTCGCACATTTTAGCACTCTGCAATACGGAATAGCTGATGACGGCAGCAATTTCTCTATACATTATGTGATTTTTATATTTGACGTGCACCACTTTTCGATCACACTATACTCCACAGTATGGCCGAAAAACGGCAGTTGCGTGGTAAAATCTTCCTTTCTTCCACTTTGGCACATCATGAGAGAAAATCGAATGTCCCACCGGTCCAGAAAACATCTGTCGCTCACCGACTTCTGACTCAACCAAGATCCACTCTCCTTCTACACTTCTCATACCGGTAATGTTGCGGAACGTCCTATGTATCCTCCACAGGGAATAAATACAAAACAATTTTTTTTTCGAGGGACTGGCGATCTCTGCACCCCCAAGGGGATGCGGGGGATGTTCGAGATGACCGTGATTCGATACGCTCCTTCGAACACCCTCCGCATCAGCCACTTACACTAATCGTCGTTCTAGAAGGGGGTATCGTATGTCATCGGACCGGTGTATGGAAATCAAATTAGGAAATGAATTAGAGAGTGGAGGGAGGATTTTGTGGTGATTCGTGGGTGGCCGACCCCTTTTCTTATTGTCGCCTGCGAAGAGATTAAATGGAAATTGACTGTTCGAGGGTGTTTAGCACGCTACGTTGAGCTGCGTATGAGAGCCATTTAGTCTGAGCTGTTTTATTTTGGAAGTTCCTTTTGGGTGGAGATGTTACTAAGTGTTCTGTGTCGTTTGGAGCTTCATGTATATCAGATCTTGAGTTAAAGTGGTTGGTAATTAATTCATCAGTTCTTATCGTTCTTCCACTGATGAAAATCGAGTTTTTGTTTTGTTATTTTTTTTTTAATATATGAAGAAATTTATGAATTGTCAGTCATTAAATGTATTTAGTTCTTATTTTCAAAAGTACTTATAATATAGCTCATATTTAAGCCAAGATTCGAACCAAGTATTTAAAAAAACTTGGTTCGAAACCGGTTTTACACATTTTATTATACGCAAAATAGACATTAGCATTGTATCTAAATATTTTTTACGAAATATGAGAATATAGAAAGCATACATCACCCACTCACAACTCACTATTAATACTCTCATTAAAGAAAAAATTGTATAACTCATATCAAAAAACACATATTCATATACATATCCATATCAAAAATATACAATTCCTTATTGAAGATAAAAAAAAATTAAAATATAATTTTATGAAATGCAAAGCATCAAATGAAACTTTTCATTATACCAGTAGATGCCCTAAGTAAAGTAATGTGATTTTGCACCCAATAAATATACTCATGTTTGTAAAAATTGCAACACCATGAAGGAGTCACGTGATTGAGCTGAAACTTATAGCAAATGCAAATTAGAGTGGTGTGCTATGCAAATGATTAGAATTTCAGAATCACCGCGTATACGTGGGCTGAGCAGCGCCCTCTGAACTACTGTTTTAGCCGTATAAATAGATATTTGTAGCGGTACGTTGAAAATAGTCTATGGTTATCTGCCAGCTGTGAATGTTTCATGAGAAGCCACTATGCCTCTGTGACGACAGAGGGCGCTATATGAGCAAGTTACGGAGTTTTAATGGGGACGAATGATCGGCCTTCGTGAAGGATGTTTTCTTATAGTGCAATAGCAACTCGTATGGAGCACAATACCAAGAGAGTGTGTACGCAGTAGACTGAAGAGGACAGAACGAGTCATATATCCGGAAATGGATACATCAGCATGGGATGATAGACACCTCATCCGCATGGAAGTGATGGACTGTGCAGCTTCATCTTCACAGTTAGCAGAAAGTTGGACTACTGCTACAAGTATGTCATTGTTTGCTCCAACAATTCGTCGGCGTCTGCAGCATCGAAGATTGCGTGCAGAAATTCCTTTATACAGGATTCCCCTGACGCAAAACCATCTACACCTGCAGCTACAATGGGCTCATCAACATAGACACTGGCGTGCCGATTGGCAACAAGTCATCTTTTCCTATAAATCCCGCTTTAAATTGGGGTACAGTGATGGCCACATCCACGTTAGACGCTATAGCGGTGAACACCATCTTCTAGAGTGCGTTATCCAACGTTATACTGAACGAATGTCAAGCAGGATGGTCTGGGGAGCTATTGGGTATCTTGGACTATCTCAACTGCTGAGAATTGTGAGCAATTTCAACAGCAACACCAACAAGTACATCACAGAAATCTGGAGCCCGAAGTTATACTCTTCTTTCAAAGCATTCCTGGATCTGTATTTCAACAAGACAATACCCGTCCACATGTTACTAAGAATTTGCAAGACTTCTTTTCGGCACAACAGATACAGCTTCTTCCTTAACCTGCCCATTCACTGGATATGTCGCTTATTGAACATGTCTGAGATTTCGCCTTGCCGGCGTCTCGCTCGTGACGCTCGTCCAGTAACTAACACAGCTGAACCTGAACTTTGGATTCGGATAGAAGCAATCTGGAATGCTCTTGCTCAGGAGGTATAAATTCAAAATCTGTTTAATTCGATGCCACATCGTGTAAAAGCACTTATTTCATCGCGTAGTGGCTTCACCAGATACTGATTTTTGACATGTAATATTGTTTTTTTGCTTTGTAAATTTAATCGTTTATTTGTATCAATACAGGTCGTTTGTGGAATAAATTTCATTCAATTCTGATGATTCCTTTATGGTGTTACAATTTTTACAAACAGGAGTATAAATAATGAACTGGATCACAACGTAAAATGCAATGCAAATAAAGATAACAACAACAAAAAAAAAAAATACATACGTTTCAGAAATTAATGGATTTCCTTCTTCATTGCAACAAGCCTAGACCAAAACACCCAAATAATCAAATAAATATTTTGGGCGTTCTTGTCCAAATGTTCGAATGAAGAGTGCATGACAATAAATGAAACTAACTACTTGTAAGAATATAACTTTCAATACATCCTTGAAGAAAGCAGGCATATGTTAATTAGGCGAATACGTTTATGTTAATTAGGTGACTACGTTTATGTTAATTAGGTGACTACGTTTATGTTAATTAGGTGACTACGTTTGTTTCGAGGGCGTTTTAAGCCCTTTCCTCTGGCCAAAAGAACAGTGTGCGTTCTTAAAAAATACGAACTGCGACAGGGCAGGCAAAGAGAAATTCAAACAAAGGTAGAATACCCCAAACGATAATTCACTAGTTATGTGGTATTAGCTAATGAACATAAAACAACTATTAACATATCAACGAAGAGGTTCAAATTAAATTAACATAAAATTCAACAGAGGTAGAATACCCAAAACGGTAGATAATTCACTAGTATTAGCCATTGAACACAAAACAACCATAAACATATCAACGCAGAGGTTCAAATTAAATTCACATTAAATTCAAACAGAGATAGAACATCTAAACCAGTAATTCACTAGTTATGTGGCATAAACCATTGAACACAAAAACAACCATAAACATATTAACACAAGTCAATAAAATCTCCCACCCCACCCCGCCCTTACACACGAAGACGAGGGTAGCTGGTCTAAAATCTGAAGAATGAAATCTTAAACACTGAAATGAGATTTAGAATAAAACAAAGTGAAAAAAAAATATGAGCCATTAAATTCTTGATAAAAAAACAAGAATGATCAATCATGCTTAAAGCATTGATTATGAAACACATTCCAACTTTAATGCAATTTTATTTAAACATCTCTAAAATGCAATACAATCCTCGGTAATATTTTAAAACTTATCACAATATTATATTAATTTATTATATATGAAAACTTAAACCTTCATCGAAAAAAATGAACTTCATTCAAATAACGGCATTGAAATATAAATTCCCTGCTTTAAACATCTCAAATGCAATACATTCCTCGGTAATACTTTTAAAATTATCATAATACTACGATAATTTATTATATTTGGGAACATCATCGAAAACAACTGAAATTCATTCAAATGACATCATAGAAAAAGTAACACGCCTGGCTCTCTCTATAAAAGCAGAATTTTATTCATAACATTTTCCCATTCATTTCATTCATCACAATCATATAATAATTTAGTTTATATAAAAATTAAGACCATGGAGCTACAAATAATTAAACTCTATACTTAAAACTTCTTTTTTCGCCCTTCTCTCTGTAAAATCAATGAATATTTCATTCATATCAGCTATGCAAACTCCATGAGCTAAATAATTTTGCGTTAAAGAAATACAGCAATTCTCATACAACTCATTCTACATACTTTGCTGTTTACATTTTACATAAGTGAAAAATAGGCTTCGTTGTAGAAATAATCAAATTTGGATGATGATTTAAACTCAAATATATTGTAATTGCGTTGTTTCAGTATGTAGATGCACAGAATTTAAGCAAAAATAAAGCGGTTTTAGGACGGATACAACACTCAATATAAATTAAAAAGAACTTTAAAAATCACGATTTTGGGACAAGATGGATGCCATATTTCATTTTGAAGTGGGTCACGTGATATGAGTCTGCAGGGAAAGACATGTGCTGCCCCCATCAGAATTTTTAACAATATTGCAACAATGATTTATAGAAGTACGCCACCTTTGACAATAAGTCCAGCTATCAAATGAGAACCAAATTTAAGTTTAACGTGCAAATTCAATGTAATTTAAAATACTTATGGCTGTTATTTTGTGCAGATAAACTCAAATTTTTATTGAAGAAATAAAGATAACGTGAATATGAGTCTGCAGGGAAAGACATGTGCTGCCCACATCAGAATTTTTAATAATATTACAACAATGATTTATAGAAGTGAACGGGGATTATTTGCAGGCCATTTCGAAAAAAATGTATGATCTATATTTAAAGATCCACCAAATTTTTGTAGAATAAAATGTTCAACAAATTTAAGCTGTGTACCAAATTTTAACTCTCTAGGACTTAGGAAAGTGCATTAAAAATGACATCAAATAAGTATATCACGAAGAGTTATATAAAATTAAAAAAAAATTTGAAAAATTTTTATCTACCAAATTTATTTTAAAATGTGAAGCCTCTCTCATATACAAAATGATTAAACTCTTGGAAAGATATTTATTATATAATATATCTCTTTTTAACACTTTACAACATAGTTGAAAAGTGTTTATGACTTTGTTCATTCTACCTGTCTGTCTGTCCGTTAGCACGATAACTGCCGTAAAAATGACTTTATCAAAATGAAATTTTAGTATGTCTTTCAGACGGTCTGTGCCTATGGGAATATAAATAAATAATATCACCCAATTAGTTTTTTATTGAACCCGTGTTGAAAAAATGAAATACATTAAACCCTATGGGACCTAATTTTTCAAACATTTTTAAGCACATTTAAAATTCACAAATGGCTTTGAAATTTTTAGAAAACATTCACATTATCCCATAAAATATATAAAAAAAAATTCAGTAAAATATGTTAGGTAGTGTTTTAATTAAAAATTATTTAATATAGGGAGAAAAACGAATTCAATTAAATTCTGACTTTTGCTATATCCTCCAAAAAGAAAAAATAGATATATTATATAATTAATATCTTTTCAAGAGTTTAATGATTTTGTATATAAGAGAGGCTTCACATTTTAAAATAAATTTGGTAGATAACAATTTTTCAAGTTTTTCAGATATACGAACTCTTCATGATATACTTATTTGATGGCGTTTTTAATGCACTTTCCTACGTCCTAGAGAGTTAAAATTTGGTACACAGCTTAAATTTGTAGAACATTTTATTCTACAACAAGTTGGTGGATCTTTAAATACATTTTTTTCGAAATGGCCTGCAAATAATCCCCGTTCACTTCTATAAATCATTGCTGTAATGTTAAAAATTCTGATGTAGACAGCACATGTCTTTCACTGCAGACTCATATTCACGTTCTTTTTATTTCTTTAATATTAATTTGAGTTTATATACACAAAATAACAGCCATAAGTATTTTAAATGACATTGAATTTGCACGTTAAACTTAAATTTGGTTCTCATTTGATAGCTGGACTTATTGTCAAAGGTGGCGTAGCGAAAACGCAAAAAAACTAAAATATCTCAAGAACGGCTAGTCCTAGAGTAATGGGGTTAGTCTTATACTTTTTGTTGTCAAACATCACGTATAAAATAGGAATTTAATTGATATAATTGAGCACACGTAGTCTTTTATTTTTATATTTAACGATTTTTGCGGGCCATTTCGCAAAAACAGCCCGTTCCTTTTTCCCGAATCGTACTTGAATAACCTACAAGTGATTTATATAACAAATTTTGTTAAATTTGGTATATAAATCACTTGTACGTTATTGAAATATTATACACCAAATTATGGTAAATTTGGTCTATTAGTTTTTAGCTAGAGTGGATAAAGGCAATTTCTGCCGGCCATTTCGCAAAGAAGGCAGATTCTTTTATTACGAATCGTACTATAATCAAATGAACATCAGGGTTTCCCACAAAAAACTTACCTACCAAATTTTATTAAATTCGGTCCATTAGTTTTTCAGTTAGAGTGGATGCAATATCCTCACAGAAACACACACAGATACACCCTTACACACACAGACGTCTTCCTATAAATAGTTTTTTCGTGTTCTAGAAGTCCCAAAACGTGTAGATCCTTCGAAAATTCGAGTTCCGATCTTCGGCACGATTCCAATACTTTGAATACATACACACGCACACACATATATTATCTGTGTATTATCTGTGTATCTATATTCCGTGCCTACACAATTACAATAGTTGTGATTTTAAATGATCCCTAAACTTTTATTATTTCTTCAACGAAGCCTAATTTTAACTTATGCAGAATGCAAATATCTCAAGCGATTGTAAGGTAGGTAGGTGAGTTACATAAGAATTGCTGAATTTTTTTCACACAAAATTATTTAGCTCTGGAGTCTGGAATACAAGTTATATGAATGAAATATTCATTGATTTTGCATAGAGAATCAGATTATTTATATTTCGATACAGTTTTAAATATTTAAGTATAATAAATTACTGTAGTACTGTGATAATGTAAAATATATCACCACTGAATGTATCACATTTTAGAGATTTTTAAATGAAATTACATTTCAGTTGGAAAGTGTTTCATAATCAATGCTTTTGCATGATTGATCTTTCTTGTTTCTTTCTGGAGGATATCCCAAAAGTCAGAATTTAAATAAATTTGTTTTTTTCCCTATGTTAAATAATTTTTAATTAAAAAACTACTTACTATATTTTACTGAAATTTTTTTTTATGTATTTTATGGGATAATGTGAATATTTCCTAAAACTTTCGAAGCAATTTGTGAATTTTAAATTTGCTTAAAAAATGTTTGAAAAATTATGTTCAATGTATTTCATTTTTTCAACCCGGGTTCAATGAAAAACTAATTAGGTGATACTATTTATTTATTTATATTCCCATAGGTCCCACAAACCGTCTGAAAAACATACTAAAATTTCATTTTGATAAAGTCATTTTTACGGCAGTTTCCGCGCTAAGGGACAGACAGACAGGCAGACAGAATGAACAAAGTCATAAAAACTTTTCAACTATGATGTAAAGTGTGAAAAATGAATGAATTTAGTGGGGAAAAGAAATAGACAAACCCTTGTAAAAGAAGAAAAATAAAAAAAAAATGCAGGTGAAAAAGGCAGTAACTTAGAAGAATATAACAAAAGGAAGTAACTAGTTGCGGAAGTTAATTTCATCAATCAAACAGTCGTTTTAGTTTTTATTAAGTTTAAATTAACAGTTTTTTTTCCCAAAGTTTTAATTAACAGTTGTTGAGACTTCGTGAACTAAATGAACTTGATGCACTGCGCTTGCAAACAACGTACACTAATAGAGCTGAAATGTAATCCTGATTTGATCACTACTAAAGCGGTCAAGCAAGGCTATACGTTGTCTTGCTTGGTAAGGTTGCTTGTGTTGAAAAGGTGGAACATTTATTAAAAGAGGAGAAAATGAAAAAGTGCCAAGACACATCTTATAAGCATCGAAAACATTGTTAAAATTCTGTAGCGTTGAGTGCAACTACTAAGAGGGCAGTTGTGTCCTCTATTAATAATTGTACACGCTTTTATGCTCTTCTTAAAGTCCACAAGACGAATATTCCTTTTAGGCCTATTGTATCTATTTGGCACAATACTATTAGAACAACATATTCTCTTTCACAGGTTTTAGTTAACACGTTTTCTCTCTTATCAGCTAATAATTTTCACACTGTTTAAAAATCTGAGTTTTTAAGTAAGTTAAAAGGTTTTTTCCCGGTAAACTATATATCTTTGGATATCAAATCACTGTTCACAAATATTCCTGTATACTGTGCTCTTCTATATTTTGAAACAAGATTTGGAGAATTTCATTACTCTGATGTTGAAGTTGACTAACTTTTGGCAATGACTAAATTACGCTATGAACAAAAGCTTTTGTTTTCAATGGAAAATATTTTAAACTATCTGAAGGGCTTTCGATGGGGAATTTGTTGTCATAATTTCTTTATGATTTATATATGCGTTATTTTGAGGAAAGGGTATTTCGTAAAATTACATTTAAATACTGTTTTCGGTATGTAGATGATACTTTTATTCTTGTGAGGAATCCATCCCAGCTCTCTATTCTTAATACTGTTAATTCTATTGAGCCTCATATTCAATTTATACATACAATTGAAATGAACATTCGTCTTTCCTTTAAAAATGTACTATTTTCTAGAAAGGATTCTTATTTTAGTACTTCTGTTTTTTGGAAAGCTTTATCTGCTTCTATGCTTCCATATTTTCTTTCAAATCATCTTCCCCAACACAAATTGGTTGTTTTTACAGATATCTATACCGTGCAATCTACTTATGCTGTGATTACACTTCTTTAACTCCAAAAATTAAGTTCTTGAAATCTTTCAGGGATTTCAATCCTTCTGTCTTTGCTAAAGCTTTGGTAAAATTTACGAGGCAGAGTCCACTTTCCACTCTTTCTTATGAAAAGGATTTCGTTCCAAAATATTGATAGTTTTGCTTTTTTAAGCTCCTTTCAGCTTCAATATTTTATTCAGTTTTAAAGTTGCTTTTAGACCAGTTAATAAATTCCAGTTTTTATACGTTAAAACTGTTTTTCTACATCACTTACGTATAAGTGGTATTCATTCTGTTGTCAGTGTAACTTGGCCTACATTGGTCAGACAAAAAGTGCTCTCGAGGAGAGTATAAAAGGGTATTCAAGGATGGTCGTTACGCAAGAAACATCTAAATCATCAATTTACCAACATTGTTGGACTGAAAATCATCCATTTTAATTTTTTAAGGCAAAAATCATTGCTCAAGCCCGCAAAAGCATCTAAACTAAATTTTTTGGAAAGACTTTTATTTACTTCAACTGTGACAATTTTGTTAATTATAAAAGAGCAGCTCCTTACGTCTCCGTAGTCTGAAAAAATATCCTCCAGACATATTTTTCACTTCAAATATTAGCTCATATAGCCTTCAAAACCTTTTGGGTAGGGGGGGGGGGGGGTTCGTCAATTCAGTTAGTTCCTTCTTAATTCCAATCTCATTCAATAATGGTTTAACGTTATTTGTTCGTTTGTTATTTGAATTTAGTTAATAATGTTAACTCACATATAACTTCCGTAACCTATTACTTCCTTAACTTTTGTTCATATTTTCGGTTTCATTTTCATGCACTAATACTTTTAAAGAAATGTGTTCGTTGGTTATTTGAATATAATTGATGAACTCACTATTGTAATACCCCAAAACGGATTGTTTGTCCACACTATCTCTGTATACTTGTTCTTCAACTAAGAGTCTTTATTTATTTGAACTCTGAAAGTTTTATTATTAATAAATATGCTGTTCCTCACATCTTCGTAGCCAACGAAGTATTCTTTATATACATCTTTAAAAGTTATCTCCACATGCAGTTTTCGATATCAGTTGTTTTCCCTTCAATTTGGTTATATCCTTCTTACTTCCAGTCTCTTCATTGATATTTTTGAGTAATTCAATCGATTGATATTTCCATTTAGTTGATGAAGTAGCTCCTCATATAGTTTCTGAAACTGATTTTCCCTTCATTCTGTGTTATGTTCTTCTTTGAGCCAGTCTCAGTCTCAACCACTGTTAATTTTATAATAGTTTGATTGATGAAATTAACTTCCGAAACCGAGTACTTCCTTTTGTTATATTCTTCTTATTTACTACCTGATTCCTGTATAAATTTTTTTTATCTTTCTTCTATTATTTCTTTCGCAGTAATTTAACGGTTTATCTTTTTTTCACTCTGCTTTATTTTAAATATTTTTCCACTGCTTAAGATTTCATTCTTAAGATATCAGACCAGTTTCTCCCGTTTTCATGTGCGAGGAAGAGGAAGGAGACATTTTACCTTTCCGTGTTAATATGTTTATTCCATGAAGCAGACCATTTATTTTTTTTATTAAAGACAGAAATCATTTTTATTCAAATAAGTTCACATTGACTTACATTAAAAATATTCACATTATACTTACATTAAAAATATTAACAATTTAAAAAATCTTTACTTAAAGTATTCCAATATAAATCACATTACAAAATGGAAAACATTCAAATGTAAAATAAGGTATGTTACATACATAAAAATTTCTCATGTGGAGTAACTAAATTATCAAATAATATTTACTGACCTATAAAATAGTATGTTTTACTTTTCAATATGAAAATGGAATATTTATTTCATGTTACATTGTGAAATAAGCCAGATCTTAAAAAATCAATTTCTTTTTTTTTGTTTGTTTGTTCTGAAGAACTTGTATATATGAAAATGTACTTAGAAGAATAAAAATATATACATATATTTTAATAATAAAGATATAATATGAAAATCCAATGATAGAGTAGAGAAAAGTTGTAACTCAAAAAACTCTAACTTAAAATATATACCAACAACTTAAAAAGAAGTATGAAATAGAGATTCATCAATCAAGAGAGGAATAACATGCATATATTTTATAGCATACG
The DNA here is from genome assembly GCA_951213105.1 of Amaurobius ferox. Classification (NCBI taxonomy): domain Eukaryota; kingdom Metazoa; phylum Arthropoda; class Arachnida; order Araneae; family Amaurobiidae; genus Amaurobius; species Amaurobius ferox. The sequence goes on from OX578149.1 coordinate 59,495,793, forward strand.
TAAATTACATACCCTTTCGAAGAGAATTCATATAATTTTAACTGCGAAAAGAATCTGGAAATTATTTTGCAGCAGAATAAAATGTGAAAAATTTTCACCCTTAGAAAGAAATCTAAATTATATTTCACACTCAGAATATAAGTTTACATAATCTCCCATGTTCATCTCACATAACAAGATCTCTTTTTGTTTCAGAATGTTCATTAAAAATGAAACTTTATTCGCCGACCGTCCAAGAAGTTACCTTACACCTTTCTGGTCGGTCGGACGGTCTGGGTTTCAACAAACTTTATTCGGCGCACCCGAAATGATTTTAATTTAATATTTTCTGTAACGTGAAAATTCTAAAAAAATGTTCAGAACATGAAATAATTTATGTACCATACATCAATACACTAAATAAAATTAGAATTGCAACAGTTTTATTCTTGTAAAATTATTGTCTTTCAAATCCTTGAAAAAAAAAACGATTTTATTATATATATGCTTTCAAGAGGTAACGTCATTGATACATCAATTCTCCCAATGAAAATTAAAAAATAATGTATCACAGGCAATAAAAGGCATTTTACAGTAGATAGGAAATTTTTAACATGGGCAACATTTTTTTCTTATTTTAGCTTTGAATGTCTTCTTCGTTATTTTATTTTTGCAATGTGTTTTTCTTCAGAAACACCTAATGTAGATATTTTTTAAATTGCTAAATTCTTCTACTTTGAAAACAATTTTTAAATTTTAATTCTTCAAAATCTAAATTTTAATTCTTCAAAGTCTTAAATGTAAACTAAAAAAAGTAAAATTCACTTAACTTCGGAAACAGTTTAAAATAATATTTTTCGATGTAAATAGCATTTATATTTAGTGTTTCTAGAATTTATACTTAGTGCAAACATAGCATTTATACTTAGTGTTTCTAGAATTTATACTTAGTGCAAACATAGCATTTATACTTAGTGTTTCTAGAATTTATACTTAGTGCAAACATAGCATTTATACTTAGTTTTTCTAGAATTTATACTTAGTGCAAACATAGCATTTATACTTAGTGTTTCTAGAATTTATACTTAGTGCAAACATAGCATTTATACTTAGTGTTTTTAGGGCGTTATGAAAAATATGAACACTTTAGACGCTTATACCTAAGAACCTAATAGAAGAAAATGTAAATAATTTTTCTTGTTCTGTTGGAAATGGGAATTTCAAATTATAAATACATAAAAATAATTTCAATATTTTAATATTTTGGAACATTGTTTTAAGAAAAACTCAAAAAAGTATCTGTCCAAGCGATCTCTCTCTCTCTCCCCGCCCCCCCCCCCACTTTCATTCCAAATATCTTCAAAAGTATAAAGAATAAATATAAATATTAAGCGGCAAAATATGCATTAGGAAATTTGGTTTTTAAATCTATATTTATTTTTTAAAAAGGCTCTTATAGTTTTCCAGTAATCATCTTGTCAAGTTGAAGAAAATTTTCCCGTTTTCCAAGATTGTAATTCTTATATCTCAAAATCTAAAAGTGCTAGCTATAAAAATAAAATAAGCAAGAATTTGTAGCTCTTTGAAATCCCTAAAAGTGTATATAATTGAATTTTATATTGAGCTTTTAGTTTCCGAAGTGTAGTGATTATAATTTCGATATTTCAGTATTTTAACCTGGGTTTTCCAATGAGTGGGAAAGCAGCGTAATACTTAAAATGCCACGAATGCCGCAGCTCAGTCTGTTTACTCAATCCTTGGTGAAATATTGATGCATAAGCACAAGACATTTTATTTTATTTAACAACATTAGGAAATTAAATGAACTTGGAGATTCTAAAGATGTTTAATGATTGGTGAGATTTCAGCAGACTAGATGAAAACCAGGCAACTTGAATGTAAAATTTCGTCAGATATATTGTATAAGTTTAATTTATATTCTGAAAAGTAAGTTAGTAAAATAATTTGATATTTGATATTTTGAAGCGGAGTCTAGGGTTAGAGTATTCAGATTAAATTGAGGTGAAAGCTAAAAAGGCTAGCTATAAACAGATAGAGAGAAATTTTTAGCTCTTTGAAAACCTGTAAACAAATCAAACGAGTCTAAAAAAAATCGAATAAACTTATTGAACTGTACTGAAGTTTTATTTTACAAAATGTTGTTCACGCAAAACCATTTCGGCTCCATCGAACTGGAGCCACCGCTGATTTTTCTTACGATAAAAACTCCAGTTTTAATATAAGTTTGGGCTACTGATGCACAGAGGATATTTTAAGATATATTATTAATTGGTTAGTATCACACGTGCAAATCTCATAAAAGCGTTTGGTTAAATAAGATCCTTACTTGTCATTCTAATACGACTGACAAAATAAATGCTTTAAATGTTCCCTTTCCTCCTAATATCGTACTATATTAGGAGATATATTCCGTTTATGATGAAAAAAAAATGCATCCAACTCTTCAGAATGAATGACCCATTAACAATGCAATAATTTAAAAATATATATACTAAAACAATTTTAAAAGAATAATAATAATAATAATAATACACCTTCAAAATAATGAAAATACACCTTCAAATACACCTTTAAATACACCTTCAAAATAATTAAATGCTTTTCATTCTAAGTCATAATTTCATCCATCTTTAACCACCAAGTTACCTTAAGACAAAACTCTAAGAACTAGTTATTATCGACCAAATTAAATTTCCTTTTTTCATTTCAATTTTTTCTTCCTTACGTAAGAAATCCCCTAGTCTCCTCCTCACTTCATTTGAGATATCCCAAATTTCCTTCTCGGGCCTAATCAATTTCCTTAAAGGGAAAGAAATGGAGAAAACTAATCATTTTCACTACTCCCCCTCGGTAATAGCAAAAAGTCGCAAAAAACAATCTCATCCTTGACACGGCAACTAATCACAGGCACTTTCACAGTGGTTACTTAATTCGTCGCTGTATTGCGTTAAAAGCTAATAGATCAAAAGTCGCAACACATCAACAACTCCCTCCACCCCCGAATCAAACAAAAAATTCATGCCCCCCCCCCCCCTCTCTCAATTCCATATAATATAATATCCGGAATACCACACTGCCCCCCTTCCCCCATGTCAATGCACCATACTATGAGATGAACGTTCTCCCTTTTGCTCTTAATCAATTGACTTTTTCCGGTGCATGAGGGGGGGGGGGGGGTGCAGAAATGGGATGCAGATTTCTTCGCCATTACCATATTATTTTCCCATTTCCCCAGAAGGACTCAACTCCTAATCTCTCTCTCTCTCTTCTTTTTTCTCATGCGGTCTCTTTCGGTTTCAAAAATGGGTGGGGGTGGGGGTGGTTGCAGTCACATAAATCATTTGGCACTGGGGGGTGTTTGATGTAGGGGGGCGCAGTCGTTACTCAATGAAATGAAATGTAGTGATCGCTTTTATTTTCTGCAAACCCCTGGGTAATAGCTGGTAGAGAACGGACTAAAACGTTTGGCGACCGATCCAGCTACATTAGAAACTGTCATCGATCTATTCTCCTTACGCAGAGGGATTTGTGTGAAGTTTTTAATGGTTCGGGGAGGAATTTCGTTAAGATAATCTCATTTTTCTTGTTACCTTCTTAGCTCTTTTCGGCACCTCTACATTTCACGTCTACCATTATTTTTCTTCTTCGAGTTTCATTCGAAAATTCTCAGTCCATATATCATCCCCTAAAAAGCCAGTAATGATTTAAACAGTAAGCACAGAAACATATTGCAGCCTCAAAATAAGATAGTTGACTAAAAAAAATGCGACTTTAGCCAAAAAGCGAAAATGTGTATCTTTTTAATGTTTCTGCTGATGAACACATAAAAGTGAATAAGTGATTTTTTTTTTACTGATATATTATCATGCTAAATCTAAATGAACAAAATGTTTATTTAAACATATTACATTAGTGTAATGAAAAAAGTGACTTGGATAAAGAATATAGTGACTTAGATAAAGAGAAACTGGTGAAAAAATAGCATTAAAACACACTTCTCACTTAAATCACTTACTGCCTGAAATGCACCTGAATCGTAAAGAGCACCCGCCCTTTTTTCAATAAAGTTTTTCCTTATAGTTTTCAATTATTTTCTTTTCCTGAGATCCTCAAATTTTTTGCGCTGCTTTATTGCGGAAGTAAAATAGCATTTTGAATGGCAAACGATTACCGTAATACTTGCGTTTACGTTTCCTTTGTGCACTTTTACCCTTATTAATATAAAAAAGAATCAAAATAAAGTAATTTGTTCAGTAAAACGTAAGATCCCATATATAAACAAGCGTGGAAACCAATGCAAACATTAGTCTTTGAATCATTTTTTTCTTACTGCCAAATTATTGAAACTACAAAAATCATGTTGCCAAATATATTTTAAATTTTTTAAAAATACTAAAATATTGATTTTTGTACATGACTTATATAATAGAATCTTATTTTAATGTTTTTGTAAAAAATAAAACACAAATGTAAACAGATATTTTAGCAAACTTCGGGTTTGTCAAAAGGCACTTCCGGTTCATAAAAGCGATCCCAATGTTTTTGTGGCTAGATGTAACTCTGGTTCTAAAATAAGTTAGAAACAAAATTAAAACGGAATTCAAAAGATAAAAAATTGGGTTATAATAAAAATTGGGTTATATATATATTGAGAGGAAAATCTCAAATCCGATATTTTGTCCAAAAATTGCGTTTTAAAGGTGAACTGAAACGTTAATCTCCTTAATTGATTCAATTTTGTGACATCCACACTTAGTTTTAGTATTGTTACAAGTTTCATCAAATAATAGAAAATGTAACTGGCTGTGCCCGGTATTTAAGACGAAAACCTCTGATTAAAATTACATCAGAACATTCAGCGGAAACCTAACAACGCTTTTACGATACTCCTACTAACAGCAAACAAAATAAAATAAAGAAAAAATATAGAAAAAATAAAGAACTTGCTAAATAAAGAAATAAATAACTATGGGATTGTACACCCTAAATAAGCTTGCGAAGCGTATTAAATCCGGTTACACCGCCTTCTTTAGCACAAGCAAAATGTATAGTCTTTGAACCTAAAATCTAGCATAATTAGAAGCTGAGATATGATCAAATTAGTGAAATGCGTAAAATTTGTTGGGGGGGGGGGGGCTCGAAAATCGTAGCATGACATTGCTTTCAAAATACCTCACACTGAGAACAATCACATCGAATTGTTCGCAGACAAATACCGAAAACCTTAATTAAAACTGAGAAGCTTAATTACCATTAATTCAATATTATCAGTAAAAAATTAATTCCGAATTGTTAATAAACTTAACTACATTCGTTTTACCTACTATCAGTATAATTAGTTTCGAAATTATCTGCAAACTTCCGAAATTGAATTAAAAACTGTGTTTGAAAAATGCCATTTCTTACCTACTCTACAAATACGTCACTACCATAATAACGGATAGGTTGTGCAGTCAGTTGACGCACGCCCATTACATAACGACGGGAAAGGGAAGAAAAACGAAGACACATTATCAGCGGAATCTAGAATTTCTATTTTTGTGCGCTTGTTTAAAAATTCACAGAAAATTAAATAATAATAAAAAAATAAATAAATAAAATTATAATGTATATAATATTATATGTAATATAATAATGTATATAATATATATAATATAATAATTTATATAATGTATATAATATAATAATGTATATAATGTATATAATATAATAATGTATACATATAATAATAAAAAATTAATAATATAATATAAAAATATTTTTGCAAAAGTATAGAATTAAGCTAATCTTCCATTTTTGGATGCGATGAAATAGGTATCAGACAACTTAAAAAATAAATATTTCGATGTATTTAAAAGTAAATAAGTGAGTATGGCGGGGGGTGGGGGGTGGATTTCTATTATGCATTCGGTTCAAAGATCGTTGAAAGAAACTTTCAGCACTCTTTCCGATGGTGTCAAGATGAAAACTCTGTGGTAATATTTTCGATCGCTAAGGAACAGATTTGACTAAAAATCGACTAAATTTGACTAAAAATCGACTAAATTCGACTAAAAATCGTTTTTATAAAATTACCAAAAAATTGAATGAAATTCTGAAAACATCTCGCCGAGCCGTATTGCCGTGGGATCTGTAGTACCTCTGCACCAAATTTATCCGCTGTCCGAAGCTCAAATTTCCCGCTACAAACGACAAAAAAAAAAAAAAAAAGAAAATGAACTATGTAAGACTAAATAAATATGTTGTGAATGAATCAAAATTGATAATGTTTGATCTTGATTTGTTTTCGATTGATACCAAGTTTGACAATTGGTAAATTTCTCCCCCCCCCTCCCTCCCTCCCTCCCTCCCTCTCTAGGAGTGCTAATGACGTCACGATCACCACAAAAATTAAACCGCGGCTGTTTTTCCCTACAATGATTGAAACTATTAAGTTTCGGGAGCATTAGGCCATAAATAACCCCTTCGTGATTATGTAAAATTCTGTTTTATGCTGCTATGTTAAGAAAATAGGAAATTTTGAAATTGCACTCGGACAGACACACGGACATCACGGTAAAATAGTCAAAACGTGTTCAGGAGGTCCTAAAGCATGCATTGGCGTCAAAATCCCGAAATCTAAAAGTTTTGTTACAGCAATACTTTCTCTATACTATATGCTGTTATATGAGAAAGTGAAAATTGGCAAAACAGACATAAACAGTAAATTTTCACTCTATAATCGATATTTATAAAATTCCTTAAATAAATTGAAGTATCCATTTATTTAAATCGCCAAAATCACACAAGAAATTCTAACATTTTCACTAAATTAGCTGAAGTATTTGCAATTTATCTCAAAACATAACTTTTTACTTTCCCTGGTAATGAATATCGCGTAAAATAAATGACTTATAGCGAATTCTTGTCCGTCAAAATGCAAAACTAGTACTTAAAGTACCTTTTTTCACTTTCCCTGCAATACATGGTAATGTATAGGGAAAGTATTGGAATCATGCCGAAAATCACAACTCGAGTTTTCGACGGATCTACACGTTTCGAGACGTCTAGAATACGAAAAAACTATTTTTAGCGTGACGTCTGTGTGTGTGTCTGTGTGTCTGTCTGTGTGTCTGTGTGTCTGTGTGTCTGTCTGTCTGTGCAGATTTTGTATCCACTCTAACTAAAAAACTAATGGACCGAATTTCACAAAATTTGGTAGGTAAGTTACTTGTGAGCGAATCTGGTGCTGATTAGTTTTGGGTACGATTCGGAATAAAAGAACCCGCCTTTTTTGCGAAATGGCCCGCAAAAGCTTGTATCCACTCTAACTGAAAAACTGATGGACCGAATTTCACAAAATTCGGTAGATGAGTCACTTGTGGGTTACCTTGGTGCTGATTAGATTTTGGTACGATTCGGAAAAAAATGACCTGCTCTTTTTGCAAAATGGCCCGCAAAAATCGTCCAAATCTAAACTAAAGAACTGGGTATACTCAAATATATCCATTAAATGCTGATTTAATACGTAATTTTTAACGAAGAAAAGAATAAGACCAACCCCATTACACTAGGACTAGCCGTTCTCGAGATATATTAGTTTTTTTGTATTTTTCCACGCCACCTTTGAAAATAAGCCCGGTTACCGTATGAGAACGAAAATTGAATTAAAAGTGAAATAAATTTAGTTAAAATAAAGAGAACGTTAATATAAGTCTGCAGGGAAAGTCATGTGCTGCCCACATCAGATTTTTACTTTCCCTGCAATACTAATGTATAAGGGTAATGTATAGGGAAAGTCTTGGAATCATGCTGTAAATCGCAACTCGAGTTTTCGACGTATCTACACGTTTCGAGACCTCTAGAATACGAAAAAACTATTTTTAGCGTGACGTCTGTGTGCGTGTCTGTGTGTCTGTCTGTCTGTGCAATGTATGTATCCACTCTAACTCAAACTCTAATGGACCGAATTTCATAAAATTTGGTAGATAAGTCACTTGTGGGCGAATCTGTTGCTGATTAGTTTTGGGTACAATTCGGGATAACAGAACCCGCCTGTTTTTGCGAAATGGCCTGCAAAAGCTTGTATCCACTCTAGCTAAAAATCTAATGGACTGAATTTCACAAAATTTGGTAGATAAGTTGCTTGTGGGTCACCCTGGTGCTGATTAGATTTTGATATGATTAAAAAAAAAATAACCTGCCCTTTTTTGCAAAATGGCCCTCAAAAATCGGCTAAATCTAAAATAAAAAACTACGTATGCTGAAATATATCCATTAAATGCTTGTTTTATACGTAATTTTTAACGAAGAAAAGAATAAGACCAACCCCATTACATTAGGACTAGCCGCTCTCGAGATATTTTTGTTTTTTCGTTTTTTCTCTACGCCACCTTTGAAAATGAGTCCAGTTAACAAATGAGAACGAAAATTCAATTAATAGTGAATTAAATTTAATTAAAATAAAGAGAATGTGTATATAAGTCTGCAGGGAAAGTTATGTGCTGCCCACATCAGATTTTTTGTTATTGTCATCGTTGTTTTTACTTTCTTCACGGTAAGATATGATCAGAGTGATTATGACTTAACCACTTTTTTTTTTTTTTTCTTCATAGATATGCTTTCAATAGTAGATTAAGTAAACTTTTACTTTAACACATGTAGTAAAGTATATATAGTAAAGTAGTAAAGTGTGTAAAAAATCTGATGTGAGCAGCATATGACTTCCCCTTCAGCCTCAAATTAATTTCCTTTTTTTTCTTTTATAATTTTAGTTTAATTACACACACACGAAAAAAAAAAAAGAAACGCTTATATTTATTCAAAATCAAGCTAAATTTCCAGTTTCAAAAGAACAGAAATATCTCTGAACGGTTTGTCGTACAGTAATTGGGTATGTCTTATTATTTTCTTTGTCAAAAATTATGTATAAAACAAGCATTTAATTGATATATTAAAGCACAATGAATTTTATATTTCAGGCTTGATGATACTTGAGGTCCATTTCGAAAAAAAAAAAGTAGATTTCTGCTTTTTTTTTTTTACTTTCCCTGCAATACATGGTAATGTATAGGGAAAGTATTGGAATCATGTCGAAAATCGCAACTCGAGTTTTCGACGGATCTACACGTTTCAAGACCTCTAGAATACGAAAAAACCATTTTTAGCGTGACGTCTGCGTGTGTGTCTGTGTGTCTGTCTGTGCAGATTTTGTATCCACTCTAATTAAAAAACTAATGGACCGAATTTCACAAAATTTGGTAGGTAAGTCACTTGTGGGCGAGTTTGGTGCTGATTAGTTTTGGGTACGATTCGGGATAAAAGAACCCGTCTTTTTTGCGAAATGGCCCGCAAAAATTTTTATCCACTCTAACTGAAAAACTAATGGACCGAATTTCACAAAATTCGGTAGATGAGTCACTTGCGGGTCATTCTGGTGCTTATTAGATTTTGGTACGATTCGGAAAAAAATAACCTGCCTTTTTTTGCCAAATGGCCCGCAAAAATCATCAAAATCTAAACTAAAGAACTACGCATGCTCAAATATATCCATTAAATGCTCGTTTAATACGTAATTTTTAACGAAGAAAAGAATAAGATCAATCCCATTACACTAGGACTAGCCGTTCTCGAGATATTTTCGTTTTTTCGCTACGCCACCTTTGAAAATGAGACCAGTTATCAAATGAAAACGAAAATTGAATTAATAGTCAATTAAATTTAATTAAAATAAAGAGAATGTGTATATAAGTCTGCAGGGAAAGTCATGTGCTGCCCACATCAGATTTTTTTTTTGTTGTTTCATACAGACGGACACACATACTCACGCACAGGCGTCACGTTAAAAATAGTTTTTTTTTGTGTGTGTGTGTGCTCAAAACGAATAGATTGGAATTTTCGACACATTTCCAAAACTTTCCCTATACAATACCATGTAATGTAGGGAAAGTGAAACGTATGTTAATTGTGATTTATTCACAACTTGAGTTTTCGCAGTAAAATATATTGGTGGAGGTCCCCCTATCGGAAAAAATGACTTTTGTTGATCTGTGGATGTGTGGGTGTGTAGGTATCATCCCGAAAACCGCAGACGCTTTGGACCAAATTTAGGTTACAAGTTTATAGATTATGTAGATATGAACGCAGTTAGTTTATCTATAAAACGGATTTTTTTTTTTTTTCAAAATCTTCGGCTCATCGGAACATTAAAAGCCGCTGAAGCGATTTGGATCAAATTTGGGAGGAATACTGCATGTATTGTGTAGAGGTAGGTGAATACAGAAAATAAAATTTGCAAATTATAGTTTGGCTCTGAAATCAAATTATCACTCATTTTGCGTAGGAAATATCGGGTTTGCTCCGATATTTTTTTTTTATTCGCTCGTGTTATCTACATTTTTGGAACCAAATATAACATCATTCAAAATGCACGTTTTATTTTATACCCGGAGGTTCTTTACACTATAGTTGCATCACTGGCACTGCTGCAATTTTTTCCCTTAAAACAGCTGTCAATCATATTTATACAAATCTAAAAAGGTAAGATTTGTTTAACTAACCCCAATTCCTTCTTAAAAAGCCTCGGATAAAAAGAAAACACAAGAAAATACGGTGTGTATAAAAAAAAGAACTCGATTCTAAACGTTCTTATTATTTTTAACAGGACTCAGTCCGTGCAGTTTGAATGACGGGATCTTGACCTCTACGCATGCGTGAACTTGGATTACTCCTTTTCAGAGAGAGGGGGGACAAAGTGCGGGGGGAACAAGACATATAGGGCAACTTAGTGCCTACAAACATGTTCTCCTCTTAAATGGCGTTAAACTTCGCGAAACTTTTATTGTATTTTGTTTTGGCGGACAGTTGGTAATAAAATAAGGTTTCTAATTTTATCTGCACGGTTTTGGGAAGGAACTAGAGAAGATGAATAAGGGGGGAGGAGAGGATATTTGTCTTTGTTTGTGTATAAAGCACAAATCGTGTTATACAATCTCAGATTTCCAAATGAGGCCAGGTAACTCAGTTGTTTGAGCACTGATTTGTAGATTTAGAAGACAGGGGCTTAAGTCCTGATTTAGACTTTATCTTACATAATAAAAGAAGATGTCTGTGCTTGTATATGTGCAGTCTGTAGCGGAAAAGCTAAACAACATACGGCTATGAAATTTGGTACAAAAGTACTTTACGACCCGGGGAAGGTGCATATATATATATATGTGTGTGTGTGTGTGTGTGTGTGTGTGTGTGTGTGTGTGTGTGTGTGTGTGTGTGTGTAATAAAAGTTTAAAACTACAATGAAAGAAAAGAGAGAAGTTTCAACTCAAAACCCCCGACATTACAAAATGCCTTACAAATAAAAGTATCAAACTGAAAATCATCAATCAAGTGGAAAATAAAAATGCAAACTTCTAGTCAACAAGCTGAAGGCAAACAAAAAACATCAATTGAAAGGAATCGATAGAATAATATCAAATAAAAACCAAGCATGAGAGCTTTACACGAGGACAAGGCCTAGGCCTAAGAAAGAATTGTTCATTTCGATAAAACTCTTTATCAAGTCCAAGTATTTTATAAAAATGAACACAAAATGCATGTTTCTTATATCAGTGATAGATTATATCTATAAGCTTTGATAACTTGGACAACATGCATAAAGATTGAAAAATAATAGGAAACAAGAATACCTGAAAAAACACTGCATACGTCTGATCCATTGGAGCCTAGAATAAAGAGACCAATGTTGCCAATCTCAAAAAATGAAAAGTTGAGAACTGCTGTTGCTCATCGTGAGAAAGAAATAACAGTAATGCGAAAAGACGATAAAAGATGATATTCAGCAGTAAGAACGTGTAAATACATGGTAATGCTTATTCAAGAGAAAGTGGATGTCTAGCAAAAATCCAATTGAAATCCAATTAATATATATATATATATATATATATATATATATACATATATATATATATATATATATATACATATATATTTATATATATATACATATATATATATATATATATATATATATATATATCTTGAAATTATATTTTCATCTTTTTATCTTGAAGCTTTAACTGTTGAATAACTCATTTTATTTCATTTTATTGCTTTTGCGCAGTACAGTTTTTATTACTCTCTTTGGCAACAGCAAATCACATCTTTTCATTTCTGCATATGGCAACATTGGTCCAGTCATATTTTGCTCGTCATGGTTGCGCTGAAGAGGTGTGTTTTGAGGTATTTATGTTTCCTTTATTGTTCCAATCTATATGTTTGTCGTCCATATAACACAAGTTTATAGATAAAATCTATCTTGTGTTTCAGAAACAAGCATTTTTGTGTTCATTTCGAAGGGATATATGGACCCGAAGAGAATTTTTTCGAAATGAACTTATCGTAAGCCTAAATCTCCTCCATGTGCAAGCTTTTTTGCTTGATTTTTTTGTTTTCTTATTTGCATTCCTCATTTTTGAAATTTGTTGATTGTCTTTGTCTTTATGACTTGCATTATGCTTTATTATTTCCTCTTTTTGTCGTAATTTCTTTTATTTCTTTGTATTTTGTAGAAAATTTTGGAATAGTGTATTATGAGTTACTACATACATTCTAACTTTGGATTTAATAATTTATATTTATATATATATATATATATATATATATATATATATATATATATATATATATATATATATATATATATATTGTAAATAACAAAGTACGAAACGTACCCGATTGTAAACTAATAGAAATTGCCAAGTCATATAGGCGCAATGCAGCTCTATTAATGTCTTGTATATAAGAAGATCAAAAAAGATCGAGATGTGAAATAAGTGCCAACAGGGAAATAACAGATGGCCAAGGGGGATTGTGACCCCTTGTTCCCGTTTATAGCCAGCTATTACTCCTGAGGAAACACTCACAGAACCGTTACGTGCCTGTGGCCATATTTCCCTGGAACGTCAAAGCAAAAGACGTATGCCAGAAGTGAATGCATGGACTGAGTGGAGAAAAAATTTTGGATTGAGACAGGTTGAAATAAGAAGTTAAACCGAATGACAGATCATTCAACAATTCAAATATAAAGTGCCGAGCGATTCGATGTCTTGCCATTATATTATATAAAATAGGTGTTGCCAATATCACTATCAAATGCATTAATTTCCTTGCAGTGCAATGCATTATAGTGGTGTTTGAGGTATCCTATTGGATAGTGCTGTTTCAACGCTTCCTTTATGAATTTCTAATCACTTTTGATACGATCATTCTTATAAGTATGCAATCTTGAGTTTCGTAGAAAATGATTTCTAACGATATTGCGGAAAATATTGGCACTCAAGTTCGATTTCCAATCGATGATGTAATTAATGTTTATATCAAAATAATTTCTTTTATCATATAGCTTTGTATATATTTATATATATATATATATATATATATATATATATATATTATATATATATATATACATATATATATATATATATATATATATAAATATATATATATATATATTAATTGTTACATATAATAATTATATATAATATATAATATAATATAATATATAATATATTATATATTATATTATATTATATATTATACTAGCAGCATACCCGTTCTTCGTCCGGAATATATAATATAAAGAAACTTATAATTCGCAATCATGTGCAAATTCTGTTAAAATATTACATTTATTGCTCCTAAAGAGAAGTTTAAGAATATATGTTCTCACTATGCTAAATTATCTTCAAGGGCAGATCTGAAGAATAAAACATCCTGGCCCTTTTGAAAGCAAATTTACAAAAAAAAAAAAGGAATTGAATCAAAATAAGCAACCCCGTACTACTTATATTATCGCAGATTAGAAAATATGCCAGTGTGTTAGTTGAAGATTACCCGTATTACAATATGAGTCTCAAAAATAATTGCCAAAATAAAAGAGATGACGTAATAAAATGAAAATATCAATAATCCCCGTAATCTTTATACAAGAAGGTCGTAATTGATTCCAATATATGCCAATATATATCAAAATATATGCCAATATACCTGTACTACTTATATTGTCGTAGATTAGAAGATATAATACATTTGTAGAAGATTACTCGTACAACGTACTATATATGAGTTTCATCAATTTTCGTCATAATAAAACAATAGCATAATAATTTGAAAATACCAATAATCCCTGAATGAAGAGTCCCCGAAAATATTAATTATAATAATGTTTAAACCTGAAGACCGTAATTGATATTATCCAGTCAAAAATGCAATGTCAATGACATTTATTTTATATACATATCTTTATTATTCAAATCGGAAAAGATTCAATATAAAATCGTATGCCGCATAACACATTGGATCCGTTGCTAAGCGACATTATACCATTTGCTTCATATAAATTGATAGAAATCATATCGTCTGAATAATGGGATCTTCATGGAAGGTTTGGCGACATTTTAGTCAATTTAGCGATAACTTAAAAAATTGCCAAATTTATCGCCAAGTGGGACTGTAGAACTGATAGTCCCATTTTGCGACAAATTGACGAAACATCATCACAATACTATCTCCTAACAAAACACAATTATTTTCATTTATTAAGCGCGATTTTATCAATTCCATGATATTTTATGGACTCACAAATACTTTTATCAATTTCGTGATATTAAAAAAATTCGTTAAATGTGTTACTAAGTAGGATGGATGGATTGACCGACAAATGCTACCGAAACATCATTTCAGTACTCTATTCTAAAAAACAAATCATTGATTTGCGTCAATTTTATAAATTTTGGAAACATTTCCGCTAATTTGGTAAAGTTTAAGAGAAGTTATCAAGTTATTTAGAGATATTCCGCTAAATTCGTAGCTCTGAATTTGCAGATCTGAAGAATAAAATATCCTGATCCCGCTTGTATATACTAAATGAAAACACTAAAATTGTATTATAAGATACACCCGTTCTACTCTTTTTCTGCCTCAACAATTGGCTAAATGAATTTATTGGGTAAACACAATATATAAGTTTATTAGTTAAACACAATATAAGAGATGGAAACGTCTTTGCTAAAATAAATGAAAGTGATGTACGCAGTCCGCAATTTATATAATTAAAAGAACAATCAAACCGTTCATTTAAAAAATATATTTTTACATCCATTTATTTATTATTCAAATAGAAATAATAAT
Organism: Amaurobius ferox; assembly: GCA_951213105.1. Classification (NCBI taxonomy): domain Eukaryota; kingdom Metazoa; phylum Arthropoda; class Arachnida; order Araneae; family Amaurobiidae; genus Amaurobius; species Amaurobius ferox. The sequence continues at coordinate 59,510,961 of OX578149.1, forward strand.
AATAAAATATTAACAACACATTTAATTTCATTCCGTTGCCGAGCAACATGATATAAGATAGAATCTTCCTCATAAAATGCGAAATTTAATAGCCATTTTGATTTCCTTATACTTTTCATTGTTCAGTAAAAGCTTGTGAAATGTAAACCAAGGAGATAGATTTCCCATTTAAATCACGTTTCAAGCAATTCATGTTTTCAGAAAGTGATTAATTAGTGCAAAAAATCTCCCCCCCAAACTCAGGGATACAGTTTTAATTCACTTTCAAACAATTTTCAAGCTTTTCGTTTGGATAAACCACGGAGCTAGGAGTAGAACTCCTAGGAAAAAGTTGTTTCGTTTGTCATTAATATCTCGACAACCCCTGGTCTTAGATACTCGAAACTTGGGCTAAACTTATGGGAGGCTATTTAAAGGCTATCCACAAAATTTCATTAAATTCGGTTCAGCCGTTTTCCCGTGATGATGAGACAAACGAAAATTTCGTTTTTTACTAATATCTCTCAATCGTAAAAACTCCATATATGGACTAAATTTTAAGTGGGACTATTTCCAGGCTACCCACAAAATTTCATCAAATTCGGTTCAGCCGTTCTCCCGTGATGACGGTACAAACAGACAGACAGATTTTTATTTTTATTTATATAGATTATATTATATTATACTAGCAGCATACCCGTTCTTCGTACGGAATATATAATATAAAGAAACTTATAATTCGCAATCATGTGCAAATTCTGTTAAGATATTAAATTTATTGCTCCTAAAGAGAAGTTTAAGAATATCTGTTCTCACTATGCAAAATTATCTTCATGGGCAGATCTGAAGAATAAAGCATCCTGGCCCCTTTTGTAAGCAAATTTACGAAAAAAAAGGAATTGTATCAATATATGCAACCCCATACTACTTATATTGTCGCAGATTAGAAAATATGCCAGTGTGCTAGTTGAAGATTCCCCGTATTACAATATGAGTCTCAAAAATATTTGCCAAAATAAAAGAGATGACGTAATAAATTGGAAATATCAATAATCCCCGTAATCTTTATACCAGATGGCGTAATTGATTCCAATATATGCCAATATATAACAAAATATATGCCAATATACCTGTACTACTTATATTCTCATAGATTAGAAGATATAATGCATTTGTAGAAGATTACTTGTACAAAGTACTATATATGAGTTTCAACAATTTTCGGCATAATAAAACAATGGCATAATAACTTGAAAATATCAATAATCCCTGAATCAACAGTCCCCGAAAATATCAATAATAATAATGTTTAAACCTGGGGACCGTAATTGATATTATCCAGTCAAAAATGCAATGCCAATGAAATTTATTTTATATACATATCTTTATTTTATTCAAATCGGAAAAGATTTAGTATAAAATCGTATGCGGCATAACACATTGGATCCGTTGCTAAGCGACATGATATCATTTGCTTCAAATAAATTGATGGAAATCATATCGTCTGAATAATGCGATCTCCATGGCGGTTTGGCGACATTTTAGTCAATTTAGCGATAACTTAAAAAATCGCCAAATTTATCGCCAAGTGGGACTGTAGAACAGATAGACCCATTTTGCGACAAATTGACGAAACATCATCACAATACCATCCCCTAACAAAATACAATTATTTTAATTTATTAAGCGCGATTTTATCAATTCCAAGATATTTTTATAGACTCACAAATACTTTTATCAATTTCGTGATATTAAAAAAATTCGTTAAATGTGTTACTAAGTAGGATGGATTGATTGATCGACAAATGCTACCGAAACATCATTTCAGTACTCTATTCTAAAAAGCAAATCATTGATTTGCGCCAATTTTATAAATTTGGAAACATTTCCGCTAATTTGGTAAAGTTTAAGAGAAGTTACCAAGTTATTTAGAGATATTCCGCTAAATTCGTAGCTTTGAATTTGCAGATCTGAAGAATAAAGTATCCTGATCCCGTTTGTATATACTAAATGAAAACACTAAAATTGTATTATAAGATACACCCGTTCTAATCTTTTTCTGCTTCAACAATCGGCTAAATGAATTTATTGGGTAAACACAATATATGAGTTTATTAGCTAAACACAATATATGAGCTGGAAACCACTTTGCTAAAATAAATGAAAGTCATGTACGCGGTCGGCAATTTATATAATTAAAAGAACAATCAAACCGTTCATTTAAAAATATATTTTTGCATCCATTTATTTATTATTCAAATAGAAAAAATAATAATAAATATTAACAACACATTTAATTTCATTCCGTTGCCGAGCAACATGATATAAGACAGAATCTTCCTCATAAAATGCAAAATTTAATAGCCATTTTTATTTCTTTATACTTTTCATTTTTCAGTAAAAGCTTGTATAATATAAACCAAGGAGATAGATTTCCCATTTAAATCATGTTTCAAACAATTGATGTTTTCAGAAAGTGACTAATTAGTGCAAAAAATCTCCCCCCAAACTCTGAGATACAGTTTTAATTCACTTTCAAACGATTTTCAAGCTTTTCGTTTGGATAAACCACGGAGTTAGAGAGGAGAACTCCTAAGAAAAAGTTTCGTTTTTCATTAATATCTCGACAACCCCTGCTCTTAGATACTCGAAACTTGGGCTAAATTTATGGGGGGCTATTTAAAGGCTATCCACAAAATTTCATCAAATTCGATTCAGCCGTTCTCCCGTGATGATGAGACAAACGAAAATATCGTTTTTTACTAATATCTCGAGAACCACTGATTGTAGAAACTCCATATATGGACTAAATTTGAAGTGGGACTATTTCCAGGCTACCCACAAAATTTCATCAAATTCGGTTCAGCCGTTCTCCCGTGATGATGGGACAAACAGACAGACAGACAGACAGACAGATTTTCATTTTTATTTATATAGATTATATATAATATAATATAATATAATATTTTTTTTATATTATTATTTTTTTTATTTATATTTTTATTATTTATATTATTATATATTATTATTATTATTATTATTATTATTTATTTTATTTTTTTATATATATAAAGTTTATATAAAGATTATATAGATATATATAAATATATATTAATTGTCATATATAATAATTATATATAATAATAATTATATATAATTATTATTATATATAATTATTATATATATCAATTAATATATATATATATATATATATATATATATATACATATAATAAAGCTAATATTTAGAATATGAATAATGGCATACTCTAGTTCAATAACATTAAGGAGGTAAAATAATATCCGTAAAAGAGAATTTGAAATAAAATTTCTAACTAAAAGAAACCAATGATACCAGAGAATTTAAATCGATATTAATTTTAAACTAAAAGGTGATGTGAATACATGGGAATAAATTAACAGTTTACAAGAGCGATACATACAAACTAAGCACGTGCGTCAAAGGAATGGCAAAAACTGGAGGCCCAAAATATTAAAATGATAAAAGTTTTTGAAGAAAGATGCAAATTGAATATATGAAATTGGATAGAACCTCTGTAGATGCAGCTTATCAAGGATCTTCACATCCACAGAGGTTCTAAATGTGTTTCGCACAACAATTCAACCACGTGGTTGAAACATGTCGCATGTCAGGCCGTTAACAAGCAATTCCAACACAATTATCTCACGAAAATCATCTAACGGAATTTCGACCACCTGAAGATCCTTGTTAAATTCCCCTTACTAAAAACGTTTTCACGTTAGTCGTTAAGTATAAGAAAAAAATATGTGTGCTGAGGACCGACCACACGGTAGAAGTGAAACTTCTGTGGGAAATAGAATAGCTTGTTACTACTATGAATCATCCTTTAAGCTTAGAGGAAAACATAATCGTTCTCAATCAACATTTAATTTCGGCATTTTGATTAATTAGCAAAATTGACTGATTGACTCTTCTTTAAATTGACCAAGACGGTTACTCGAAAACTATAAGAGCTTTTTTTTTCAATAACAAATAAATATTTTAATATTAAGTTTTCTAGTACACATTTTTGTCATTTACTATTTATATCTATTTTATATTTTACTATATATTTTAAGTAAAAGTTAGAAATATGAAGAAAAAAAACTTCGCTTGTACAAATACACAAACACCACTTTAAGAACGTTAAATTCGTGTTTAGGACAATTGAAACGTATAAATACGTCGAAAAGTCAAATTCGACTGTTGGATCTCGTTACGAAACTTTTCCTACCCATTATACTACGTTTGTAAAGAAAAAAAAGAAAAATATTTTTTGAATTAAAGGAAATGAAAAGAAAATAAAAGAAAAAACATTTTATTAAATGCAAAAAGTATTTTTAAAACTTTAAAATTTCGTTGCCTAATTTTTTTTATTGGGGAGGGGGGGGGGGGGGATCTTTTATGCCTTCTCAGTTCTCACCTTCTTCAGAGCGTTATCACCGAACTTTAGAACACCATCTACGAAAATAATAAAAAAAGTGGAACACCCCCATTCTATGCAAGGTGGCAGTACCATGAGGGTTGACAGGAAACCATTTAATTCATGCCAATTTGTCAAAATTTGAGAAAATAAAGAAAATAATAAAGAGAGAGCCCAAAAAGAGACAGGGAGAAAGGGAGACGATGACGGAGGTGTCAAGATAACCATCTTCCAAATCCGTTGTTATTGCGTCATTTTGCGAGTTAACCTCCCACGCCCCTAAAATGTGACCTGCACGCTGCACAGTCACTCAGGTTGGCGAAAGGCGCTATATTTGGCATCCCATCTCTTTTTGGCAGTAGCTGTGCCTCATTGATTTTCAACGGGTATTCGGCTAGTATTTTTAGATGAGTGATTTATTTCATCCTGCGTAAAATTGTAAACATCTTTTTCTCTCTGTGTGTTTGTTTTGGAAATTAGTTTTTTATACAGGAAAATATCAACCGTTCGATTTTAAAAATTTACACGATGAAAGAAACATCAAAAGTAAAATAGGATGGAATATTCTATACTAATTGAAATATCAATTAATCAAGTACTCACCACCATATACTTTCTATACTAGTACCTATGCTTAGCATAATATATTATATTTATATTATATAATATAAATATAATATATATATTATATTATATAATATATATATTATATAATAATATAATATATTATATAATATAAATATAGAGCAAGAGGTAGGAAAAAATATTCGTTATAACCGATATTCACAATAACCGATAAAAAGCTTAGGTATGAGATAAACAATATAAATGACTTATCTGACTGCATATTGTGAAATAAAAAATCATTATAATAAGGTTGAAATATATTACGCATTTATTTAAGTAGAAAAAAAAACTGTGACTTTTTTTAAACGTTTGAATTTACAATGCATTTGTATAAGACGCTTCTTTATTGCCTCTAAATTGTTATTGAAATTAAAGTTGTGGACAAACTAATCTGGTGTAACAAATTTTGGAATCAATTTCGGTATCTTCGTATTCGGATTCATCAGATGCATGGGCACCCATAGAGGAGGGCAAGGGATACTTGCCCCTGCTGGACATTCAGGGACATCAGATGGGTATCAAGGTAATCAATGTTGTACGATGATGTCTTATCCAGTCTTCTATTTGCACCCCCCCCCCCCCCCACCCGAAAAAATTCTCTCATGATCAGACTTATTATCAGAGCAATAATTGCAGTATATATCCCCTGCATTTTTGTTTCTAAACTATCATCGTCAAAAGTAAGATCTTTTAACTCATACTATATTGAACTATCTTCATACGCAGGATAGGAAATGAAGGATTGTTAGATTTCTTCTAGAAACCCAGCATGTTTCCAGCAGTTTTTCTTTGTTTTCTGATGAACATCACACCAGGTATCATTTAAACTTCCTCGGCGAATGTTTATTTGTTTAGGTTATCTCAACGTATCTGAGGATGTGTTTAGAAAAGCTCAACATATCAGAGGAGTTGGAAAAACTTATTGTTGCTCATGGGATCTTGCTCTTGCTCCAAGAAATTCCATGAAAATAATTTTTCTCTTACCGGTAAAAATTTCGCATTATCTAATTACTAACTATAAGCGACACGTTCAATATTATGAAAGTATCGCACATCCAAAGTGACAGAAAAATATTCGTAATAACCGATACTTCGCTGTATTCGAGCTCTGTGGGCCCCACAGTAGTTCTTTTTCAATTTATTGAAAAAGAAAAATATCGGCAAGAAATAGTCTCAAAAGGAAAAAAGGAAAATTGTTATGGATCTATTTGTCATGAAGATATTTTGCTCACCCAAAGTCAGTTAATCAGAGATTTTTCATTCTGCTCACTGGTGAAAAGATGACCAATGTCAAAGGACAAAGGTCTCCAAACTCTTATTTAATTTGTATATTTTGTTGGGTTTTGCCACCAAATTAGTGGAAAGTGGTGCTTGTTGATTTTAATGTCTTTTTCTTTTTCCCTCTTTTACATTTTGCTACCCTTTCTGTAAATTTTCGAAATTTTCTGTTCTATTTTGTATTTTCTCAAATTTCTTTCCTTTTCTTTTCTTGTAGTTTTTAAAAATTTTCTTTTATACATCTTATTGGATGTTCTTGTTCTCTTCTATACTTGTTCTTTTTTTATATATTGTTTTCTGCCTGTATTGTATGTCTGTGTATTTTGTCTTTGTATGCTTGTATATTGTTACTTTTGTGTTTCTTTCGACCGTCCCCTGTAACTGCTCTACACCCTTTGGGTGAATTGGACTACCTGGGTAATAAATAAAAAAAGGACAAAGGTCTTGAGGACCAATGTCTTAAAATAAACTACATTAACTGTAATCAGAAATGCTGACAAATTAACCTGGGGGGGGGGGGGTGAGCCTCTCCCGCCTTTGTGTTCGCCTCTTCATATACGATGGAACTATTAATGAGGAGGTAAAGTTTTAATTCTGTTGAAAATTTTATAAGCAGGCAATTTTTATGCCTGTCATAATAGCGATTTCTTAACTAAATGTAAACTTATTGAATTAATCATGTGTATTAACTTCCTACACATACGTCGCCAGAAAAAAAATTAGGGTGGGAGGTGCAACTATAAAATGCATTATCCCTAATTCACCGAATATCATTTTCTCGAATTCCAGTTTACTTTTGATGGACATTTAAACCCTTTAATTTTAATTTAAAAAAATTAAATCTTTCTTAAATTTTGAAATATCAAAATTTGTAGTTATATATAAATTCCAAGACTAATTTCTGTACGCGCTTACATGTTACAGAAAGTTGGTAACACGTTTCTATGTGTGAAAAAGTGTGATTTATAATTTTTATTAGATAAACACACTTCATTAAAAATTTATGAAGGGTTCTGCTATAAAACAGTAACGTCATGGCAATTTTCAGGCCCAGATTTTTTAAAAAATCACAAGAACCAGCAGAAAGGGACGTTTCTAAGAATAAGGAAGACACTGCCATTCCAGATAACAGTATCCACTGAAACCAGTCCATGGGTACTGTTATCTGCAATAGGAGTTTCGTTTCCAGATTTTAAGATTTTATATATTAACATGCTTCGCTCATTTGACATTAATGATACATTACTTTTCTAACCATTCCCTAAATTATAACCTGTTTGCAAATAAATACACAAAACCAAATATACTTTTGAAACCAGAAATTAAAAGTATATAAATTAATTAGAGGTGTTCACTATTCGGAAATATCCGTTAAGAATTTATAATTATTTTTTTTTTTTATTGAACATCGTACCTTAATGTCTTCTACATGCCATCTTACTAAAACAATACAAAAACAGAATGTGTGTTTTTTTTTTTTGGGGGGGGGGGGGTATGACCCCCCCCAAAACCACACCTTGTACACTTAGAGTCGCAAATCAATCATTGTGAATCGATATTAGTATATTATATTACTAGAGGAAGTATAACCATTTAATTTTGTGCAGAATGTGCATTTACTATACTGATTATTCATCAAAGAAAAATTTTAACTATATCAGTTATAAAAACCTTTTTCCCGAATTCAATTTTCTTGTGTAATTCCGAAATAACAAACAGACCAATGAACAAGCATGTAAAAGAAGATATAGGAGCATTTTATTTCTTTCTCAAAAATACAAACGTAAATATACGTCTTATTAAACAATTTTCTACGTCGTTAGATGTGGAAGAAAACGCATTCTATTTCCTGCCACAATAAGCACAGAATTCCTCTGTATTGGCAACGATGTTACATACGCATACTGCGCCCCCTACCGACGACAAATCGAGCGTATTCCCTCTGTCGTTGAAAAGTACCAGCAGGGGGCGATTGTGCAACGATTAACTGGTGGTCAGAAGATGAAGACGTCTCTGAAACATTCGTGGGGGGCTTTTCACCCCCGCTGACAAGAAAGGGGGTGGCCCCCAAACAATTTCACGCCTCCTTTGAAAAGATTTGTCTGCCTTTCTTCGGATGTATTATTCCCTTCCGTTTTCCCTCAATTGCATAGGAATAAGGATTTTGGTTTGAAGGCAATGTCAGCATGTCCTCTTGCGTTTATTGTGAGGTTTTATAAATTAGGTGAGTAATTTCTCGACAGTGGCATTTCGATTCTGGAAAATAAACTTAGAATTGCGTACATGAGTTTATACGTGCAGCTAAATGTATAACACAGAACAGGAAAATTTTGTTGCATGCTTGCATGCACGAGCTATGTTTGTGTGTTAATTTTTTTTTTAGTTAGCAGCATCCAGCAATGTATTTTAAATACAGGTAAATAAAAGATCATTTTAGTTGAAACTTTTAACAAATTCTAATATTGGGCATTATGCATAAGTTATTATGACCAAAATATGCTCGTAAGCCCATTATTAAAGGAAGCATATGTGTACGTATTTACAGATCTTGGAGTGAGGTAAACTGACCTTGGGAGCAAGTGAAAGAACTTACCCTGGAAAATACCGAGCACCCAATCTAATCTAATTTTGCAAAAAATCATTTTTCAGTGTTGTATAGGAACACGTTTCGAGACTGGATCCTGAATGCGTTCCGAGACTCGATCCTGAACGCATTCCAAAACTCGACCGTGAACGCGTTTCGAGGCTCGATCCTGGATACGTTCCTATTTTTCGAAAAAGGGATCGAGTTCTCAAAACACGATCACTTTTTCGGAAATTCGGAATGGAACTCGCGTTCTCAAAACGCGATCACTTTTCTAAGAAATTTGAAATAGTGCTCGTTTCGTTTTGAAATTAACTTCGAGAGGAACCACGTTTGAAATTTTTTAGATTTTGGAAGTTGCGGTCGCGGTTTTTTTTTTTTTTTACGTTCTTTTTTCAATTATTTCGTGATACTAGGCAGTGAAAATCCTGTCTGGAAATTACGACCACAATATGAAATTAGCTTGAACAATGGAAAATATGGGCAGAGTTATAATTACGCTAAGTAACAGTCAATAAAGTTTTCCGCTTTTGACGCTGTTTTTCCAAAATTGAGACAAAAATAGATTCTTACATTATAAAATATATATAATCAAAAACAGAACTCGCGTCAGCTCAATTATGCGCATGCGCATCTTAAATATTACATTTTTTCTTTTTAATCGAAATTCTACCAAATTTAGAATTTAAGGTTATTTTGCTATTTGGAATTCGAATATGAAGTTATATTTACTAACATAGCTAATACAAATTGCGCAACCGATTCTTTCTTTTCTTCTGTAATTCTTTTTCTTTTCTTAATTTTATGCTAATTATTCAAAATTTAATATAATAAATATATTTGAAAAAATAATTCGAAATTAAAGTTAAATCGTGTGCCAGTGACAACATCATGCGTAATAATACCCATGCACATTTTGAGACATGCACATTGTTATCGAATTCAAAGCAATTTTATTTTTCTATACGGTAGCATAATGTGACAAACTAAACAAAAATTGTCACCTTGCAATAGCGCGCCATCAGGGAATCAAATGGATAGAAAACGCTGAAATACAAAGGCACATAATTAATTACTTTGTAAAAAGAAATATCATTTTTACCGCAATACGTATTTTAGATATAGTTCTACATTATAATTTTTATCCAATACTAGCCTCTTTTTGGGTCCAGCCGGATCGTCTATTAAAAAATTCGCTTTTAAAAAAGATTATTCAGTCGGCTCCCATCGAATTTTTAAGTTGCAAACGGAAAATCAGAAAATATATATTTTTTTTTTAATCTGCTACTGATTTTTGATTCAAGTGACCCCAGATATTTCAAACAAGAAACTTTACCCTTTTCTAGCCAGATAATTTAAAAATCCTGACTACCCGAGTTCAGATAATCGAAGTTTTAATGTAACTGAGGGGAGAAAGTCACTTGTGCTGAAAGACTCTTTGGAGCACTTAAAGCTCGTTTCATTTTGATCCCTGCTGTAACAACCGAAGCTGTTTGCGTCTAATCCAGACTGAGAGTAAGAGACTACTTAAAAGCCCGTGCATCGCATTTAAGTATTTGGCTTTTGGTCTAGAGGCGTTACACACTGAAGAGGATTATAGTTTTCAATTCTGAAATTGGTAAATATAAAGTGCATTAGCATTGTGCATTTTTGAGGTATTTGAATAAGGAGTTGCACTACATTGCTCTATATTTCCAAATTGAAAATGTCTTAAGACTCCATAAAACGTTTGGGCGCCACTATAAAGCGAACCATAAAACATCTGAAGTGGACAGCACATGACTTTCATTTCAATATTTGCATACTCATTGACTACAATACAGAATCTAACGGAGCTAGATTTTCGATTTAACTCCCATCCCCGGGGCGGAGAAAATTGGGGGGGGGGGCTAAATATCTTTACAGGTCCTCCAGAAAATCCTTTGTTAACCGAAAAAGTTGAATATGTTCACATTTATAATATCGGTACAGAATCTAACGGAGCCTAATCTAATAGAGAGGAGGCTGTTGTGAAAAGTTCTTTTAGACACCCCAGAAGTCCCCATGGTAATCTGGAAGGCTTAATCTTTTCACCCTTGCAGTATCAAAGATCAGACAGAATCTTAAGTCAGATATTTGAGCCCCCCCCCCCACCCCCGCCGGAGCGAAGATTATAAGACGTCAAGTCCTTCCCGACCCTACAGTATAGCCCTCCTGTAGATTAGAAGGCTGAATTTTTGCATAATTTTAGTATCCACTGGAAAATAACACCGCCGAATTATCGATTTTTCTAACGGAGTAACAAAATAGAAAGGAGAGGTAAAATCTCTCAGACCACTCCTGACACCTCCCCCCACCCCCCTCCGGGAACATAAATGCTGAAACTCGATCAAGGGGCAGAACCTAACTGGGCCAATTCTCAATTGAGACAACTATTTTCGACGCTAAAGCCACTTACGTTGTCAAACAAAATAAAAGTTTATAAATAAATGTTGCTGCTTATTTTCTTAAGACTGTTAGTCTCCGTGTCTTTAACACGCTTAAATACTAGTTCAAATATAAATACTTGTGTTCGGTTTCAATACGGCTTCCAAAATGTAAACACTCGACGCTTTCCCTGCAGAACTCTGTACATTCTTGCATATTTGAATGCGACATACAAGAGGACACAACGCGGAGTATTCACACTGTCCGTCCAGGTACAATACACTTACCATAGACGCACGCGTTTCTGCTCGAGTCAAGCTCCGTCTACTTTTTGTAAGTTGTAAAAACCGTGTTGACAGGCCGAACAAACCTCGAGTGTTCTTAGCCCCTCTCTTCTGCTGCCCCTCGAATAAAAAAAGACGAGGGGTGTTCGATTGTCAGCAGATTCCGGGTCGTTTTAAGCAGCAGTTGTGTATCCTCGTGGCATTTATTTACCTAAGGTGGCGTTTGAGGAGAAAATTGCCCCAGCAGAGAATGGGGCGTGGGGGCCTTGTCAAAACATCACCCCGCGACACCATCACAGGTAAGGAAAAAAGTGCCCCCTTCTTACCTTCGCACAACGAAGTTTCTTGAATGAAACGGGAAGGACTCCACATTTGGCAAAGTATTGCTGTTGGGAATGCTCATTGTTTTTAAAAGTAATGTTTCGTGTGATAGATGATAAGCTAAATTTGGCGAGTTTGACAGTCAAAAATGATGCCCCAAATGGTTCTAAAAGCATAACGTAAACAAGATATGTACTTAGAAGAAAAAAAGATTCACAAAAATGTAGTAATTTATGTTGAAGATTAGAAATTTATGTTGAAGATTAGAAGTTCATGTTGAAGCCCGCATGCGGTGGCATGAGGTGTGTATACTTCATTTACGATAGAACAAGGCATTACCCCTTTTGCATACCTATTTCGTACAATCATACATATTTTCGGAAAAACCGGAAAAGTTAATCCTTCTACCTCCTCCAAAATTCGAGACTGAATTTAGATTCATTAGTCATTATCTAAACTGCATCTATAGCCAGTCTTGGGAAATAGATGTTGCAAGGAAATTGTAAATATTTGAATCGAATGTGATATCTTCAGAACCGGAAGTAAAACTGAAGTATTGTATGCTGTATGTACATATTGTATGCTGTATGTACATATTGTATGCCGTATGTACATATCAGTCAGCTCTATCTATAGCCAATACTGAAAATAGATGTTTGAAAAAAATTTGAGCCAGAAGCGAAAAAGAAACCAGAAGTACAAGAAGTTCTTAGTGAACTACCCTACATCCTTCATAATTTAATGCTGAATCTATATTAATTATCATTTAAGCTCTATCTATTGTCAATCTCGAGAAATAGATGTTTCCTCGAAAACGAAAATTTTTAAACCTGAAATTGTAAAAGAACCGGAAGTGAATGTCCTTAGTGAATCCACCAACCTGGTGCTGAATCTATATGAGTCATAATTTAAGCTCTATTTATTGCAGATCCTGAGTAATAGATGCTTCAAAAAAATTTAGTAAAACAATAGTATGACAACATTTTTTGCACCACTATTAAGAAAGGACAGCGATTCCTAACCTTTAAAGAACTTGAGAACCCATTTGACTCGAATTTTATCATCGTGAACTCTCTTAATATGAATCTCTTGCAAAGTAGCGAGTAAGTTTTATTCTTAACACGTCCATTATCAATTAATTTATAACTTCAAACTTCCTGTATTGCCAGTATAGCACTTAAGCATTCTATGAAGGAACTGCATCTGGGCATGTTCTTTATTAAGGGTATATCTCTTATATTAGAAACATTTATGGGGAAAAAAGCATCCGTCATTACATAATATGTTTTGTCAATTATACTGGTTGAGGAGCATAAAGTAGAATATTGTTCTTCATAAACTTCTACCACGGTACCTGAGAACAAACAGGTTCAGTTAGAAAGACCAAATTTAGCATATCGTTGTCTTTCGTGGTATATTTTAATGTTTTCGATTTTGAACATTACTGGCTCAAACTGTCTATAATGCACTCGTTGTTTGGGAATAACCTGAAAATCGGATCAGCTAGAAAATCCCCTCTCATACAACCCGTCCTCTCCTGGGCCTCAATTTTGTCGTCTGTAGACGGTACCCAGTAGTGTACAAGTACTACCCAGTGGTTTGGAAACCTGTAAACCGAGAAGTCCGTCAGGTACATACTGTTGTCTCACAGCTAGAGAGTCCAAATTTAGGATGTCGTTGTCTTTCATGATATATTTTAATATTTTTGAATTTGAACCTTACCGGACCTGACTGTCTAATGCACTCGTTTTTTGAGAATAACCTGAAAACCGGATCAGCTAGAAAGTCCAAATTTAGTATGTCGTTGTCTTTCATGATATATTTTAATATTTTTGAATTTGAACCTTATCAGACCTGACTGTCTAATGCACTCGTTGTTTGGGAATAACCTGAAAACTGAATCAGCTAGAAAGTCCAAATTTAGGATGTCGTTGTCTTTCATGATATATTTCAATATTTTGAATTTGAACCTTACCGGACCTGACTGTCTAATGCACTCGTTCTTTGGGAATAACCTGAAAACCGGATCAGCTAGAAAGTCCAAATTTAGTATGTCGTTGTCTTTCACGGTATATTTTAATATTTTTGAATTTGAACCTTATCAGACCTGACTGTCTAATGCACTCGTTGTTTGGGAATAACCTGAAAACTGAATCAGCTAGAAAGTCCAAATTTAGGATGTCGTTGTCTTTCATGATATATTTCAATATTTTTGAATTTGAACCTTACCGGACCTGACTGTCTAATGCACTCGTTCTTTGGGAATAACCTGAAAACCGGATCAGCTAGAAAGTCCAAATTTAGTATGTCGTTGTCTTTCACGGTATATTTTATTATTTTTGAATTTGAACCTTATCAGACCTGACTGTCTAATGCACTCGTTGTTTGGAAATAACCTGAAAACCGGATCAGCTAGAATCCCAAATTTAGTATGTCGTTGTCTTTCATGATATATTTCAATATTTTTGAATTTGAACCTTACCGTACCTGACTGTCTAATGCACTCGTTCTTTGGGAATAACCTGAAAACCGGATCATCTAGAAAGTCCAAATTTAGTATGTCGTTGTCTTTCACGGTATATTTTAATATTTTTGAATTTGAACCTTATCAGACCTGACTGTCTAATGCACTCGTTGTTTGGGAATAACCTGAAAACTGAATCAGCTAGAAAGTCCAAATTTAGGATGTCGTTGTCTTTCATGATATATTTCAATATTTTTGAATTTGAACCTTACCGGACCTGACTGTCTAATGCACTCGTTCTTTGGGAATAACCTGAAAACCGGATCAGCTAGAAAGTCCAAATTAAGTATGTCGTTGTCTTTCACGGTATATTTTAATATTTTTGAATTTGAACCTTATCAGACCTGACTGTCTAATGCACTCGTTGCTTGGGAATAACCTGAAAACTGAATCAGCTAGAAAGTCCAAATTTAGGATGTCGTTGTCTTTCATGATATATTTCAATATTTTTGAATTTGAACCTTACCGGACCTGACTGTCTAATGCACTCGTTCTTTGGGAATAACCTGAAAACCAGATCAGCTAGAAAGTCCAAATTTAGTATGTCGTTGTCTTTCACGGTATATTTTAATATTTTTGAATTTGAACCTTATCAGACCTGACTGTCTAATGCACTCGTTGTTTGGGTATAACCTGAAAACTGAATCAGCTAGAAAGTCCAAATTTAGGATGTCGTTGTCTTTCATGATATATTTCAATATTTTTGAATTTGAACCTTACCGGACCTGACTGTCTAATGCACTCGTTCTTTGGGAATAACCTGAAAACCGGATCAGCTAGAAAGTCCAAATTTAGTATGTCGTTGTCTTTCACGGTATATTTTAATATTTTTTAATTTGAACCTTATCAGACCTGACTGTCTAATGCACTCGTTGTTTGGGAATAACCTGAAAACTGAATCAGCTAGAAAGTCCAAATTTAGGATGTCGTTGTCTTTCTTGATATATTTCAATATTTTTGAATTTGAACCTTACCGGACCTGACTGTCTAATGCACTCGTTCTTTGGGAATAACCTGAAAACCGGATCAGCTAGAAAGTCCAAATTTAGTATGTCGTTGTCTTTCGCGGTATATTTTAATATTTTTGAATTTGAACCTTATCAGACCTGACTGTCTAATGCTCTCGTTGTTTGGGGATAACCTGAAAACTGAATCAGCTAGAAAGTCCAAATTTAGGATGTCGTTGTCTTTCATGATATATTTCAATATTTTTGAATTTGAACCTTACCGGAACTGACTGTCTAATGCACTCGTTCTTTGGGAATAACCTGAAAACCGGATCAGCTAGAAAGTCCAAATTTAGTATGTCGTTGTCTTTCACGGTATATTTTAATATTTTTGAATTTGAACCTTATCAGACCTGACTGTCTAATGCACTCGTTGTTTGGGAATAACCTGAAAACTGAATCAGCTAGAAAGTCCAAATTTAGGATGTCGTTGTCTTTCATGATATATTTCAATATTTTTGAATTTGAACCTTACCGGACCTGACTGTCTAATGCACTCGTTCTTTGGGAATAACCTGAAAACCGGATCAGCTAGAAAGTCCAAATTTAGTATGTCGTTGTCTTTCACGGTATATTTTAATATTTTTGAATTTGAACCTTATCAGACCTGACTGTCTAATGCACTCGTTGTTTGGGAATAACCTGAAAACCGGATCAGCTAGAATCCCAAATTTAGTATGTCGTTGTCTTTCATGATATATTTCAATATTTTTGAATTTGAACCTTACCGGACCTGACTGTCTAATGCACTCGTTCTTTGGGAATAACCTGAAAACCGGATCATCTAGAAAGTCCAAATTTATTATGTCGTTGTCTTTCACGGTATATTTTAATATTTTTGAATTTGAACCTTATTAGACCTGACTGTCTAATGCACTCGTTGTTTGGGAATAACATGAAAACTGAATCAGCTAGAAAGTCCAAATTTAGGATGTCGTTGTCTTTCATGATATATTTCAATATTTTTGAATTTGAACTTCACCGGACCTGACTGCCTAATGCACTCGTTCTTTGGGAATAACCTGAAAACCGGATCAGCTAGAAAGTCCAAATTTAGTATGTCGTTGTCTTTCACGGTATATTTTAATATTTTTGAATTTGAACCTTATCAGACCTGACTGTCTAATGCACTCGTTGTTTGGAAATAACCTGAAAACCGGAACAGCTAGAATCCCAAATTTAGTATGTCGTTGTCTTTCATGATATATTTCAATATTTTTGAATTTGAACCTTACCGTACCTGACTGTCTAATGCACTCGTTCTTTGGGAATAACCTGAAAACCGGATCATCTAGAAAGTCCAAATTTAGTATGTCGTTGTCTTTCACGGTATATTTTAATATTTTTGAATTTGAACCTTATCAGACCTGACTGTCTAATGCACTCGTTGTTTGGGAATAACCTGAAAACTGAATCAGCTAGAAAGTCCAAATTTAGGATGTCGTTGTCTTTCATGATATATTTCAATATTTTTGAATTTGAACCTTACCGGACCTGACTGTCTAATGCACTCGTTCTTTGGGAATAACCTGAAAACCGGATCAGCTAGAAAGTCCAAATTTAGTATGTCGTTGTCTTTCACGGTATATTTTAAAATTTTTGAATTTGAACCTTATCAGACCTGACTGTCTAATGCACTCGTTGCTTGGGAATAACCTGAAAACTGAATCAGCTAGAAAGTCCAAATTTAGGATGTCGTTGTCTTTCATGATATATTTCAATATTTTTGAATTTGAACCTTACCGGACCTGACTGTCTAATGCACTCGTTCTTTGTGAATAACCTGAAAACCGGATCAGCTAGAAAGTCCAAATTTAGTATGTCGTTGTCTTTCACGGTATATTTTAATATTTTTGAATTTGAACCTTATCAGACCTGACTGTCTAATGCACTCGTTGTTTGGGTATAACCTGAAAACTGAATCAGCTAGAAAGTCCAAATTTAGGATGTCGTTGTCTTTCATGATATATTTCAATATTTTTGAATTTGAACCTTACCGGACCTGACTGTCTAATGCACTCGTTCTTTGGGAATAACCTGAAAACCGGATCAGCTAGAAAGTCCAAATTTAGTATGTCGTTGTCTTTCACGGTATATTTTAATATTTTTTAATTTGAACCTTAACAGACCTGACTGTCTAATGCACTCGTTGTTTGGGAATAACCTGAAAACTGAATCAGCTAGAAAGTCCAAATTTAGGATGTCGTTGTCTTTCTTGATATATTTCAATATTTTTGAATTTGAACCTTACCGGACCTGACTGTCTAATGCACTCGTTCTTTGGGAATAACCTGAAAACCGGATCAGCTAGAAAGTCCAAATTTAGTATGTCGTTGTCTTTCGCGGTATATTTTAATATTTTTGAATTTGAACCTTATCAGACCTGACTGTCTAATGCTCTCGTTGTTTGGGGATAACCTGAAAACTGAATCAGCTAGAAAGTCCAAATTTAGGATGTCGTTGTCTTTCATGATATATTTCAATATTTTTGAATTTGAACCTTACCGGACCTGACTGTCTAATGCACTCGTTCTTTGGGAATAACCTGAAAACCGGATCAGCTAGAAAGTCCAAATTTAGTATGTCGTTGTCTTTCACGGTATATTTTAATATTTTTGAATTTGAACCTTATCAGACCTGACTGTCTAATGCACTCGTTGTTTGGGAATAACCTGAAAACTGAATCAGCTAGAAAGTCCAAATTTAGGATGTCGTTGTCTTTCATGATATATTTCAATATTTTTGAATTTGAACCTTACCGGACCTGACTGTCTAATGTTCTTTGGGAATAACCTGAAAACCGGATCAGCTAGAAAGTCCAAATTTAGTATGTCGTTGTCTTTCACGGTATATTTTAATATTTTTGAATTTGAACCTTATCAGACCTGACTGTCTAATGCACTCGTTGTTTGGGTATAACCTGAAAACTGAATCAGCTAGAAAGTCCAAATTTAGGATGTCGTTGTCTTTCATGATATATTTCAATATTTTTGAATTTGAACCTTACCGGACCTGACTGTCTAATGCACTCGTTCTTTGGGAATAACCTGAAAACCGGATCAGCTAGAAAGTCCAAATTTAGTATGTCGTTGTCTTTCACGGTATATTTTAATATTTTTTAATTTGAACCTTATCAGACCTGACTGTCTAATGCACTCGTTGTTTGGGAATAACCTGAAAACTGAATCAGCTAGAAAGTCCAAATTTAGGATGTCGTTGTCTTTCTTGATATATTTCAATATTTTTGAATTTGAACCTTACCGGACCTGACTGTCTAATGCACTCGTTCTTTGGGAATAACCTGAAAACCGGATCAGCTAGAAAGTCCAAATTTAGTATGTCGTTGTCTTTCACGGTATATTTTAATATTTTTGAATTTGAACCTTATCAGACCTGACTGTCTAATGCACTCGTTGTTTGGGAATAACCTGAAAACCGGATCAGCTAGAATCCCAAATTTAGTATGTCGTTGTCTTTCATGATATATTTCAATATTTTTGAATTTGAACCTTACCGGACCTGACTGTCTAATGCACTCGTTCTTTGGGAATAACCTGAAAACCGGATCATCTAGAAAGTCCAAATTTATTATGTCGTTGTCTTTCACGGTATATTTTAATATTTTTGAATTTGAACCTTATCAGACCTGACTGTCTAATGCACTCGTTGTTTGGGAATAACATGAAAACTGAATCAGCTAGAAAGTCCAAATTTAGGATGTCGTTGTCTTTCATGATATATTTCAATATTTTTGAATTTGAACTTCACCGGACCTGACTGTCTAATGCACTCGTTCTTTGGGAATAACCTGAAAACCGGATCAGCTAGAAAGTCCAAATTTAGTATGTCGTTGTCTTTCACGGTATATTTTAATATTTTTGAATTTGAACCTTATCAGACCTGACTGTCTAATGCACTCTTTGTTTGGAAATAACCTGAAAACCGGATCAGCTAGAATCCCAAATTTAGTATGTCGTTGTCTTTCATGATATATTTCAATATTTTTGAATTTGAACCTTACCGTACCTGACTGTCTAATGCACTCGTTCTTTGGGAATAACCTGAAAACCGGATCATCTAGAAAGTCCAAATTTAGTATGTCGTTGTCTTTCACGGTATATTTTAATATTTTTGAATTTGAACCTTATCAGACCTGACTGTCTAATGCACTCGTTGTTTGGGAATAACCTGAAAACTGAATCAGCTAGAAAGTCCAAATTTAGGATGTCGTTGTCTTTCATGATATATTTCAATATTTTTGAATTTGAACCTTACCGGACCTGACTGTCTAATGCACTCGTTCTTTGGGAATAACCTGAAAACCGGATCAGCTAGAAAGTCCAAATTTAGTATGTCGTTGTCTTTCACGGTATATTTTAAAATTTTTGAATTTGAACCTTATCAGACCTGACTGTCTAATGCACTCGTTGCTTGGGAATAACCTGAAAACTGAATCAGCTAGAAAGTCCAAATTTAGGATGTCGTTGTCTTTCATGATATATTTCAATATTTTTGAATTTGAACCTTACCGGACCTGACTGTCTAATGCACTCGTTCTTTGTGAATAACCTGAAAACCGGATCAGCTAGAAAGTCCAAATTTAGTATGTCGTTGTCTTTCACGGTATATTTTAATATTTTTGAATTTGAACCTTATCAGACCTGACTGTCTAATGCACTCGTTGTTTGGGTATAACCTGAAAACTGAATCAGCTAGAAAGTCCAAATTTAGGATGTCGTTGTCTTTCATGATATATTTCAATATTTTTGAATTTGAACCTTACCGGACCTGACTGTCTAATGCACTCGTTCTTTGGGAATAACCTGAAAACCGGATCAGCTAGAAAGTCCAAATTTAGTATGTCGTTGTCTTTCACGGTATATTTTAATATTTTTTAATTTGAACCTTATCAGACCTGACTGTCTTATGCACTCGTTGTTTGGGAATAACCTGAAAACTGAATCAGCTAGAAAGTCCAAATTTAGGATGTCGTTGTCTTGCTTGATATATTTCAATATTTTTGAATTTGAACCTTACCGGACCTGACTGTCTAATGCACTCGTTCTTTGGGAATAACCTGAAAACCGGATCAGCTAGAAAGTCCAAATTTAGTATGTCGTTGTCTTTCGCGGTATATTTTAATATTTTTGAATTTGAACCTTATCAGACCTGACTGTCTAATGCTCTCGTTGTTTGGGGATAACCTGAAAACTGAATCAGCTAGAAAGTCCAAATTTAGGATGTCGTTGTCTTTCATGATATATTTCAATATTTTTGAATTTGAACCTTACCGGACCTGACTGTCTAATGCACTCGTTCTTTGGGAATAACCTGAAAACCGGATCAGCTAGAAAGTCCAAATTTAGTATGTCGTTGTCTTTCACGGTATATTTTAATATTTTTGAATTTGAACCTTATCAGACCTGACTGTCTAATGCACTCGTTGTTTGGGAATAACCTGAAAACTGAATCAGCTAGAAAGTCCAAATTTAGGATGTCGTTGTCTTTCATGATATATTTCAATATTTTTGAATTTGAACCTTACCGGACCTGACTGTCTAATGCACTCGTTCTTTGGGAATAACCTGAAAACCGGATCAGCTGGAAAGTCCAAATTTAGTATGTCGTTGTCTTTCACGGTATATTTTAATATTTTTGAATTTGAACCTTATCAGACCTGACTGTCTAATGCACTCGTTGCTTGGGAATAACCTGAAAACTGAATCAGCTAGAAAGTCCAAATTTAGGATGTCGTTGTCTTTCATGATATATTTCAATATTTTTGAATTTGAACCTTACCGGACCTGACTGTCTAATGCACTCGTTCTTTGGGAATAACCTGAAAACCGGATCAGCTTGAAAGTCCAAATTTAGTATGTCGTTGTCTTTCACGGTATATTTTAATATTTTTGAATTTGAACCTTATCAGACCTGACTGTCTAATGCACTCGTTGTTTGGGTATAACCTGAAAACTGAATCAGCTAGAAAGTCCAAATTTAGGATGTCGTTGTCTTTCATGATATATTTCAATATTTTTGAATTTGAACCTTACCGGACCTGACTGTCTAATGCACTCGTTCTTTGGGAATAACCTGAAAACCGGATCAGCTAGAAAGTCCAAATTTAGTATGTCGTTGTCTTTCACGGTATATTTTAATATTTTTTAATTTGAACCTTATCAGACCTGACTGTCTAATGCACTCGTTGTTTGGGAATAACCTGAAAACTGAATCAGCTAGAAAGTCCAAATTTAGGATGTCGTTGTCTTTCTTGATATATTTCAATATTTTTGAATTTGAACCTTACCGGACCTGACTGTCTAATGCACTCGTTCTTTGGGAATAACCTGAAAACCGGATCAGCTAGAAAGTCCAAATTTAGTATGTCGTTGTCTTTCACGGTATATTTTAATATTTTTGAATTTGAACCTTATCAGACCTGACTGTCTAATGCACTCGTTGTTTGGGAATAACCTGAAAACCGGATCAGCTAGAATCCCAAATTTAGTATGTCGTTGTCTTTCATGATATATTTCAATATTTTTGAATTTGAACCTTACCGGACCTGACTGTCTAATGCACTCGTTCTTTGGGAATAACCTGAAAACCGGATCATCTAGAAAGTCCAAATTTAGTATGTCGTTGTCTTTCACGGTATATTTTAATATTTTTGAATTTGAACCTTATCAGACCTGACTGTCTAATGCACTCGTTGTTTGGGAATAACTTGAAAACTGAA
Organism: Amaurobius ferox; assembly: GCA_951213105.1. NCBI lineage: Eukaryota > Metazoa > Arthropoda > Arachnida > Araneae > Amaurobiidae > Amaurobius > Amaurobius ferox. The sequence continues at coordinate 59,533,154 of OX578149.1, forward strand.
TCAGCTAGAAAGTCCAAATTTAGGATGTCGTTGTCTTTCATGATATATTTCAATATTTTTGAATTTGAACTTCACCGGACTTGACTGTCTAATGCACTCGTTCTTTGGGAATAACCTGAAAACCGGATCAGCTAGAAAGTCCAAATTTAGTATGTCGTTGTCTTTCACGGTATATTTTAATATTTTTGAATTTGAACCTTATCAGACTTGACTGTCTAATGCACTCGTTGTTTGGGAATAACCTGAAAACCGGATCAGCTAGAAAGTCCAAATTTAGGATGTCGTTGTCTTTCATGATATATTTCAATATTTTTGAATTTGAACCTTACCGGACCTGACTGTCTAATGCACTCGTTCTTTGGGAATAACCTGAAAACCGGATCAGCTGGAAAGTCCAAATTTAGTATGTCGTTGTCTTTCACGGTATATTTTAATATTTTTGAATTTGAACCTTATCAGACCTGACTGTCTAATGCACTCGTTGTTTGGGAATAACCTGAAAACTGAATTAGCTAGAAAGTCCAAATTTAGGATGTCGTTGTCTTTCATGATATATTTCAATATTTTTGAATTTGAACTTCACCGGACCTGACTGTCTAATGCACTCGTTCTTTGGGAATAACCTGAAAACCGGATCAGCTGGAAAGTCCAAATTTAGTATGTCGTTGTCTTTCACGGTATATTTTAATATTTTTGAATTTGAACCTTATCAGACCTGACTGTCTAATGCACTCGTTGTTTGGGAATAACCTGAAAACTGAATCAGCTAGAAAGTCCAAATTTAGGATGTCGTTGTCTTTCATGATATATTTTAATATATTTGAATTTGAACCTTACCGGACCTGACTGTCTAATGCACTCGTTTTTTGAGAATAACCTGAAAACCGGATCAGCTAGAAAGTCCAAATTTAGTATGTCGTTGTCTTTCATGATATATTTTAATATTTTTGAATTTGAACCTTATCAGACCTGACTGTCTAATGCACTCGTTGTTTGGGAATAACCTGAAAACTGAATCAGCTAGAAAGTCCAAATTTAGGATGTCGTTGTCTTTCATGATATATTTCAATATTTTGAATTTGAACCTTACCGGACCTGACTGTCTAATGCACTCGTTCTTTGGGAATAACCTGAAAACCGGATCAGCTAGAAAGTCCAAATTTAGTATGTCGTTGTCTTTCACGGTATATTTCAATATTTTTGAATTTGAACCTTATCAGACCTGACTGTCTAATGCACTCGTTGTTTGGGAATAACCTGAAAACTGAATCAGCTAGAAAGTCCAAATTTAGGATGTCGTTGTCTTTCACGATATATTTCAATATTTTTGAATTTGAACCTTACCGGACCTGACTGTCTAATGCACTCGTTCTTTGGGAATAACCTGAAAACCGGATCAGCTAGAAAGTCCAAATTTAGTATGTCGTTGTCTTTCACGGTATATTTTAATATTTTTGAATTTGAAGTTTATCAGACCTGACTGTCTAATGCACTCGTTGTTTGGAAATAACCTGAAAACCGGATCAGCTAGAATCCCAAATTTAGTATATCGTTGTCTTTCATGATATATTTCAATATTTTTGAATTTGAACCTTACCGTACCTGACTGTCTAATGCACTCGTTCTTTGGGAATAACCTGAAAACCGGATCATCTAGAAAGTCCAAATTTAGTATGTCGTTGTCTTTCACGGTATATTTTAATATTTTTGAATTTGAAACTTATCAGACCTGACTGTCTAATGCACTCGTTGTTTGGGAATAACCTGAAAACTGAATCAGCTAGAAAGTCCAAATTTAGGATGTCGTTGTCTTTCATGATATATTTCAATATTTTTGAATTTGAACCTTACCGGACCTGACTGTCTAATGCACTCGTTCTTTGGGAATAACCTGAAAACCGGATCAGCTAGAAAGTCCAAATTTAGTATGTCGTTGTCTTTCACGGTATATTTTAATATTTTTGAATTTGAACCTTATCAGACCTGACTGTCTAATGCACTCGTTGCTTGGGAATAACCTGAAAACTGAATCAGCTAGAAAGTCCAAATTTAGGATGTCGTTGTCTTTCATGATATATTTCAATATTTTTGAATTTGAACCTTACCGGACCTGACTGTCTAATGCACTCGTTCTTTGGGAATAACCTGAAAACCGGATCAGCTAGAAAGTCCAAATTTAGTGTGTCGTTGTCTTTCACGGTATATTTTAATATTTTTGAATTTGAACCTTATCAGACCTGACTGTCTAATGCACTCGTTGTTTGGGTATAACCTGAAAACTGAATCAGCTAGAAAGTCCAAATTTAGGATGTCGTTGTCTTTCATGATATATTTCAATATTTTTGAATTTGAACCTTACCGGACCTGACTGTCTAATGCACTCGTTCTTTGGGAATAACCTGAAAACCGGATCAGCTAGAAAGTCCAAATTTAGTATGTCGTTGTTATTCACGGTATATTTTAATATTTTTTAATTTGAACCTTATCAGACCTGACTGTCTAATGCACTCGTTGTTTGGGAATAACCTGAAAACTGAATCAGCTAGAAAGTCCAAATTTAGGATGTCGTTGTCTTTCATGATATATTTCAATATTTTTGAATTTGAACCTTACCGGACCTGACTGTCTAATGCACTCGTTGTTTGGGAATCACCTGAGAACCAGTGCAGCAAGCAAATCCAAATTTAATATGGCGTTGTTTTAGTTGTATACAAATAATAGAAGGAGGTACTTTAAAAAAACTATTTTTTAACTTTTTATTTGTTAAATATTAAAGGCGTTCAAACAACTGTTGTTTGCGCATAACAACTGTTGCTTCTTCATAACAACTGTTGTTTTCTCATAACAACTCAAACAACTGTTATTTGCTCATAATTTTCCATATAGTTTTCAGACACTAATGTTATCGCAGAGATAATATTTAAGTACCAGAATTAATATTATTACGTATCCTCTATTAACGTATCTTTTGGAATTGCGGGTGTGCGCTCAGGATACAAGAATGAGTCCAAATTTCTGGATAACTAACACGTTTACTCACAAACACAACATGAACAGGAACAATAAACAGTAAAACAGTGCTTAAATGCTCCACTAACTTCACAAAACAACGAATACTATTTTCGAAACAATGACATACCTCATCTCATAAAACAGAGGCAAAATATTTACATATAGTTCAATGTAACTCGTATCGCATCAACTGCTCGCCAACTGAGTAATGACTCTTTTTAAAGACTCTCTATACAGAGATAATATTTAAGTATACTGGAGTTAATATAATGTAATATTTCAGGAAGGGAGTCCTCCACATCCGCAAACAGGCACATTCCGTTCTAAATTGTCATTTATATGATTAGTTCTCCGCGAGGACGTCAATTTAAATATTTAATAGTAAACAAACACAATTGAAAGTTGAAATATTTAAAAGTAAATAAACACCTTTCGAAATTTAAACTAAAATATTATAAAAGAAAACTGTTTAGGTACACTGTTTTAGTAAAATGCTTTACAAAGCAAAAATAATTTTTTATTTATCGCAACTTGGTCATATACGATTAAAAATAAAACCGTGGGACGTCCATGAAAGAATTATATTTGAACGTTAACAGAATTTTAAGAAATGATAGAAGTGATTACATAGAAATTACATATACAGGGTGTATATAAACTGTTTTGACAAAGTAAGAGGGGTGATAGTACACATCAAAACGAACAATATTTACTATGGAACCTAGGGTCGCATTCACTCTGAGTATCAGAAAAAAGTAACTTCGAAACACGTCCAACAAGCACAAGTCGCCACTTCGGACGACATAGCTGTCGTGCCGGAGAAATATCATATCTCCAGAACGTCACCGTCAATTCTAGTCATCCGACACTTCTTGTCATAATGCTTTGAGAATCTATAATATATACTAATTGTCAAGTGTCCGTCTGTCCGTCACGCTTTTTTTAGGCACTTCCCTAATAGATAGAGTCTTGCAATTTGGTACACGGGTCGAATTGTTCGATAAAAAACCCTGGAAAAATCTAATTTTTCGAAAATATTCTGTGGCGGGTGTATGTGCTCTACACCAAAATGTTCGAAAAGTGAAATAATGGAAAAGCATGCTTTGCGCTGAGATAGGGACTTCAAATTTAGGGTATAGGTAAATCGTTCAAAAGGAAGAAAGTGTGTAATTTTAGATTTTCGATATTGCTACTTTAGGTGGTGCCGCACACCAAAATGTTCGATTTGCCGAACAAATGAGAAACGCCTGCTTTAAAATTTGACAGAGGCTTGAAATTTGGTATATGGGCTAATCATTTGATGAAAAACAAAAGAGATCCAAGACAAAAGAGTTTTTCAAAAATGTTCGTGTCAGAGGGTGCTCCAGAGAAAAACGTTCGAAAGGTGAAATGACGAAAAACTATGCTTCGAGATGGGATATAAACTTCAAATTTGGTGTGCTGGTAGATGGTTCAAAAGGAAGAGAATGTGCAATTTTAGTTTTCCAATATTTTCTACTTTAGGGGGTGCCGCAAACTCAAATATTCGATTTTCGGAATAAATAAGAAACGCCCTTTTTAAAATGTGATGGAGGCATGATATTTTGTACATATGGAGACAATCATTTGATAGAAAACCCAAGAAGAATAGAGTTTTTAAAAAATGTTCGTTTAAGGGGGTGGATACTCCACACAAAAATATTCGAAAAGTGAAATTATAGAAAAAACTTCCTTCGCGATAAGATAGAGACTTCAAATTTGGTGTACGGGCAGATGTTGGAAAGGAAGAAGTGGCCAATTTCAGTTTTCCAATATTTGCTATTGTAGGAAGTGCCGAACACTAAAATGTTCGATTTGACGAACAAATGAGAAACGCCTCCTTTACAATTTGATATAGGCTTGAAATTTGGTATATGGGATAATCATTTGATAGAAAACCCAAGACGAATAGAGTCTTTCAAAAATGTTCATTTAAGGGGATGCTCCACAGAAAATCGTTCGAAAGGTGAAATGATAAAATAGCATGCTTCGGGATGAGATAAGAGACTGTAATTTGATGTACGGGTAGATAGTTCGAAAGGAAGAAAGTGCTCAATTTCAGTTTGCCAATATTTTTTTCTTCAAAATTTTCGATTTGCCGAATAAATGGGAAAAATTATTATTCAAAAATTTACATTATTCGCGATTGCTTATTGTGAGATTGTTGATTTCCAACGGGTACCCTGCTAGTCTATATATACTAATTGCCAAGTGTCCGTCTGTTTGTCTGTTCTTCACGCTTTTTTTAGGCACTTCCCAAGTAGATAGAGACTTGCAATTTGGCACACGGATCAACCGTTCGATAAAACTCCCTGGAAAAATCGCATTTTTCAAAAACGTTCTGTAAAGGGGGGGGGGGGGGGGGGGCTCCACACCAAAACTTTCGAAAAGGAAATGATAAGAAAGCATACTTTGCGATGAGATAGAGACATAAAATTTGGGATATGGATAAACCGTTCGAAAGGAAGAAAATGTGCAATTTCATATTTTCAATAATTGTTACTTTAGGGGGTGTCACGCACCAAAATGTTCGATTTGGCGAATGAATGAGAAACGCTGCCTTTAAGTTTTGATAGAGGCTTGAAATTTGGTATATGGGCTAATCATTTGATGAAAAGACCCAAGACGAATATAGTTATTCAAAAATGTTCGTTTAAAGGGTGCGCCAGAGAAAAACGTTCGAAAGGTGAAGTGATAAAAAAAACCATGCTTCGGATGAGACAGAGATTTCAAATTTGGTGTACGAGTAGTAGTTTGGAAGGAAGAAAATGTACAATTTTAGTATTCCGAAATTTACTACTTTAGGGGGTGTCGCACCCCAAAATGTTCGATTTTCAGAATAAAGGAGAAACGTCCCTTTTAAAACGTTATAAAGACTTGATATTTGGTATATGGGAAAATCATCTGATAGTAGATCCAATCAGAATGGAGTTTTTCAAAAATGTATAGTTAAGGGAGTGGGTACTGCATACAAAAACATTCGAAAGGTGAAATGATAGAAAAAGCATGCTTCGTGGTAGAGACGTCAAATTTGGTGTACAGGTAAATAGTTGAAAAGGTAGAAAGTGTGCAATTTCAGTTTTCCAACATTTGCTATTGTAGGGGAGCCGCTCACTCAAATATTCGATTTGCCGAATACATGAAAAACACCTCCTTTACAATGTGATAGAGGCTTGAAATTTAGTATATGGACTAATCATTTGATAAAAAAAACCAAGATGAGTACGGTTTTTAAAAAATGTTCATTTAAGGGGATGCTACACAGAAAAACGTTCGAAAGGTAAAGTGATAGGAAAAACATGCTTCGCGATAGGATAGAGGCTCCAAATTTGGTGTACGGGTATAGATAGTTTAAAAGGAAGAAAGTGTGAAATTTCTGATTTCCAATATTTGCTACTTTATGGGGTGGCGCACATCAATATGTTCGATTTTCTGAATAAATGAGACACGCTTCGTTTAAATGTGATGGAAGCTTGATATTTAGTATATGGGCCAATCAACTGATAAAAAACTCAAGATGAACAGAGTTTCTCAAAAATGTTCATTTATGGGTGTGCTCCACAGAAAAACATTCGAAAGAAGAAATGATAAAATAGCATGCTTCGGGATGAGATAGAGACTTTAATTTGGTGTACGGGTAGATAGTTCGAAAGGAAGAAGGACGCAATTTAAGTTTTCCAATATTTTCTTCTTTAGAGGATTCTGCATACCAAAATATTCGATTTGCCGAAAAAATGTGAAACGCAAATTATTAAAAAAAAATACCTTATTCAGGGGTTTCTTTTTGCGAGACCGTTAATTTTCAACGGGTATTCGGATACTTATATCTAGTTGTCGCTAATGTTAGTAAAGTAGCTGTTATTGTTAGTTGACGCAACAGAAAGGCGTAGTATTTAGTATATGTATTTTTGATTATTTTTAAATTAAAGGTTCCCTTATGAGTATAATTAACCAGTATTTTTTCATAGTTGGAGGATAGAATACATAATATATGGAGATAAAAATATATTGTAAGATAAAATATATTGTAAGATAACTCTGAATACGTAGGAATATTCTTTATTGTTTCAGTTCTACTATGCATTCCGCTAATAATTTATTTTTACAAAATTGGCAGTTTAAATAAATATTTCAGTATTTTTGCAGTAGAAAAGAATACAATGCAGGGCTACTTATCTGATCCCAGCGCCACCTGAATTATTGGATCAAACGATATTGGCGCTTTCTAACTATGAAGTTTTAACTTCTTACTTTTACTTCCATGATCCGTAGAATCGACTCAAATTTAATAAAATATTGTATTGTCACCGCAAATAAGTGTGTGTGCAAAATTTAAAAAAAAAAACGGCTCGTTAGAAGTGGGTCAAAAATTGATTTCAAGATTTGACCCAAAGAAACATAGAATCCAAACTAATAAAACAGTGCACACTAAGCAAACACATTTGAAGATTTAATATCTAATACGAAAAAAAACATATTACAACATTTAAAAGTAAACCAATAAATCTGAAAACTCAATTATTTAAAAGTAAACAAATATATTTTGAAATTTAAAATCAAACAAACACATAAAAGCAAATAAATATATTTCAAATTTTTAAAGTAACTTAACGTATTTCAAAATTTTAGAAAAAAATCTGATTACACATGACTTTCCTTATATAATGCAATAAATTTACTACTTTTACAGTAAAAAAAAATAGGTTATTATTATATTAGATACTTATATTCTTTCCAAGATATTAAATTTTCGTCAATGAGTCGTCATTTTCATTGATTTTGTGGCATTTTTATCCATTTGGCGAGATTTTCGTTAATTTGGCAAGATTTTAAAAAGTTGCCAAGTTGGCGACATTCCGCCAAATTTGTCGCCAAAATCTCGCCAAGCGTTATGGACGGAGAAATAAGTTATTCTTATAGCATATAAATGACTATTGGCGTTCAAATACTAAAGTATTGTTTGAAGTATCTTTTCTCATGAATGGAACGAGCTAGATCCACAAGAATGGTGTCACCAAATCTATCGCATGATATTACATATGAAATCTGAACATGTTTCTCAGTAGTTAATATTTTTTATTAAATTATGGGATTTTTTGATAAATTTATTAGAAAATGGGCAATATCTCGGGAACGGTTCATGTTAGCGTTCTAAAGTTTATGTAAATCAAATCGATTTTTAAGAAAAAATTGCAAAAGAAATGTCTATTTGCGTAACTTTATTAAAGATTTTGATTTTTTGATGATTTTTTCGGAATTTCACTCGAAAATTTAGGGAGGTTCTGAACATTCGATTGTGTTTAAAAGCTATAGGCTTCCAGTATTCATGGATTGTTGTTGTTGTTGTTGTTTACCCAGACCGTCCGACCTACCTGAAAGGTGTAAGGTACCTGTTTGGACGGCCGGGAAGTGCCACCCAATTTAGACCGGAACCCAGTGGGGGAGGCATCCACAGGGACCGTACCCTCCTTCCCCTACCACCAACCACTCGGAAGAACTTACGGACCCACATGTTTAACGTGATCGTACTCCGCGTGAACACGGCGGCAGTTTTGGCAGTGGCTGGAATCGAACCCGGGCCTACCGAGTGCAACTCCAGCGCGCTAACCAATGGGCTACCGCGCCCAGTATTCATGGATTGTAAATTTTGTACCAAATTTCATTCGAATCACTCCATTCGTTCGTGAGATATCGTCTCCACAGACTCACTGACACACACACACAGACACACACATTCACGCACACGCACAGACATCACCTCAAAAATGTTCGATTCGTGATCAGGGATGCTTGAAACGTGCTCTCCCGTCGAAAACTCGAATTCGAATTTTCGACCAAGTCACAATACTTTCCTTATACATTATTGTATATAAGGAAAGTAAAAATACATGAATTGATCTACGGAATTGTCAGACGTCGTTTAAGAAAACGATGGTACGATGGAAAGAACGCTGGATCGTTGGAAATTTCGATTTTTCCGATGGTGTCAAGATAGAAACTCTGATAATATTTTCGATCTCTAAGGAACCGACTTGTGTGAAAATCACTCAAAATCGTGGTAAAACATAACATAACTAAAATCTAATTTGGATTAAAAAACATCTGATGTGGGCAACAGACTTTTCTTATATAAAGCAATGAATTTACTACTTTTACAGTAAAAAAATAGGTTTTTCTTATAGTAGATACTTATATTCTTTCCAAGACGACCTGTGTTTCCTGACGACCAATGTTCGTCAATTAGTTGTCATTTTCATTGATTTAGCGTCATTTTTATCCATTTGGCAAGATTTTCGTTAATTTGGCAGCATTTAAAAAGTCGCAGAGTTGGCGACATTCCGCCAAATTCGTCGCCAAAATCTCGCCAAGCGTTATAAATGGAGAAATAGGTTATTCTTATAGCAGATAAATGATTATTGTTGTTCAAACAAAGATATTACTCAAAGTATCTTTACTCATGAATGGAACGTGCTAGATCCACGAGAATGATGTCACCCAATTTATCGCATGATATTACATATGAAAAGTGAAAAGGTTTCTCAACAGTTAATATATTTTTTTTATTTATGGGATTTTTTGTTAAATTTATTTTAAAAATGTGCAATATTTCAAGAATGGTTCGTGCTAGCGTTCTAAAGTTTATGTCAATCGTTTTCTAAGGAAAAATTACATAAGAAATGTCTATTTGCGCAACTTTATTAAAGCTTTTGATTTTTTGATGATTTTTTCAAAATTTCACTTGAAAATTTAGGGGTGGGGGGGTGGGGGTTCTGAACATTCGATAACGTTTAAAAACAATAGGCTTCCAGTATTCATGAATTGTGATTTTTGTACCACATGTCGTTCGAATCGGTTCATTCGTTCGTCAGTTATCGTCTCCACAGACTCACTGACACACACACACACACACACACACATACTTTCACACACACACACACATACTTTCACACACACACACACACACACATACTTTCACACACACACACACACACACACACACACAGACATCACTTCAAAAATGCTCTATTCGTGGTCAGGGATGCTTGAAACGTGCTCTCCCGTCGAAAACTCGAATTCGAATTTTCGACCATGTCACAATACTTTCCTTATACATTATGTATATAAGGAAAGTAAAAATATCACCGAGGTGCATATTCCCGGGTCCTGAAATACCTGTGTACCAAATTTCATAGTTGTAAGCAGGGTCATAGCCAGTCAGGAGTCAGAAGGGGCTAAGTGCCGCCCCCCCCGAAGAGGTATACTCAGCCCCCTAATAAAAATATTAAATATTTTGTAGTGATATGATTTAATTTAAAAATATTTAAAAATTAAGACAATAGTATTTGGATACTATTGTGTTATTGCTGGATTCACTGTTATGCATTACAAAGTCAAATCAACTGATAAGTAGTTAAGAGTTATTAATAAGCGTTAACTTATACTAACTTTCACAAATTTTCTTCGATTAATTAACAACTTTGCTACTAGTTAATGCTTATATTAAAGTAATTGTAATTATTACTTTCCTTATATACATAATGTATAAGGAAAGTATTGTGACGGGGTCGAAAATTCGAATTAGAGTTTTCAACGGGAGAACACGTTTCAAGCATCCTTGATCACGAATCAAACATTTTTGAGGTGATGTCTGTGTGTGTGTGTGTGTGTAAAAGTATGTGTGTGTGTGTGAAAGTGTGTGTGTGTGTGTGTGTGTGTGTGTGTGTGTGTGTGTGTGTGTGTGTGTGTGTGTGTGTGTGTGTGTGTGTGTCAGTGAGCCTATGGAGACGATATCTCACGAACGAATGGACCGATTCGAATGAACTTTGGTACAAAAATCACAATCCGTGAATATTGGAAGCTTATTGTTTTTAAACACAATCGAATGTTCAGAACCCCCTAAATTTTCGAGTGAAATTTTGAAAAAATCATCAAAAAATCAAAACTTTTAATAAAGTTACGCAAATAGACATTTCTTATGTAATTTTCCTTAAAAAAAATTGACACAAACTTTAGAACTCTAGCATTAACCGTTCTCGAGATATTGCCCATTTTTCAAATAAATTTATCAAGAAATCCTATAAATTAAAAGAAAATATTAACTGTTGAGAAACATGTTCACTTTTCATATGTAATATCATGCGATAAATTTGTGATATCATTCTCGTGGATCTAGCTCGTTCCATTTATGAGAAAAGATACTTTGAGTAATTCTTTTGTATTTGAATACCAATAGCCATTTATTTGCTGTGAGAATAACTTATTTCACTGTTCATAACGCTTGACAAGATTTTGGCGATGAATTTGATGGAATGTCGCCAACTTGGCGACTTTTTTAAATGTTGCCAAATTAACGAAAATCTCACCAAATGGATAAAAATGACACTAAATCGATAAAAATGACGACTAATTGAAGAAAATTCAATATTTTGGAAATAATATAAGTAGTATCTACTATATGAATAACATTTTTTTAACTGTAAAAGTAGTAAATTCACTGGATTATATAAGGAAAGCCATGCGCTGCCCACATCAGATTTTTATATATTAATATTGATGTAAAGTAGCTATATGGATTTTCCTAATTAACTTTTAGCTTACAAATATAAATACACAATTATTTGTTAGGTCCAACGGCCCTACCGTGCTGAAAACACCGGTTCTCGTTAGATCACCGAAGTCAAGCAGCATCGGGCGCGGTTAGTACTTGGGTGGGTGACCACCTGGGAACATCGCGTGCTGTTGGCACATTTCGAGCGCGGTAGCTCGGTGGTTTGCGCGCTGGATTTGCACGCTGTTACAACTGTCGCCGTGTTCATGCGGAGTACGATCACGTTAGACATGTGGGTCCGTAAGTCCTTCCGAGGGGTTGGTAGTAGGGGAAGGAGGGTACGGTCCCCGTGGATGCCTCCCCCACTGGGTTCTGATCTAAATTGGGTGGCACTTCCCGGCCGTTCAAACAGTTGGTTACCTTACACCTTTCTGGTAGGTCGGACGGTCTGAGTCTCAACAACAACAACAATTATTTGTTAATAACTTATATCTATTGAAATATATAATAGTAACTATTATGGTTAATAAATGTTAATGGTTAACTGTATTTTTCGTGATCCCTTCCTTAAGGACTGTTGAGCCCCCCTTGAATTTAACTCCAGCCCCTCTTGAATTTCGTCTCTGGCTCCGGCCCTGGTTGCATGATGTTTAGATTTTCCACCACAAACGACATAAATGGACATATGAACAGGCATCTTCCTTTATCATTATAAACTAGAAAATGTAATCGAGGTTTTCCTGGATTTCAAATGAGCGGTCGGGGTGTAGCACGTGTGTGCATCAACACAACAGTATTTTATTTTATTTTTGTTATAACAGTTATTTTATTTTTGTTATAAGCGAGAGTACTGTTAAAACGTTATATGGTTTCCAGGAATTTGCTGTAAGTTCCGATGCAGTATTTATAAGAAGTTTCCGTTTTAAATCCCGGGCAACGACGGGTACAATTTCTATAATAAATAAAAACTCACTTTAACGCTGTAGTTTGAAAATAGATAGGTCCACCAGCAAAGCTCCAATCTGCAGCAGCTCCGAGTACGGTTAATACTTGGGTGGATGACATCTGTATCATCTCTCAGTTCCCTACGATTACGGCACTGAATTTTGCATTTTAAATGCTGCATAGAAGAAATCTTCGAAGCATTTATTTTTTAAATTCTGTATTTTACTTTTCATATTTTAAGCTCATGTTAAAATATTCAATTGACCTTTAGAGCCCAATCTATTCTGCTCAAATAATGCCATGCTTTCAAATACTGACACATACCGGAAGTTGCAGTAATTTCTCTAACAACATCAGGAGCAATTTTTTTAAATCATGAAGATTGTGAATCAATGTCTGTATTTTTTATGCAACGTTGTAGTTTTACATTTAGGAATATGCATATAGTAGATGGCAGTACCAGCAACTTCAAAAATGGCCGACCGTAAACGGCAACTTTTTACTTTCCCTGCAATACATGGTAATGTAGAGGGAAAGTATTGGCAACTCGCGTTTTCGACGGATCTACACGTTTCGAGACCTCTAGAATATGAAAAAACAATTTTTAGCGTGACGTCTGTGTGTGTGTCTGTCTGTGTGTCTGTCTGTCTGTCTGTCTGTGTGTCTGCCTGTCTGTGCAGATTTTGTATCCAATCTAACTCAAAAACTAATGGACCGAATTTCACAAAACTTGGTAGGTAAGTCACTTGTGGGCGAATCTGGTGTTGATCAGTTTTTAGCACGATTTGGAATAGAAGAATTTGCCTTTTTTTTTTGCTAAATGTCCCGCAAAAGCTTGTATCCACTCTAGCTGGAAAACTAATGGACCGAATTTCACAAAAATTGGTTGATAAGTCACTTGTGGGATACCCTGGTGCTGATTAGATTTTGGTACGATTCGAAAAAAAATAACCTGCCTTTTTTTGAGAAATGGCCCTCAAAAATCGTCAAAATCTAAAATAAATACATACGTATACTCAAATGTATCCATTAAATGCTTGTTTTATACGTAATTTTTAACGATGAAAAGAATAAGACCAACCCCATTACACTAGGACTAGCCGTTCTCGAGATATTTTAGTTTTTTCGCATTTTCTCCACGCCACCTTTGAAAATAAGTCCAGTTACCATATGAGAATGAAAATTGAATTAAAAGTGAATTAAATTTAATTAAGATAAAGAAAGATAAGTGAATATAAGTCTGCAGGGAAAGTCATGTGCTGCCCACATTAGATTTTTTGAATTAAAATCACTAAAAAAATAATTCGAATTTATTTTGCTACAGACAAACAGACAGACATCTTTTTTTTTTATTAAATTTCAAAACCATTTTGTAATTTAAAATTTAAATAGTCGATTTGTAAAAAAAAACTGTATAAATTATTTTTTAATTTAAATTGCTTAATAAACAAACACATTTCAAATTTTAAATATTTAAAACCATATACAACTTACAACTTTTAAAATATACATACGTAGATATTCAATTTTATTTTTGTAAAATGTTTCAAAAAATATTTTCTGTCCACAAAATGTAGATACCACTCATTTAATTCCTGTTTAATTTTCTCTTTTCTATCAAAACTAGATTTTTACCGCAATTTAGAATTTTAAAAGCCTAGAAATTCCTCACCCTTTAAAATCTCCCGCAGTAGTCACGGCACACTATTGTATTGGAAAGATTCATGTTCACTGTTCATACCTCGTGATATAGCTAAATAATAAATTGAAAATAAACTTGCTAAATAATTTTTCATTTTCTGTCTGCAAATCAATTCTTTCATACATGGTAAGTGCAACGGTTTCAAAACGAAATATTCATATTAATCTTTTCAATGAAAGAAACGTTTCTGCGAATTACATAGCTGAAAAATATTAACCTTCTGAATCGGAAGCAAATTTAAGTCTGTAACTTTTCCCCATCCACCTTCCTCGTATTTCAAGGTTACTGGATGTTACAACTTAATCGATCAGAACTTCCAACTGGAACTAATTTGGTGGAAGAAAGAAAAAGTCGCCATTGGCGAGCGAGGCTTGGCATCCTTACCTTTTCAAAAAATGCTATCCACCATCGTTTAAACCTAACAGACAGACAGCTTTAAAACCCTCAAAGAAGTGTTGAGGACTCCCCTCGAAGACTTTGTGCCCGTCTACCCTCCCCCCATCTCACCTTTTTTCCCCCTCTCAATCAACTGCAGCCTTCAGGTGGCTAAACTCTGTATTTTTTCTTCTGTATTTCTTCTCCAACTTTATTTATTTAGTTGCAGCGAAAAAGCTCTATTAGCAGAACAACGGGGGTCTTACTCCCGCAAAAACAGCCATTTCCATAGAGCAGTCTGAAACGCTGCGCAATTACTAGGTAACAGGAATTTGGTTTGTTGGATGCTCGGAAATTGGTGACTTATTAAGTCAGGCGTTCTCGCGTTGCAAATGCCCAATGAAGCCCTGGATGATTAGGTCAGAGGTATGTGGCTTTGTTGCACGTGTGTGGGAGAATGTAATTGTTCCACTCCATGATTTGAATAACAACAGCATAACCTGGAATTAATTGTCTAATTTCTGAGGCACTTCTGCAGATAATGAGTTGTAATAGTTATGAATCCAGATAAGACCATTAAGCATTGTTGCAGCTCAAGCTCATCATGGCTCTACAGTGAATAAGATTTCGAACTCTTCGCAATGCCTTTAATACAACGACACGTGCAATTAGTTCCGAGTATATGCGGCCAGATTCGCTTGAAGGAAAGAGCCTGCGATGTATTAAATTATAGTGTATGAACTTAATTATGCAAATCCATATGAAAGCCATTCATTGCTAATGCAGATAAAAACATCCAAAACCGCATGCATTATAAATTCATGGAAGAACTTTCACTTATTATGAGTTCAGAGTAAGGAAAACATCTAGCAAAACAAACTTCCGTTTATCTCAATAAGAATATGAACTTTGTGATCAATCTAAGAAAACACCTTTTATCAGGAAAAAAAAATCCATTTATGAATTTAAAACAGGATAAATTCTTACATATACAGCGAAACAAACATACCTCAATAATCCAAAGCTATATCTATTAGTAGTTCAGATTTAAAAAAAAAATGCCCAAATAGGTAGGTTCCTTGTGAATCCTGAGCAACATCCATTATAAATCAAACAACTGCGTAACAAGAACAACATCCAGTATGAATCTTTAACAACATCCACTATACATTCATTATTAATCCAGAATAACACTTCATACATGCAACAGCCGGAAAAATAACCTTTTAAGATTAAAAAAAAAACATCTGATGTGGGCAGTACATGACTTTCCTTACAGACTCAAATTCATAATTCATGAAATTGAGTTTAGTTGCTAAAACTGACACGAATACGTACTTGATATTATATACAGTTTTAATATGTCCTCCTTTTCATTAGGCAACGTAATGCATTTTAAAACGTCACCATCTCCTCAAAAATCCAAAAATCTTCATTACCTCAAAAACGGTTTGCCCTAGGGCCTAGGGTAATGAAATTTAATTTTTTCATTTCGTCATTATAAATTAAATATAGAAAACGTATTTAATGAATACTTTTAGTCTTAAAACATATTTAATCTTATATTGGAGGGGCTTTGCAAAAAAAAAAAAAAAAAAAAAAAAAAATCCATAATTTCATTCCAGAATCTATTAGCAGTGTCACAATCCACATGTGATGTCTATCAAACTTTAAGAAATTTCGTCGAATAATTATTTAACTTGAGTAAAAAAATATATATATCGTCAGCTCATAAAAATTCCAAAACCCTTAATATCTGGAGAATGATCTATCCTTGAGCAATAAGATTCACCTTATTATTTTCTTTACCTTACACCTTTCTGGTAGGTCGGACGGTCTGGGTCTCAACAACAACAACAACAACAACAACAACAACCTTATTAGTTTCGTCGTTAAAAATTGCATTTAAATCAAGCATTTAATTAATGCATTTCAGAGTATTTTGTCTTATATTTTGGATTTTGACGATTTATGGCGAGGATTTTGCAAATCACGTCTCATTCGAAGGAGCTGCAAACACAGTTGTCTTAAATGTCAAGGATCGAGAGGTAACCACACTTGCCCTTCTCTCAGATCATTGAAAACACATTGCATTCTATGTCTTAGTGTTAATCATTTTTTAAGATATTCCCAGAGAAAAATTGACGATGCTACAAAATTGCGGCCGTTTTGATCAACCCGCAAAAAAAAAATTCGATTATTCTTAAATATGTCATTGAATAGCCACTTTATACATATTTTTATGCAAGGAAATAAATTTATCAAAATTCTTTGTTTATAGACATTGCAGAAAATAGTTTATATGATCTCCGAATACAATCGTAATATACAATACCAAATTTCAGATCCTTATGACGTATATGTTAAAAATGCCAAAGATGTTGAAACATACATCCAGACGGACAACCATAACATACAATCATAATATAAAATACCAAACTTCAGATCTCTATGACGTATTGAAATTTGTTAAAAATGCCATCAAAAGATGTTGAAACAGACATCCGGACAGATAGCCATAATATACAATCGTAATATGCAATATCAAATTTCAGATCTTTATGATGTAGGGAGGTATGTTAAAAATGCCATCAAAGATGTTGAAACAGACATCTAGACAGACAACCATTGGTCATGATGAATTCAATAAAATATTTTTTGAAATATCATGAATAAACTTTTTAAGTTTCATGGTTTTGTTAAAATGCACTAAAAAGTAAACAATAAGAGCTGTCACAGCATTCTTGGTCATATGCGACTTGGTCATATTTGGACAACAGAATTTTAATTAATAGGAATGATAATATAGAAATTATATATATTAGAATGATTACATTCAATTCATTTAAATTTTTGTTTGACAATTTTGATTTAACAATCCGTCATTCTTATATGTCATTTCTATGTTATTACTTCAATTTTTTTTTTCTTAAAATTCTATTAATGTCCAAGCACAGTTCTTTTACGGGCGCCCCACTGTTTTATTTTGAGTCGCATATGACCAAGAATGGGGTGATAGCTAAAAATTATTTTTTACTTTTTAGTGCATTTTAATAAAACCGTATAACTTAAGGTTCCTTGATAATACTTTTTTTATTTAAATTCCAAAAATTTTAAATGGCTGCCATTTTGGTAGCATAGGTAGTTTTTGTCTCTAA
Organism: Amaurobius ferox; assembly: GCA_951213105.1. Lineage (NCBI taxonomy): Eukaryota > Metazoa > Arthropoda > Arachnida > Araneae > Amaurobiidae > Amaurobius > Amaurobius ferox. Next base: position 59,550,912 of record OX578149.1, read on the forward strand.
TAATATCCTTAAAAGTTTTAGACCCTTATGGTATAAAAATATTTGGTCCCGTCAGATAGGGGGTTGTACGTGGAGCCCCTCAGGATCCCTTACATACAGACTGGAGTAAAGTTGTCGTCAGTGCGTCCGCTCCGACAATGGCCGCAAATTCATATAGAAGCGATGCGGCGAACAAAACTATCCAGCTTAATATGCTGAACAACACACAACCCAAACACAGGACATAATTATCTGGAGATCGATTAGCAGCAATAGCAGTTCAATTCTGGTATCCATTAAAGGCAATTTAGCAGATAAATATTATGTTGTTGAAATCCTAGAACCCTTTCAGCACAATAACGCCCGTCCACATATCTCAAACATCTCATGGGGCTTATTACAAAGTACTAATATTCCACTATGCCCTGCTATATCTCCAGATTTATTCGCAATAAAAAATATTTGATATAACATGGGACGTCATCTATATCTTTTGAGCAAATTAGCAGAATTCTAAAATTGCATCATCTGTGCAATACATTGCCACGACGACTAGCGAAATGCATGGCACACGCTAGCAAAGGAGGAATTATTTCGTACTAGTATAGCCCTGTAAGCCATTTTCGCACAATAAATGTTTTCTTTTACTCAGGAAATTTTATCAAGTCTTATTTACTACATAACCCGTCTTGTCTATAAGTTTTAAACAAATCAGAGTTCCCCTTTTAGGTGTTACAGTTTCATTTCACTGGGTGTATGTATGGCATAACGCGAAAGATCTGATATATTTTTTAATTTTTATAATATTTTTTTTTTTAATCTTTTTTAAATACAATTAAAATTATAAAATACGATAAAAAATAAAAAGACACGAGTTGAATAACAAAATAATACGAATTTTAACAACAAAATTCTTTCTATCTTTGCTGTATTGAATACTCTGTCTTAATTATCTTGACAAACTCTCTCTTCTCTCTCTCTCCCTCTCTCCCTCGCCCCCTCTCCCTCTTTCTCCCCCTCCCTCGTTCTTTGAAACAAGTTGATATATTTAATCAACTATCTTGTACTGTTTAACTAAGCATTTTAGTTTCATATTATTTAAGACAGTATTTTAAGCACATTTTTCACAGTTTAAATATATAGCTATAAATGCAACTTTTAATAATTGATCGCCCCCCTCTCTCTCTCTCTCTCTCTCTCTCTCTCTCTCTCTCTCTCCTTTTTTATTTTTAAAATCTTTTTTAAATGCAATTAAAATTATAAAATGCAAATAAAATAAAAATATACGAGTTGAATAACAAAATAATACGAATTTTAACAACAGAAGTTTTTCCATCTTTGCTGTATTGAATACTCTGTTTTAATTATCTTGACACACTCTCTCCCTCTTCTCTCTCTCTTTCTTTTAAAACAAGTTAATATATTTAATCAACTACCTTGTGCTGTTCAACTAAGCATTTTTAGTTCCATATTATTTAAGACAGTATTTTAAACAAATTTTTCACAGTTGAAATACTATATAGCTTTAAATGCAACTTTTAACAATTTATCACACCTGTAACGACCATTTTTTAAAGAACTCGGTGCTATCCTTTTAGAGTTTTACTATATTATTCTAAGAAAATAAGGATAAAAATCAACAACATTAGAATAAGTATAAACCTTTAATCGGAGGAGTTGAGTTTTTTACGAAACCCGCAACATATCATCAATTCATGTCAAAGTTGTTACTCTTGCCTGTAAAACTCCTTTTCCAGCGCAGACAGTCTAGTACCGGGGTAAACAACAATAAACAAGAATTTGCCAACTATCTTGGAAGGAAATGGGAGAAAATGTTTCTGCCCTAATCTACCGCTACTGTCATGGATATTGTAGATTTCATTGCTTTATTTGCAGTGAAATCCCGTTTATCCGAATTTGGTTCATACGAAAATCCGTTGGATTAAAAAATTGGTTTTTATTTTATTTCAGTGAATATTAGCTATAAGTTTTGGAATAACAATAAAATACATTTGAAACTTAACAAACATTTACATATAATTTCCTTTTCTTCAACACTTTACAACATTGTTGAAAAGTGTTCATGACTTTGTTCATTCTGTCTGTCATTCTCTGTTCATTCTGTAAATGAATAATATCACCCAATTAGTTTCGGATTGAACCCGGGTTGAAAAAATGAAATACATTGAACCCTATGGAACCTAATTTTTCAAACATTTTTTAAGCGAATCACAAATTGCTTCGAAAATTTTAGAAAATATTCAAATTATCCCATAAAATATATATATAAAAAAATCAGCAAAATATGTTTGGTAGTTTTTTAAATAAAAATTAAAATAGTAATTGCACCCATAATATGAAATGATCACGTGACTCACTTCAAAATAATATATGGAATCCATCATGTTGAAAGCCCAGGCCGTCGACTCGTCCGTAGACATGAAGCAGCAAGGTGGGCTGCCGGGGCATCCATCATGTGTCAAAATCGCGATTTTTAAGGTTCTTTTTAATTTATATTTAGTGTTGCATCCTTCCTAAAACCGCTTTAATTTGTGTGTGTGTGTGTGTGTGTGTGCATCTATATACTGCGGCAGTGCAATTACAATATTTTGGAGTTTAAATGATCATTAAACTTTGACCATTTCTACAACGAAGCCTAACTTTCACGTATGGAGAATGTAAACACATCAAACTGTAAGATGAGTTGCATAAGAATTGCTGAATTTCTTTAACGCAAAATTATTTAGCTCTGGAGTCTGCAATATAGCTGATATGAATGAAACATCCATTGATTTTACATAGAGAAACAGACGATTCCATATTGTTGCTTTTTTGATGTTTTAAGCATGAAGTCAGAAAGTAATTTTACCTCCATCGTTTTACGTTTTTAAGTAAAATAAATTATTGCAGTATTGTGATAATTTTAAAAATATCGCCTCTGAAAGAAAGGAATGGAAAAAAGTTTATGAATGAGATATTCACTACTTTTATATAGAGAACCAGGCGATTTATATTTCGATGACGTTATTTGAATAAAGTTCATTTGTTTACGATGAAGTTTTCAAATATAATGTATTATTGTAGTATTGTGATAATTTTAAAAATATCACCCCTGAATTTATCGCATTTTAGAGATGTTTAAATAAAATTGCATTTCAGTTGGAAAGTGTTTCATAATCAGTGCTTTATGCATGATTGATCTTTCTTGCTTTATTAACACTTTACAGCATGGTTGAGAAGTGTTTATAACTTTGTTCATTCTGTCTGTCTGTCTGTCGGTTCGCACGATAACTGCCGTAAAAATGACTTTATCAAAATGATAGTATATGGTTCTAGATATGGTTCAAACTAGTATATAGTTCAAACGGTCTGTTGGGACCTATGGGAATATAAATGAATAATATCACCGAATCAGTTTTGGACTGAACCCGGGTTAAAAAAATGAAATAAATTGAACCCTATGGGAACGAATTTTTCAAACATTTTCTAGGCGAATTTAAAATTCCAAAATTGTTTCGAAAGTTTTAGGAAATATTCAAATTATCCCATAAAAAATATGAAAAAAAATTCAGCAAAATATATTTGACAGTTTTTAAATAAAAATTAAAATAATAATTACACCCATATTATATGAAGAGATCACGTAACCAACTTCAAAATAAAATATGTCATCCATCTTGTGTCAAAATAGTGGTTTTTAAAGTTTTTTTTAATTTATATTTAGTGTTCTTTCCGTTCTAAAACCGCTTTATTTTTGCTTAATTTCTGTGTATCTATATTCTGAAACACCGCAATTACAATATATTTGAGTTTAAATGATCAATGCCATCCATCTTGTATCAAAATCGTGATTTTTAAAGTTCTTTTTAATTTATATTTAGTGTTGCATGCGTCCTAAAACCGCTTTATTTTTGCTTACTTTTTGTGCATCTACATTCCGAAATAACGCAATTACAATATATTTGAGTTTAAATGATCATCAAACTTTGATTATTTCTACAACGAAGCCTAATTTTCACTTATGGAGAATGTAAACACATAAAGATATAGAGTGAGTTGTATAAGAATTGCTGCATTTCTTTAACACAAAATTATTTAGCCCTGGAGTCTGCAATATAGCTGATATGAATGAAACATTCATTGATTTTACATAGACAACAGACGATTTTATAGCAGATTTTTTCGATAAAATTTTAAGCATAGAGTTAAATTACTTTTACGTCCATGGTGTTAAGTTTTTAAATAAAATAAATTATTGTAGTATTGTGATGAATGAAAGGAATAGAATAAAAGTGTATGAATGAAATATTTACAGCTTTTACATAGAGAACCAGGCGATTTATATTTCAATGACGTCATTTGAAAAGTTCATTTTTTTCGATGAAGTTTTAAGTTTTCAAATGTAATAAATTATTGTAGTATTGTGATAATTTAAAAAAATGTTACCGCTGAATGTATCGCATTTTAGAGATGTTTAAATAAAATTGCATTGCAGTTGGAAAGTGTTTCATAATCAATGCTTTATGCATGATAGATCTTTCTTGTTTAGTATTTATCTTTATTTAAAGGGATTCAGGAAAAAAAATACTGAAAAAAAAAAAAAAAAGAGTCAAATAGTGCAAAATACGAAAATCCTTTAATTAAAACTTTAAGTAGTTAAACATTAAAAACTCTCTTTTCTGACACTTACGGTATAAAACAGAAAATTAAATGTTTTCTTAGAAATTAAATTCATAAAAAATTCCAATGTTTAATTACTATAACCAAGAAAGATTTCAGCTTTCTAGCTTAAATCTTCCTATAGCTTAAATCTTCCTATAAAATTTAAGACATAATTTATCTATAAAATTAACTTTAATTTCTTTTCTAAATTTATGCATAAAACTGTAAATTTTAGGTTTGCGGTGTTTGATACTTAAGTCACTCGTATAAAAAGACAGTTTTTCCATTAAAATATTGTTGTAATTTTTCCATATCAGTATATTAAAATACCCTGAAATCTTATTTAAAAGCATGCTTTCCTCTAATAAAAAATATCTTTATTTTGTAAAGAGTGTTTGAATTCATAATTGTATCAAATTTAAAATATTTTAATTTTTAACACTTTCCAACATAGTTAAAAAGTGTTTATAACTTTGGTCATTCTGTCTGTTTGTCTGTCCGTTCGCGCAATAACTGCCGTAAAAATGACTTTATCAAAATGAAATGTTAGTATGTTGTTGAGATTGTCTGTGGGATATATGGGAATGAAAATAAATAATATCGCCCAATTAGTTTAAAGTTTAACCCGGGTGGAAAACTTGAAATACATTAAATCCTATGGTATCTAATTTTTCAAACATTTTTTAAGCAAAGCTAAGATTCACAAATTGCTTCGAAAATTTTAGAAAATATTCGAATTATCACATAAAATGCTTAAAAAAAATTTCAGCAAAATGTGTTGGGTATTTTTTTAAATAAAAATTGAAATAGTAATTACACCCGTGATATATGAAGAAATCACGTGACCCATTGCAAAATAAAATATGACATCCATTTTTCTCCGCTGTGTAAAGATCGTGATTTTTACAGATCGTTTAAATTTATATTTAGTGTTGCATCCGTCCTAAAACGGCTTTATTTTTGCGTATTATCTGTCTATCTAAATTATGTGCCTACGCAATTACAATATTTTTTATTTTAAATGATCACTAAACTTTGATTACTTCTACAACACATCCTAATTTTAACGCATGTAGAATGTAAACAAATCAAATGATTATAAGGTAATTTGTATTCGTATAAGAATTGCTGCATTTTTTCACCAAAATTATTTAGCTCTAGTTACTGGAATAAAAGTTATACGAATGAAATATTCATTGATTTTGCATTGAAAGGCGGACGATTTATATTTCAATGACGTCATTTGAATAAAGTAATTTTGTATTACTAGATTTCTCTTTCTCGATGAAGTTTTAAGTTTTCAAGTATAATAAATTACTGTAGTACTGTGATAATTTGGGAAATATCGACGCTGAATGTATCGCAATTTAGAGATGTTTAAATAAAATTGCATTTCAGTTGGAAAGTGTTTCATAATCGATGCTTTATGCATGATTGACCTTTCTTGATTTTAATTATTTTATTTTTATATTACATAACAGGTTTACACTCAATTGAGGAAAGCATTTGTATAAAAATTGTTGAATAAAACTATCGATAAATAAGAGAAATAAAATGTTCTGTCATGGACATATTTAAAAGTAAATAACATATTTTATGTTGTTCAACTGTGTACACCACTATCCAGGTATTGAATTTTCTAAATAAAACGTCAAAAATCTCCAAACATTAAAAATTCCTATTAGTTTATAAACATATTATACGTACTTTCTAATAGTAACGAATAGACATCTTCACTTAGGATTTATCAAGAACCATTCCTCAGATATTGACATTTTAACTTTACTTACACTGAGCATGAATTCTCTAGAAATAATTTATAAAGTATTCCCCTCAGCGGGGAATCGAACCACCGAGTCAGACAATTTTCTTTCCTTCTATACTTGAAGTGAACCCAATATTCTTCTCTTTAGAATTTCAGATCAAATTGCAACATTTATCTATACCACTTTTTTGCGTTGTTCTTAATGTTTCTATATAAGGTAGCATTCTGTTCGACGTAACTCTTTGTGCATTGAAACAGTTACCATAAATTACAGTGTCCTGAGAAAATTTCAATTTCAAAATTATTCAGGCATCATTTGTCCACTATATCTAAATTCTAAAGATGGTCGGCCAGTATTGCAAAGAACTCTTATCTCAGTAGAGAATCAAAACACGAATTTCTGGATGGCTAGACAACGATCTAGCCTTTGAACCACTAAGATGATTTTCCTTCCTTCTGCATTTGAAGGGGATCCACCAGCTACATTTAAATGGGAATACAATATTGAAATTTTTCTTCTGCATATTATTCCTTACACTTCATCGTGGAATTTTTTTTTCTCATGCTATTGTATAGAATTGAAAAAATGCTATCTTTCTGAAATGTTTTGAAGTCGGAATTTTGAGCAATAAATACATTTAAAGACCACCTGAACACATTTAGAACACTTATGATAAGTACTTTTGTACTATAACATGGCATTGCATAAAAGCAAGAAAGTACTTAATTAATCATTATCAATCCATCGCAAAAGACAATGGCAAATAAGGCGAAACCATAGTCCACGGGTGGTGATGGATGATCACTGATCGGTTAAGCACTTTTACGCAACACCTTGTTATAGGGCAGAGGTCGCTTCCTTATATTCTTGAGAGCTTAGAATGTTAGTAAGTAATAATGAGCTCGGGGATAATAATGCCCTCAATTTTACTTGATTTAAAGTTACAATATAACTACCAGAAAAATTCTAAATCTATTTTTTAAAGAGTTTTGAGCTCACTAATTATACATCGTCTGTCTTCATGGATAGCGCTGACAAACAGTAATGACGCGGAAGCAGAATCCACGCGTAATGATGGAAGAGCAGCACTTCGAATCTCGGAACAACTTTTTGTCTCTTGGTTCTCATACGAATGGACATAAAAAGTAAAAGTATATATATATATAAATATATATATATATATATATATATATATATAGCATAGTAAACATATAAAATTAAAATGACTTCCACAGTTATCCAATTTTTTTCCAGAAGTTGGCGCAAAGCAGCAAACTCTTCTAAAGTAACATACAAGATTCATATAAAAAAAAGGGGGGGAAATGACCAAATGCAAGGCATAAAATGGTAGAGGGGGATGGCGACCCCTCTTTCCCGTTTAAAAGACTGCTTTTATGCCCGGGCAACACTCACGGTACCAATGCCATGCAGTAGCCATACTTCCGTAAATGTATCAAGTCAGAAACACTCGAAAAAGTGCAAAATAAACAAATAGGAATCAACCAGGATCGCAAGGGAAAGGAAAAGAATGGAAATGCAGCAAATGCCCCTGTCAGTTAATACAGAGCGCATTATATATAATCGTTCTATACCTCTGACATATCCTTTAAGTAAGCATTTTCTCCCTTTTTTGTATTAAATAGGGAATTATAATAACATGTCAGGACTCCAATTGGATAATTCCGTTTTATTGCCTCCTTCATAATATTCCTATTATGCATGATGCAATCAGACTTGAAAGTATTAATGCGTTGATTTCTTTTGAGGTGACCAATGACGATATTTCTGAAAATGTTTTTGGTCAAATTGGACCTCCAATCAATAATGTGATTGATTTTTATATTGAAATTATTTCTCTTGTCATATAAGACGGTATATGTACCATATCTACTGTCATGTTTTAGTGTGATATCTAGAAAATCAACGCTATCTTCCTCCTTACTTATATTCTCAATCAATTCCAGTTCTTTTGGATAAAAAGTAAAATCAAATTGGGGTGTATTCTTATATTACCCAATAAGGACATCGTCAACATAACGAAAATATGGCATTTCATGTAATATATGAGTGCCATTTTCAAATTTACATAAGTATATAGATCGGCGAGCAGGGATGAACATCCCCCTCCCATGGGAATACCCTTAACCTGTTGAAAATAATTGGTGCCATCAAATAAGATGTTTTCAAACAACACAATGCGAATCAAGTTCTTATATTTTCTTAATGTAATATGCTCTTTTAAGTCATATATTTCATGTAGTTCCTTCAAAATTTCATATAGATTTTCCAGATTGATGTTGTTGAATAAATTACGGAAATCGTAACTTTTGAAACGTATATCCTTGTTATAAAATTGAAGTCGATTGATGACATCGTAACTATTATTTATCATTAGTGTTCCTTGTTTCTTGAGAATAATCATAACATTTTTAAGTATAGTTAAAAGTTTTTCATTTGCAATTGTCAAATAGGATCCACATCCCACTGTCACCGGCCGTAACTTGACAGAATTTTTATGAAGTTTTGGTATGAGTACCAGATATGGAAAGTTAACTGCTTTAAGTTCGATACCAATGCGGTTATACAGAGCTTTAATTTTATTTACCAAACAATTTCCATTTTGTTGTAAAGGGGAGTACATTTGTTTGTCAAGATAACAATTTCTTAATGTATCAACGTAGTATTTTCTGCATGTGAATGCGTAATTTGATACTACTTTATCAGTATAAGTTATAACATATTTATCTTCATATTTATTGACTGCATTTTGAAGAGAAGGATAATACGTTTTTTTACACAATGTTTTGTAGTGGAGATTGAACATTTTGGTAAGGTTGTATTGCCATTCTTTGAAAGTTAGTATTGGCATGCTATATTTTACGGTAAGTTTATATGTAAATTTCTTCAAATCTTGTTCAAAGTCCTTTTTAATATTTGTGAAATCTTGTATTCGAAATTCCGTACCAAGTTGAGGCATAGATTTTAACTTGTGATTATCCAATAGATCCAGGTTTCCAGTGATAATGTGCCCATGATGGGCATCTATATAAGGGCTGTTTTGGCAATTACACACTTCACTTTTATTTTTTTCACTTTTTTTTTTTTATTTTTCCCGACCATTCAAAACATTTCTCTAAGTCTTCGGACGAGACGGATGGTCTGGGTTTTCGACACTTCACTTTTATATACATTGATGTTTCTACTTATGCGCTTATAATTAAATATTTTTCTACCATTGGTTTGCACAAATTATAAATCAGTTTTACTTCGATGTTAGGTATTGGTAAGAGATGTGCCAAGTTTTTTATATATGTCTTGATTGGTAATCCATCATAATTTTTACTTTCCCTGCAATACATGGTAATGTATAGGGAAAGTATTGGAATCATGTCGAAAATCGCAACTCGAGTTTTCGACGGATCTACACGTTTCGAGACCTCTGGAATGCGAAAAAACCATTTCTAGCGTGACGTCTGTGTGTGTGTCTGTGTGTCTGTCTGTGTGTCTGTCTGTCTGTGCAGATTTTGTATCCACTCTAACTAAAAATTTAATGGACCGAATTTCACAAAATTTTGTAGGTAAGTCACTTGTGGGCGGGGCTGGTGCTGGTTAGTTTTGGATACGATTCGGAATAAAAGAACCCGCCTTTTTTCTGAAATGGCCCGCAAAAGCTTGTATCCACTGTAGCTGAAAAACTAATGGACCGAATTTCACAAAATTCGGTAGATGAGTCACGTATAGGTCACCCTGGTGCTGATTAGATTTTGATACGATTCAGAAAAAAATAACCTGCCTTTTTTTGCAGAAAGGCCCGCAAAAATCGTCCAAATCTAAACTAATGAACTACGTATGCTCAAATGTATCCATTAAATGCTTGTTTAATACGTAATTTTTAGCGAAGAAAAGAAAAAGACCAACCCCATTACATTAGGACTAGCCATTCTCGAGATATTTTAGTTTTTCGTATTTTCTCTACGCCACCTTTGAAAATAAGTCCGGTTACCGAATGAGAACGAAAATTGAATTAAAAGTGAAATAAATTTAATTCAAATAAAGAGAACATGGATATAACTCTGCAAGGAAAGTCATGTGCTGCCCACATCAGATTTTTACTTTCCCTGCAATACATGGTAATGTATAGGGAAAGTATTGGAATCATGCCGAAAATCGCAACACGAGTTTTCGACGGATCTACACGTTTCGAGACCTCTACAATACGAAAAAACTATTTTTAGCGTGACTCTGTGTGTGAGTCTGTGTGTCTGTCTGTGTGTGAGTCTGTGTGTCTGTCTGTGTGTGTGTCTGTCTGTATGTCTGTGTGTCTGTGTGTCTGTCTGTCTGTCTCTGCAGATTTTGTATCCACTCTAACTAAAAAGCTAATTGACCGAATTTCATAAAATTTGGTAGGTAAGTCACTTGTGGGCGAATCTGGTGCTGATTAGTTTTGGGTACGATTCGGAATAAAAGAACCCGCCTTTTTTTCGAAGTGGCCCGCAAAAGCTTGTATCCACGCTAGCTAAAAAACTAATAGACCGAATTTCACAAAATTCGGTAGATAAGTCGCTTGTTGGTCACCCTGGTGCTGATTAGATTTTGGTACGATTCGGAAAAAAATAACCTGCCGCCTTTTTTTTGCAAAATGGCCCGCAAAAATCGTCAAAATCTAAAATAAAAAACTACGTATGCCAAATATATCCATTACATGCTTGTTTTATACGTAATTTTTGACAAAGAAAATAATAAGACCAACCCCATTACTCTAGGTCTAGCCGTTTTCGAGATATTTTAGTTTTTTCGTATGTTCCCTACGCCACCTTTAAATTAAGTCCAGTTACCGAATCAGAACAAAAATTTAATTAAAAGTGAATTAAATTTAATTAAAATAAATAGAACGTGTATATAAGTCTGCAGGGAAAGTCATGTGCTGCCCACATCAGATTTTTACTTTCCCTGCAATACATGGTAATGTATAGGGAAAGTATTGGAATCATGTCGAAAATCGCAACTCGAGTTTTCGACGGATCTACATGTTTCGAGACCTCTAGAATACGGAAAAACTATTTTTAGCGTGGCGTCTGTGTATCTGTCTGTGCAGATTTTGTATCCACTCTAACTAAAAAACTAATTGACCGAATTTCATAAAATTTGGTAGGTAAGTCACTTGTGCACGAATCTCGTGCTGATTAGTTTTGGGTATGACTCGGGTTAAAAGAACCCGTCTTTTTTTGCGAAAGGGTCCGCAAAAGCTTGTATCCACTCTAACTAAAAAACTAATGGACCGAATTTCACAAAATTTGGTAGATAAGTCGCTTGTCGGCCACCCTGGTGCTGATTAGATTTTGGTATAATTCGGAAAAAAAATAATCTGCCTTTTTTTGCAAAATGGCCCGCAAAAATCGTCAAAATCTAAAATAAAAAACTACGTATGCCAAATATATCCATTACATGCTTGTTTTATACGTAATTTTTGACAAAGAAAAGAATAAGACCAACCCCATTACACTAGGACCAGCCGTTCTCGAGATATTTTAGTTTTTCGTATTTTTCCTACACCATTTTTGAAAATAAGTCCAGTTTTCAAATGAGAACGAAAATTGAATTAAAAGTGAATTAAATTTAATTTAAATAAATAGAACGTGAATATAAGTCTGCAGGGAAAGTCATGTGCTGCCCACATCAGATTTTTATTTTTGTAGGTTGTAACAAAAAGCTCTACTGTAGTAGTTTTCTTCTGGGTAGAGGATTTCAATACTATGTTTAATGTACTGGCTTTTAGTTTAAGTAAATCCATCATTATAGCGTAGTTTGTACATGCATTTTCATTATTATTAAGAATTAGTTGTTCTTCGATTTGATACACTTTCAAATAACACCAAATCCGTTGAATACAACGTTTTTCTATACTAAATATGAGATTTTTGATCCAACCGGGTTTTATTATATTCCTGTACACACTGTCTTTATGAACGTTTCGATCTTTTCAAGAGTTTCTTTATAACTGATATATTTCTTTTTTCTTGTTCCCCTTTGCCATCTCTTTCTTATAGCACTATGGATATCTTGTAATACAGCGTTACGTTTTTCATTTTTACAAGATTCCAAATTATAATTGTCATTAAATATGATCGTATTGAGTCCATACGGAAAAGCTGTTCCATATTGTTGGATGTGTGTATTTCCCCACCAAAGTCTTTCTGACAGGTTGGGTACTACATCGATGATTGTAACAATTATTTGTGAAAAATCATGGTTTCCATAATGACGGAGTTCCAAATTGGTGATAGTTGCATCAGTGAGAAGAGATTTGCCAATTTGACTGCGATGTAAGTTTATTCGCAAATGTAAACGATTTTTGGTTTGGCCGATATATTTGGCTTGGCATGGAAGCAGAATCCACGCGTAATGATGGAAGAGCAGCACTTCGAATCTCGGAACAACTTTTTGTCTTTTTGTTCTCATACGAATGGACATAAAAAGTAAAAGTGTATATATATATATATATATATATATATATATATATATATAATAAAATTTAAAATTATTATACGAAATTCCACTGATAAAAAAGAGACTCCCACTTTAGGAATTTTTAAATCACCGTACCATTTCTATTTTTTATTGAAACTAAAAAATGTGAAAAGTCAAAAAGTGACAGTAAAAAAAAATTGAAAACCACTGTTTTAATATGAAAAATTAAAAAAAAAATGGTTTCAAATCTCTCTCTCGTATTGGAAATCAAAATAGGTTCGAAGAATTCTGCTTGTTGAACAGTGGTGCTGCCATCTATTGCACGTTTTAGAGAACATTTTTAAACAAAGTTATAATCTGTGTGGGTGGTCTTCTGTCAAGTGCAAATTCAGCGAATCATATTTCAGTTCTGTTTTTTAACCTATAAAACTCGCGATTCTTTATTCGGTAGAAAAATAGAAAAGAATAGATTTCTAGTAAAAAAATTCTGCATCCAAAGTTTAAATAAAAAATAATATTTTTCCAGCAGCACATCATGGTCTTTTACATAGATGATCGGCAATTGACTTACTTCATGGTGTAGAAATAAACGATTTTTCAAGTTTTGGTAAGAATTTAATTTCTTTCTCCTAATTTTATTTTATAAGTCAAGGTAATACTAGAATATCAATTATTGGGACATTCCACTTATTATAATATATGGCAGTTTGCAAGTAAATGGATTAGTTGTCTGAAATTTTCAAAATTGTGTTTAGCGCCTTGTTGAGTATAGCTTTTCAGACTGATTCTTAAAAAAAAGAAAAAAAAACTAAATAAAAATGAAAACAAGTCTTTACGATATTTGAGGCTTATTTTACAAATATTTTATTATTAAACAAATTAGAACATTAAGACAGAGAAAAACAACTTGAAAGATTTTGGATTGACAGAAAAAATTCAAATTCTCGGTATTGGTAACACGCAGAGCATATTGAAAATGATTTCCGTATTTGAGAAGCATGTAGCTGTCTGAATCCACTGAAAACTAAGAATTGTCGGTATCTATATTATAAAAAGTAATGGCTATATACCACGTTGTCTCAGAATGCATAAAACTATATTTTGTGCAATTAAACTGAGTTATTTTGTGCAACACCGTGTTATTTTGTGTAATTAAACTCAATTTAATGAATTGCTAAAGGAAGAAAGATAAAATTAATTTGATTCTGGAGGTAAAGATATGTGCTGCCAACATCAGATTTTTTATTAATATAAAGCTCCGTTCCACTACATCTCTGTAGGGTTTATTTCACAGAAAAATGAAATGTTCTCATGTATTGACATTAAAATCCAACTATTAACGTATTATCGTTAATTTCAGTTTCATTTATTAGATGTACAAGATATGAACAGTTTTTGGTGAAATTTTATTGACGAAATAAAATTCGGTAGACAGACCGGTTAACTTTTCAAAAATTATAGTATATTTTGTATTTATTTTTTCGGGAATTCAAATATTTGCGTTTTTTATTTACTCTACATTCATAGATTAATGTATAGGGAAATTATGATGGGATCAAAAATTCAAAGTCGAATTTTCAACAGAGTAGCACGTCTTAATAAACAATCCTGAACTCGAATCGAACGTTTTTGAGGTGAGGTCTGTGTGCTTATGTAAGTTAGTGTGTACGTGTATATAGTGTGTGTATGTATATTAGTGTGTGTGAGCGCGCGCACGATATCTCACGAACGAACGAAGCGTTTCGAAAATAATTTGGTGCTTTGGTATACAAGATAAAAAGACTATGGATGGGAGTTATAGTAGTAAATATTAGGTATATTACTGAATTTCCCTATGAAGGAACCTGATATAGCATTTATATGCGATACGGATGTGCATTCTAAAAGGGAAAATAAGAGATAGCAAATGATACGTTAGTATCTATGAATATTCTATTGCATTGTGTTTATTATCAATTGTGATACGATTGCTATCGGGGTAGTATAAGAATTCTATGAATACTTTACAGAAATCTTGAGAAATGTGTTATATTGCTAGAGTAAATATCAATTTACCCAATACTAATTTGGTACCCTATTAATTTAAAGCGCAATCGAATGTTCAGAAAAACGCCCCCATCCATTTTCGAAGGAGGTTTTGAAAAAATCATTAAAAAATCAGCACTTTCACACAGGAAAACTAATCATTTCCGACGTAATTTTTCATTAAAAACGAATGAGACAGACTGTAGAACCCCTTCATGAACCGTTCTCGAGATGCTGCACATGCGCTTAATAAATTTAAAATTAAAAAATAGTAAATAATATTAAATAAATTCCCTTTCCATATGCAATTATGCAAACCATCTGTAAGCATCATCCTAGCGGATCTAGTTCTCCCCATTTGCTAGTGAAGATACTTTTACTTTCCCTGCAATACATGGTAATGTATAGGGAAAGTATTGGAAACATGCCGAAAATCGCAACTCGAGTTTTCGACGGATCAACACGTTTCGAGACCTCTAGAATACGAAAAAACTATTTTTAGCGTGACGTCTGTCTGTGTGCCTGTCTGTCTGTCTGTCTGTGCAGATTTTGTATCCACACTAACTAAAAAACTAATGGACCGAATTTCACAACATTTGGTAGGTAAGTCACTTGTGGACGAATCTGGTGCTGATTAGTTTTAGGTACGATTCGGAATAAAAAAACCCGCCTTTTTTTTTACAAAATGGCCCGAAAAAGCTTGTATGCACTTTAGCTGAAAAACTAATGGACCGAATTTCACAAAATTCGGTAGATAAGTGACTTGTGAGTCACCCTGGTGCTGATTAGATTTTGGTAGGATTCGAAAAAAAATTAACCTGCTTTTTTCTGCAAAATGGCCAGCAAAAATCGCCAAAATCTAAAATAAAAAACTACGTATGCTCAAATATATCCATTAAATGCTTGTTTAATACGCAATTTTTAACGAAGAAAAGAATAAGACCAACACACTAGGACTACCCGTTCTCGAGATATTTTAGTTTTATCATATTTTCTCTACGCCACCTTTGAAAATAAGTCCAGTTATCAAATGAGAAGGAAAATTGAATTAAAAGTGAATTAAATTTTATTAAAATAAATAGAATGAGTATATATGTCTGCAGGGAAAGTCATGTGCTGCCCACATCAGATTTTTTTTAATAGTTTGGTGTTTTAACACTAAGCAATTCGACAATAGGTATTTACTTCATGGAATATTAATTAAATGCCATTCGCATTTTGATGATGATTTTGAACGTGAGTATGAATAAGTCAATTTGTTTGGACTCAAAAGCTGCCAAAAGTTCCAAATTTCAATTCACGAGACATTAATTCAATACAAAAATATTGTGTTGTGCATCTTATATATACCATTGAAAGTTATGTGCTATCCATTAGAGGTCTACGTGTGCCGAAATTTCGAATTTTTACCCAGCCCGACCTGACATGACCAGTGTTTAAACCCGGCCCGAGCCCTAAGAAATTAGAGATATAGAACCCGAGCCCGGCCCGGCCCGGCCCTAAAACTACTGAGTCTCGGCCCGGTCCGGCCCGAAATTATTTGCATTCAAATATGCTAAAAAGCCGAATTTGTGAAACATTAATATTTGTAAAAAGAGTGAAGATAAAAGTTAGGTTTTTTCTTTTTAAACATTTATCTTTACATAGTCGAAATCAACACAACAATTTCATGTTTTCTATTAAAATTCATTTAAAAAAATTCCAAAATTAAATATATTCGTCCCGCCTTTACCCGACTTTTTAAAAAAGCTAAGCCCGATCACGGTCCGGTTCGAAACAGTGTTTTGAAATCCAAGCCCGGCACACGGGTCGGACATAAGTCCTTGGACCAGGTTTGAGACCTTACAGATCTCTACTGGATACACCAGATTTTTTTCCCTTGAAAACCAAATATGTATTATTTAATATATTTCGCGAAAGCTGATTTTGTATTCTATGTATTTAAGTAACATATTTCCTTACCAGTGTTCGATAGATTATGACGGCACGCATAGAAATTGAAATTCTTATTTAAGATAGAGATTCTACATTTTTTTTGGTAAATGTTTTCTAACTATAATTACTTCCAGCAGCGAAAGGCTATGTGACGGAACTACAAACCCAAGGCTCCTCCTGGAAGACTTTCTTGCCGCACTGTCATACGGTCACAATTTCCATAGCAAAATATTTACGTATAAGTTTGCTTTAAACGCGTTATATACAGAAGTAAATTATAGTTATTTTACTAGTATAAAGTACCGTTACATTTTCAGTTACTGTATAGAAAAATCCGATGTGGACAACACATAAATTTTCCTACATTATACGACGCTGCTTCTTTCCCAGCAAAATAATTTTGTACAAGATTCACAACACAATGATTTTGTATTGAATTAACACCACAGAAACTGAAATTGGACGGTTTTGGTGGTTTATAAGTCGTGAAGTGACTTATTCATACTCACGTACAAAATCTCAACAAAATGATGTTAACTGGTAATGAATATCGCGTAAAATAAATGACTTATAGCGAATTCTTGTCCGTCAAAATGCAAAACTAGTACTTAAAGTACCTTTTTTTACTTTCCCTGCAATACATGGTAATGTATAGGGAAAGTATTGGAATCATGTCGAAAATCGCAACTCGAGTTTTCGACGGATCTACACGTTTCGAGACCTCTAGAATACGAAAAAACTATTTTTAGCGTGACGTCTGTGTGTGTGTCTGTGTGTCTGTCTGTCTGTGTGTCTGTCTGATGTCTGTGCAGATTTTGTACTCACTCTAATTAAAAAACTAATTAACCGAATTTCATAAAATTTGGTAGGTAAGTCACTTGTGCACGAATCTGGTGCTGATTAGTTTTAGGTACCACTCAGGTTAAAAGAACCCGACTTTTTTTGCGAAATGGCCCGCAAAAGCTTGTATACACTCTAACTGAAAAACTAATGGACCGAATTTCACAAAATTTGGTAGATAAGTTGCTTATAGGCCACCCTGGTGCTGATTAGATTTTGGTATAATTCGAAAAAAAATAACCTGCCTTTTTTTGTAAAATGGCCCGCAAAATTCATCAAAATCTAAACTTAAGAACTACGTATGCTCAAGTATAGCCATTAAATGCTTGTTTAATACGTAATATTTAGCTAAGAAAAGAATAAGACCAACCCCATTACACTAGGACTAGCCGTTCTCGAGATATTTTAGTTTTTCGTATTTTTCCTACACCATTTTGGAAAATAAGTCCAGTTTTCAAATGAGAACGAATGAGAAAGAAAAGTGAATTAAATTTAATTTAAATAAATAGAACGTGAATATAAGTCTGCAGGGAAAGTCATGTGCTGCCCACATCAGATTTTTTGTAAATGGTGTGAAATTGATCCACGAGGATGTTGTTAATAGATGCGTTGCATAACATTGTATGCGAACATCAGTGAATATATCGGATGATGCTTATACTACTTTCTTTGATGCTATGTAACATTTTTGATAAATTTATTTCAAAAACGTGAAACATTTCGGGAACGGTTTATTCTAAAATTATTGTCATTCGTTTTCTAATAAAACATTACGTTAGAAATTATTATCTATTTATCATTATTGAAGATCGTGAACTTTTTATGACATTTTAAAAAAATTGTTCAAAAATTAGGGAGCCCCATTGCGTTTAAAAATAAATGGGCTCCAGTATTCACTGATTATAATAATCGTACCAAGTTATTTTTGAAATGTTCGTGAGATATCGCGTCCACGTTCTCTCTCTTTCTCTCTCTTTCTCTCTCTTTCTCTCTTTCTCTCTCTCTTTCTCTCTCTTTTTTCTCTCTTTCTCCTTCTCTTTCTCTCTCTCCTTCTCTGTCTCTCTCTCTCTTTCTCTCTCTGTCTCTCTCTCTTTCTCTCTCTGTCTCTCTCTCTTTCTCTCTCTGTCTCTCTCTCTTTCTCTCTCTGTCTCTCTCTCTTTCTCTCTCTCTCTTTCTCTCTCTCACACACACACACATACATACACTAACATATATCCATACATACCCATACACTAGCACACACACACGCACTAATATACATATACACAGACATCACCGAAAATGCTACGTTCAATTCGAATTCAGGGATGTTTAAAACTTGCTCTTCCGTTGAAAACTCGAAGTCGAATTTTTGACCTCTCCATAATACTTTCACTATACATTATACTTTGAACGTAGGGAAAGAAAAAATGTAGCAACTGGAACTTACGTATACAAATCGCCGCAACATTTTTCAATAAATTTCTTTCTAAGTAACATAGTACTGCTTTGAACACACAACACTAAATTAACTGTTTTTACTTTCCCTGCAATAATACATGGTAATGTATAGGGAAAGTATTGGAATCATGCCGAAAATCGCAACTCGAGTTTTCGACGGATCTACGCGTTTCGAGACCTCTAGAATACGAAAACACTATTTTTAGCGTGACGTCTGTGTGTCTGTCTGTCAGTCTGTCTGTGTAGATTTTGTATCCAAACCAACTAAAAACTAATTAACCGAATTTCATAAAATTTGGTAAGTAAGTCACTTGTGGGCGAGTCTGATGCTGGTTAGTTTTGGGTACGATTCGGGATAAAAGAACCCGCCTTTTTTGCGAAATGGCCCGCAAAAATTGTCTGTATCCACTCTAGCTGAAAAACGATTGGACCGAATTTCACAAAATTCGGTAGATAAGTCGCTTGTTGGTCACCCTGGTGCTGATTAGATTTTGGTACGATTCGGGAAAAAATAACCTGCCTTTTTTTGCAAAATGGCCCGCAAAAATCGTCAAAATCTAAAATAAAAACTGCGTATGCTCAAATATATCCATTAAATGCTTGTTTTATACTTAATTTTTAATGATGAAAAGAATAAGATCAACCCCATTACACTAGGCCCAGCCGTACTCGAGATATTTTAGTTTTTTCGTAATTTCTCTACGTCGCCTTTGAAAATAAGTTCAGTTACCAAATGAGAACGAAAATTGAATTAAAAGTGAATTAAATTTAATTAAAATAAAGATAACGTGGATATAAGTCTGCAGGAAAAATCATGTGCTGCCCACATCAGATTTTTTACTTTCCCTGCAATGCATGATAATTATAGGGAAAGTATTGGAATCATACCGAAAATCACAACTCGAGTTTTCGACGGATTTAAACGCTTCGAGACCTCTAGAATACGAAAAAAAACTATTTTTAGCGTGACGTTGGTGTGTATATCTGTGTGTCTGTGTGTCTGTCTGTGCAATGTATCCATCCACTATAACTCAAAAACTAATGAACCGAATTTCATAAAATTTGGTAGGAAGTCACTTGGGTGTGACCCTGGTGATGATTAGTTTTTGGTACGATTCGGAATAAAAAAAAAAACCCGCCTTTTTTTTTGCGAAATGGCCAGCAAAAACTGCCTTTATCCACTCTAGCTGAAAAACAAATGGACCGAATTTTACGAAATTCGGTAGATTAGTCGCTTGTAGGTTAACCTGGTGCTGATTAGATTTTGGTACGATTCGGAAAAAAATGACCTGCTTTTTTTGCAAAATGGCCCGCAAAAATCGTCCAAATCTAAACTAAAGAACTGGGTATACTCAAATATATCCATTAAATGCTGATTTAATACGTAATTTTTAACGAAGAAAAGAATAAAACCAACCCCATTACACCAGAACTAGCTGTTCTCGAGATATTTTAGTTTGTTCGCATTTTCCCCACGCCACCTTTGAAAATAAGTCCCGTTACCAAATGAAAACGAAAAGTGAATTACAAGTGAATTAAATTTAATTTAAATAAAGAGAATGTGGATATAAGTCTGCAATGAAAGTCATGTGCTGTCCACATCAGATTTTTACTTTCTCTGCAATACATGATAATGTATAGGGAAAGTATGGGAATCATGCCGAAAATCGCAACTCGAGTTTTCGACGGATCTACATGTTTCGGGACCCCTAGAATAAAAAACACTATTTTTAGCGTGACGTCTGTGTGTGTGTCTGTGTGTCTGTCTGTCTGTGCAATGTATGTATCCACTCTAACTCAAAATCTAATAGACCGAATTTCATAAAATTTGGTAAGTAAGTCACTTGGGTGTGAACCTGCTGCTGATCAGTTTTTAGTACGATTTGGGATAGAAGAACTCGCCTTTTTTTGCGAAATGATCCGCAAAAACTTGTATCCACTCCAGCTGAAAAACTAATGGACCGAATTTCACAAAATTCGGTAGATGAGTTGCTTGTGGGTTACTCTGGTGCTGATTAGATTTTGGTACGATTCGGCAAAAAATAACCTACCATTTTTTGCAAAATGGCCCACAAAAATTGTCAAAATCTAAAATAAAAAACTACGTATGTACAAATATATCCATTAAATGCTTGCTTTATACGTAATTTTTAACGAAAAAAAGAATAAGACCAACCCCATTGCTCTAAGTCTAGCCGTTCTCTAGATATCTTAGTTTTTTGGCATTTTTGCTGCGTCGGTTCTAGTTGCCAAATGAAATCGAAAGCTGAATTAAAAATGTAAATTTAGTGCAATTTCAATTAATTATGTGCAATTAAACTCAATTTAATGAATTATGAATGAAATAAAGAGAAAATAAACTCGAGTCTGCAGGGAAAGTCATGTGCTGCTCACATCAGATTTTTATTTCCCCTGCAATGCATGGTAATGTATCAGTATTGGAATCATTTCGAAAACCACATTGCAATTGGAGTTTTCGATGGATTTTCACGCTTTGGGACCTCTTGGTATGATTCGGAATAAAAGATCCTGCATTTCTTTGCGAAATGGCTCGCAAAAATCTGATGTATCCACTCTAGCTAAAAAGCTAATTAACCAAAAAAAGGCATGATTCGAAAAAGAAAAACCTGCCTTTTTTTACAAATCGGCCAGCAAAAATCGTCAATATCTAAAAAAATCTGATGTGGGCAACACATGACTTTCCTTATATAATGCAATGAATTTACTACTTTTACAATAAAAAGATAGGATTTTCTTATAGTAGATATTTATATTCTTTCCAAAATATTGAATTTTCGTCAATGAGTCATCATTTTCATTGATTTAGTGTCATTTTTATCCATTTGGCGAGATTTTCGTTAATTTGGCAACATTTAAAAAAGTCGCCTTGGCGACATTTCGCCAAATTTGACGCCAAAATCTCGCCAAGCTTTATGGATGGAGAAATAAGTTATTCTTATAGCAGATAAATGACTATTGGCGTTCAAATACAAAAGTATTACTCAAAGCATCTTTTCTCATGAATGGAACGAGCTGGATCCACGAGAATGATGTCACCAAATTTATCGCATGATATTACATATGAAAAAAGTGAACATGTTTCTCAACAATTAATATATATATTTTTTAATTTGTGGGATTTTTTGATAAATTTATTTAAATGATGTGCAATATCTCGAGAACGGTTCATGCTAGCGTTCTAAAATTTATGTCAATCATTTTCTAATAAAAAATTACATAAGAAATGTCTATTTGCGCAATTTTATTAGAGGTTTTGATTTTTTGACGATTTTTTCAAAATTTCACTCCAAAATTTAGGGGGTTCTGAACATTCGATTACGTTTAAAAACAATAGGGTTCTAGTATTCACGGATTGTGATTTTTGTACCAAATTTCATTCGAATCGCTCTATTTGTTCGTGTGATATCGTCTCCACAGACTCACTGACACACACACACACATACACACATACTTTCACACACACACACACAGACATCACCTCAAACATGTTTGATTCGTGATCAGGGATGCTTGAAACGTACTCTCCCGTCGAAAACTCGAATTCGAATTTTCGATCCCGTCACAATACTTTCCTTATACATTATGTATATAAGGAAAGTAATAAAAGACTGTGTATGCTCAAATGTATCAATTAAATACTTGTTTTATATGTAAATTTTGACAATGAAAGGAACAATGCCAATCCCATTACTCTGGAACTAACCGTTCTCGAGATATTTTAGTTTATCAAATTTTTGCGACGCCACCTTTGAAAATATGTCCAAGTCGCAAATGCAAACGAAAATTGAATTAAAAATGCAAACTCAGTGTTCCTTTATGCAATTAAATTGAATATAATGAAGTATTAAAGAACTAAAGATAAGATGACTTTAAATCTGTGAGGAAAGTCATGTGCGGTCCACATCAGATTTTTTATATTATATAAATCAAATAGTTAGTTATATCACGAGACTGCGTTAATTTTGCAAACTAGAATTCTTACCTGCACTTAGATATCAAAAATGGGATTATTGACTTTTAGCATGTATTTTATCATAATTAGTAACCGATTTAATTTTAAACTCAGATTTTTTAACAAGTATTTTATCATAATTAATGACCGAAGTAATTTTAAACTCAGATTTTTTAGCATGTATTTTATCATAATTAGTAACCGAAGTAATTTCAAACTCAGACTGGGGAAACCGACAAAAATTAAAAGTTCAAAATTCATATATATAGAGAGCTAAGTAAAGCTAACTGATTGACGAATGGACAGCCCAAATCGCTGAAGGTAGAAACTTGAAACTTTGCATACACGTGGGACTTGACCTCTAAATAATGGAGAAAATCTAAAATCCTGGCATATTTGATAAATTTATAAATCGTGGAAATTTGTTTGCTCCATTCTTTCAGCTACAACTCAAGAACGGCTAGACACACACAAAATTCGTTTTTATACCACCTTGCGCAGAAAAAAATATATATAACACATTTTTATATTTAATTTTATTGGTATACAGTAAACCGTTCTAGAGATATTTTAATGTATAGGTATAGCAGACAGTATTTTACTTTCCTTGCAATACATGTTAATGTATAGGGAAAGTATTGGAATCGTGTCAAAAATTGCAACTCTGGTTTCCGACGAATCTACACATTATAGGACCTCTAGAACACGAAAACATTATTTTTAGCTTGACGTCTGTGTCTGTGTGTGTGTCTGTCTGTGCAGTGTATGTATTCACTCTACCTCAAAAATTAATTAACCACATTTCATAAAATTTTATAGGTAAGACTCTTGGACGCTATAGTGCTGATTAGATTTTGGTACGATTCGGAATAAAAGAACCTGCCTCTTTTTGTGAAATGGCCCTCAAAAATCACATGTATCCACTCTAGCTAAAAAAACAATTGACCAAACGTTACACAAATTGATAGATAAATCACTTGTGGGTTACCCTGGTACCGATTAGATTTTGGTACGATTCGGAGAAAAGAACCTGCCGTATTTTTGCAAAATGGACTGCAAAAATCGTTAATAACTAAAATAAAAGACTACGCATGATCAAATGTATGAATTAAATGCTTGTTTTATACGTAAATTTTAACGATAAAAAGAGTAAAACCAACCCCATTACTCTAGGACTAAGCTTTCTCGAGATATTTTAATTTTTTCGTATTTTTGCTACTCCGCCTTTGAAAATATGTTCAGTTACCAAATGAAAACGAAAATTGAATTAAAAGAGCATATTCAGTGTTATTTTGAGCAATTAAACTAAATCTAATTAATTATTTAATGAAACAAACAGAAAATAACTTTGAGTCTGTAGGGAAAGTCATGTACTGCCCACGTCAGATTTTTTATTACATTTATCAATGAATCAAAAGTTTTATTTAATTTTGGTAACTAAACTAACTGAGTTACATTTCAAATACTGAAACCGTTTGTTCGCAATTCTTAATATCAAACTATTGAAAAATTATGCTATAATAAATTGATTTTTAGCTAAAAATATCTGAAGACATTAGGGTAACATTCAGTAATTGGACATGGAATATTGTTTTACACATATCAAATCATTTCCATGTTAACAAGTCTATAAAATATGTGCCGTTTCTTTGCTTACGTTTAACACGGTTTTCGATATTTAGAACTTAAGTGTCACATTTAGGAACCACTAGCCATTTGTCTCGCACAAAGCGTGGCGGGAAATTGTTAGTCATTTTCATAACCAGGTTCTCATAGCGTTTTAATTCCTTCACAATTTTAATTGAAAAACGAAGAATGCTTTGATTTTTGATTTCCTGCTTCAGATGTTTTAATTATTCTTTACAGAGGCCGTTCGCACTTTATGGAAACGATTTTGTATTTATGTTTCTCGTTAGCATTTTGAAATAAAGATTTGGCATTTTCAATATAATCGTCTGCTACTGTTTTGTTTTGATTGGAATGTAGAATAAAAGATTTATTTTGAAGATGGCTCCTAAAATTGATATATGTTTCTAAGGTTACGTAAATGCGCTTTCCGAAGAAAAATATTCGTATCAACAAATTATAAAGCGGTGTAAAAATCGAGGTTATTGCATTTCAAAGAAAGGTACTTTTAATATATTAAATTTTAAAAGAAAAAGAGTCTAGCTGAAAGTAAAAATGAAAAAATGGCCGCAAAATCGCATCCTAAGACTATTCGAACGCTTGTAAATATTAAGAAAGTGAAGTGTCTCTGATCCTAACAAAAAATCCACCGACTCAAAGATCCCTTGCATCGAAACTGGAAATGTCTTCTGGCACTATAAGTAAAATCATTCTTAAAAATTTGAAGTTAAAAATATGTTTAAATCTAAAGTTCATCTGCTTTTCCCAAAGCATATTGAGGAAAGAAAAACAAATTGTAGATAATTATATAAAAAACACCTAGCTGCTGATAAATGGAAATTTGTGGTAACACTCGATGAGGCATAGGTGTATTTAAGTGACTGTAATAAAAAAAGAGCAATTTTCTATTGCTCAACTGACGAAAATAACCGTACGAAATAGCTTCGTCGATGTACAGAAAAGTTCCCGAAGGGATTTCTGATAGTTGCAGGATTTTATTACAACGGTAAATTAAAACTCAAAAAAGTCTCAAGCTAAAATTCATTCACTCTACTATCAGCAGAATATTTTAGAGCCAATTTTTGAAGAAGAAATGCCAGCCTTATATGGAAAGGACATCAATAAAGTTGAGCTTCATATGACAAAGCCTCTAGTTACACGTTTAAGTCAACTGCGGCATATTTAGCAAAGAAAGAATCAGAAACAGCAATGAAATGTATCCCATTTGATGAAATACCTATAAAGACATATATAATACCTATAAAGTCATATTTGATATATACCTGACACTTCTCCTATGAACTTTTGCGATTTCGGTTTGCTAAAACGAGCCTTAGGAAAACGGCATCCAAGAACACTGAAAGGACTTTGGGAAACGACCCAAAAGGAGTGGGATAAAATTGACATGACGGTGCTAAGGAAAAGTTTACTTTGTAAAATTCGAGCTAGAGTTATAGTCAAGAATCAAGGCAATCAGATAGAAGCAGATCACCCCAAGAAATACGACCTTTATGCATAAAAATTAATTATCAAAATCGTTTCCATGAAATGTAAATGACCTTCTGTATTATCGAAAATAAATAAATAAATAAATGCAGAGTCACTCTACGTACACTGAATACATATACACTCATGTTTAATTCTAGTTAAAAATCAATTTAAATTAATAATTTTAATGATACAACGAAAAGGGATAATAAATATGAAGATAAACTGCTAAAAACTTGACAATTTGTGAGTTTTAAAAATGTCGAGCATTCTAGACAAATAATAAATACTGAAAAGTAAAAAGTACTTTTCCGCTCTGTAAATCTAAATCTTCGTTAACAAAACGAAATATAATAAATAGCTAACAGTAGCATTTCGTGAATTTCGAAGCCAAAACATAGCCTCCATCCTCGGGACTAAAGAACAGAGTAAACATATGAACAAAAACAAAGTGTCTGACGTCTTGATAAACCTCTGAATAAGGAGGCAATTTTTGCCTTCGAAACCTGCGGATAAAGTTACTTACTTGTTACAACAACAACGTTTTGCTATCTCCGAGTACCGCTACAGTTGCAGTTAATGTTTTATAAATGACTATCATCAGAATCTCACAGTTCACAAACATTAGAATAAATTAACTTTACAAATCAATTTTCAAGAACCCCTCCTAGAACATTATTTTTCATATTGAAATTTCATTATTAGTTTCAACGTCATTAAACTAAAACAAACTTTGTTAACTCCACGGGGTTATGGCGTCAGCGAGTTTGTCACGGTCAGAATTTTCAAGGGTAGCGAACAGGCTAGTCGCCGAAGGCGGCTAGTTATAAATAACGAGTTCGGACTTCCGTTATTTTTACTCAGTTACTAACCAACTATGGTTATGTATAAATATGACATTTTAAACAAGTATTAATTATCATATTTTTTTTATCAATCACCTCTATCCATTCAACTTTATTGCTATTGCTCGGAAAATACGCTGAAATTTCTTTCGCTAATAATTCTTTAAGAATAATGTCTTCAAATTATTTAAAGAGTATATTTATAAGCCGTCAATGCATCTGTCAAACAAAAGAACTATATGCATATTAACCCAGGGAGTTAAAGAAGGAGATAAAACTCCTCTAGAGGAAAAACTTAAAAATACGCCTAATGCTTTAATAATTATATCTAGGTGTTGCTAGTTCTAGTTTAATCTCGTCTGTTTTCATTTGACTCAACAGGAAGACGTGGTGTTTAGTACGTATATGTATTTTTGATTATTTTTAAATTGATGTTCCCTAATTATGATTAGCAGTAATAAGTATTTTTTCTGAGTTGTAGAATAAGTACAGGATATGTAGAGACAAAAGTTGAAAGGAAAAATAAATTTGAATTGGTAGGAATATTCTATTTTATGTGAGATCTAATTTGTATTGCACTGATAATTTTTTCCTGCAAAATGAGCAGTGTAATTAAATAGTATTTAATTCAATATGGGCCTTTCTCCATAGAAATACATGCAATACAGCGAGGTTTATCTTACTTCAGATTATTTCAAACGATTTTTAACCACATGAATTTTTATCTCATTCCCTTTACCTCCATGATTTTTAACTTTTTCACTGCTAGTGTCCATGATAATTAACAAATGTTTAAATACCTATTATAAATGTGTATTTATGTGTATTTAGAATATTATAGTATTTATATTATAGTATAGCATATTATATATAGTATAGTATATTGTATTTATTTGCATTTATAAATTTGTATATGTATTTATTTATTACAACCATTAGGCTCTTGTATTGATTTTGCTGTCCTTTGGTGCTTCAACAAGTTCGTTTTATCTCATTTAGATTCAGATGAAAGTCACTAAAATATGGAAAAGAAAACAAAAAATCGGAAATTAAAATTAACTACCACTCTAAAAACAAATAAAAAACAAATAAAATAGCACTCCAAAACCGAATGTGAGAAAGATAGCCAATCCCTATAAACGCAGGATGTTGTAAGATAGCGTTGGAAATACTTAACCCTATAATGCATGATTTTTTACTTTTTCACCAAAGATTATTTTTTTCATAATGATTTTGGCTTAAGTATATGTAGAAAAATATTGATAAAACTATTTAGCTTTTTCTATTGGTTAATTTTTGAATTTTTGGGTTTGATTCATATATATAAATCAGTATGCATTTAGCTATAACGTTAAACTAATATCGAAGAGATAAAGAAAATGATTTAACCCCATATAAATAATAAGTTTGATATAAAAATGCTAAATTATATTTTGTTTATAAAGAGGAAATATATTTTAATTAAATTTAATTTTTTAATTAAATTTAATTTTTTAATTAAACTTAAATTTTTAATTAAATATAAATTACAGATATTTTAATGCATTTTAGTACTATTATACTTATAGAATGGAAAACACCGCAATTTTTTACAGCCGATAAAATCTTGTGTATTGCCATTGACAAATTTACATCTAGTGTGGAAAATAAGTCATGACTCTCTGATCAAAGGAATATGGAGTATATGAATATTTTATGTCTCTAATTAACAATATTCCAAGTAGTTATTGAATAAGTATTGCTAGATATATGAATCAGTGCAAGATACAAGCTGTTACTTGGCATTATAACACTAATTCCTGTTTTAAAAAAATGAAATTGATTCATATGCACATCTCTGTATTGTGAGTCCAACCCTACCCGTTAATGCATGGAAGGTGATGCATATATGAATCAATCACAAAAATTGAAATGTTTAATATTAAAATTCATTTTATGTTAAATATATATACAGAAATGAAACATGCATACCTTGAACTTTGTAGACAAAATTCCTTGACGTTCTTAGAAAAAATTACTGCCAAAACACACAATATATAAATATCCAAATAGTTAGCTTACACCTTTCTAGTAGGTCGGACGGTCTAGGTCTCAACAGCAACAACAACAGCACAATATATAAACATGGGAATAAAATTATATATAACGTGCTTCGGTGGTGCAATTTACATAAGCCAGCAGCAATAAATTACTGAGAGGGTATTCTGTTCATGGAATAAGTACAGAAAGCAGACGATTTCTTAATTTTTTAAGGCGAAATCAGCTAAAAATTAGATTGATTCATATATGAATCAATATGCTTTATAGGGTTTAAACCTGTAATAGTCAGTGCTATTTAATTTTCAAAACTACTTTCTAAACATAAAACCAATATTTTTCAAATTAAGAGTTTTTTTAAATAGCCAGTTTTAAATATGACAGATGACCAATTTTAAATAGTGACTTTTTATCGTGTTTGCGAAGCAGGCTACTATTTCGCTCAGCTGGTTCGAGTGACATAAAATTTCCTGATGGTGGTTCGAGTGACATAAAATTTAAAATACGGATTTTTTATTTAAATATTATATACAAACAACCCTACTAAAAATGATTCTAAAAGCCAATTAAAAATTCGAGTTGCAAAAAAGAGGAAATTTCAAGAAACGGGAATAATCTTGGGAATTTTGGGGAATAAACCTGCGAATTTTAGGGAATAAATAGGGAATTTCGAAAGTACTGAGAACTTTGGCAAGAAAAAAACAATTTATAAGTTTCATATGTGTTCTTGCTAATCAGGCATGTTGCACAACTGAAACTTTCGCAGCAAATGTTTCACGTCTTTTATTTTCATATCATCTTAATATTTGTATTAGTTTAGTGGTATAGAATCTATTGAAATAAAAATTTTGAAAATATAATATATTAATAAAATGTTCATCAAGAAATTGTGCCGATCCCATTTGTTAACAGCGTTAAAATGAACTAGTTTAGATTTAATTAATATGAAGTATTGAACAGTATAGATTTCTTATTAACATTTAAAATTAAATTAATACGAATAAATGAATGACTTAAAACGCGTATTTTATAAGTCTGGGTACTTTTTTATTTAAAAATATTTACAAATTAATTTTCCTACTTAAAATTATTTTTCATTTTCTACTAAAAAATGTCAAAATATAAATACCGGCTAAAAAACCTTCTGTTTTACACGTTACACAAAAATAATGTATTCATTTTCGTTTAAAAATACACGTTCATTTCACAATCATATACAAAGGAAATTTCAGCTAATTTTCGATTAACAATACTTAAAATTCCAACTTTAGAGGAACATACAAAATGTACATCTTTTTCTTATACTCTTAAAAAAACAAGCTTTATTCCTGAAAAAAAAAACTGAATTATTTCAGTTCTTTGTAATTCTAGTTATTACGCCCGGTATTCGAAACTTTAAAATTTGATTCATGAAAGGTTAATTTATTTGGAACTTCAAGCAAAAGCTTAATACAGGAAATACCTTATTTTCTTTCCATATAACTTATATCCATTTTCTTTCACTGATATCTATATGGAAAATGTGTTTTGAAAATGTTCTAAGCGTCGTAATATAATTTTATCAAAAGTAAATACCCTCGATGCTACTTATTCTGTTTTAAACATTTTAGAGAATGGTAGTAGCTATATTTATGCTAATTGGATCTAGAATATTATATGAAAATAAATATTTGCTGTCTAAATGAAAATATGCTTCAATATCATGTTTTCTTAAATTTCAAAGAGCATAATTTGATGTTTTCATTCAAAAAATACCTGAGTTTTGAAGATAGTCCAATTTTTATTAAAAAAGAAAGTTGAAAGCACTTTAACGAATCATGCTGCTCAGAGAACATGGAAACACATCGAAATGTTTTTCCACTATTAACAAGAGTTTTTTTTCCCTTATCGTATTATTAATATTTTTTATGAGGTGCTTGGAAACCCCGGATGACATTTTAAGTGACCTCGTAATGCATAGAGAAGGGCCAAAAATATGATTCAGGGTGAGCAAACGTGTTTATTCATTTTAAATCCTTTTTAATTCAATTCTTCAGCCACATAGAAAAGGGCCAGAAATATGATTCAGGTTCAGCAAATGTGTTTCTTCATTTTAAAATCGTTTTCAACTCAATTCTTCAGCCACTTTAGAAAAGGGCCAAAAGTATGATTTAAGTTGAGCAAATGGTTTTCTTCATTTTAAATCTTTTTCAATTCAATTCTTCAGAGAAAGGAGCCAAAAGTATGATTCAAGTTAAGCAAATGTTTTTCTTCATTTTAATTTTTTTTTTCAATTCAATTCTTCAGCCACGTAGAAAAAAGCCAAAAGTATTATTCAGGTTCAACAATTGTGTTTCTTCATTTTAAAACCGTTTTCAATTCAATTTTTCAACCACTTAGAAAAGGGACAAAAGTATAATTTAAGTTGAGCAAATGGTTTTCTTCATTTTAAATATTTTTCAATTCAATTCTTCAGAAAAAAGAGCCGAAAGTATGATTCAGGTTGAGCAAATATTTTTCTTCATTTTAAATCATTCTCAATTCAATCTGCAGTGACTAAGAAAAGGGCCAAAACCAAAAGTATGATTTAGGTTGTGCAAATGTTTTTCTTCATTTCAAATCTTTTCAATTCAATTCTTCAGCCACATTGAAAAGGACCAAAAATATGATTCGGGTTAAGAAAATACATTTCTTCATGTTAAATCTTTTTCATTGCTCTTCTTGACGTAAATGAGGCTTATAATTGAGGTATCCGGTTGAAGTCAGAGCGTTACGAGAAATATAAACACTTTAGACACTTATATATCCAAACCTAATTGATATATAAATGTTTTTATATATTAAGTATCATTTTTATTTATTTATACCTGTTTTGTCGAGAGTAGAGTAACATTTATGAATATATGAATATGCAAAAGTAATTTCAATATTTTAATACTTTGAACTTTATTTATTCATTTATTTATTTATTTCAAAAAGAAAAAAGTTTCTGTGCGAACGAAGTTTTGCTTCTCTTTGCTTTCTTGTATTCGAAATATTTAATATCTAAAATATCTAAAATATCTTCTAAACTATAAAATTTGGATATAAGCAGTAGATGACCTAAGTTAATATTTTGTTTTCACAAAGCTCTTACAGGATTTGAGTCAGAGTATTGAGAAGTTTAGGAAAATTGAAAAGCTTGTACTGCTTATATCTCGAAAGCTAAAATTGCTAGCTATGAACAGTAAGCAACATCTAACAGTGAAAACTTAAAAGCTATGAAAAGTTTGCAAGTAATTTATATCCCTTTAAAAGCCCTACATGTGTGTTTACACATTTTTAGAACAATTTTATTACAAAAAAAAAAATCTGACGGGTACAGCACATGACTTTCCCTGCAGATTCAAATTCATTTTGTCATTTTTTATTTCATTATTCATTAAATTCAGTTTAATTGCAAAAAATAACATGGATACTTTTCTGATATTATATCCAACTTGTCTTTTTAGTGCATTTTCGTTTCATTTGGCAACTTAATGCACTTTAAATTCTTCAGGCCCTTAAAATTCCAAATATATATATATATATATATATCTCGAGAATCCCACAATCATAGCTGTCAAAATTCAAAAGCTTAGTTGTCAAAATTTACATGAATAACAAGTACTTAATTAACATATTTCAACAATTTTAGTGATTTATTTCAGATTTTCACTATCTTTGAGGGCCGTTTTACAAAAAAGTGTCGGTTATACTTTTCAGAATAATATCAAAATTTAAGCAGCATCATGATAATCATCAAGGGACTTAACTACTACGTGTTAAAAAAAATTCATCAAATAGTTTTTAACTGCAGTGAAAAACGTCTTCAGTTCTTCAAAATTTAAAAACCTCGAGAATCGTCCATCTTAGAGTAATACGGTTGATTTTATTCTTTATGTCGCCAAAAATTACGTATAAAGCAAGCATTTAATTGATGCATTTATACATATGTAGTATTTTAGTTTAGATCGAATATTTTAAATTTGCGGGTCATTTGGCAAAAAAAAAGGCAGATTCGTTTTCTCTGAATCGTACCAAAGTCTAACCAGCACCAGGGTAACCCACATATGTGACGTATCTACCAAATTTTGCGATATTTGGATAATTAGTTTTTGAGTTAGAGTGAATGCATACAACTTTTGCGGACCACGTCGCAAAAAAAAATGCAGGTTCTTTTATTCCGAATCGTACCAAAATCTAATCGGCACCAGGGTCACCCACAAGGGACTTTCCTACTAAATTTTATGAAATTTGGTCAATTAGTTTTTCAGTTAGAGTAGATACATACATTGCACAGACATACATGCACACAGATGTCAAGCTAAAAACAGATTTTCTTCAATTCTAGATGTTCCGAAACGTGTAGATCCTTCGAAAACTCGAGTTATGATATTGGGCATGATTCCAATACTTTCCTATACGTAACCACGTATTGCAGGGAAAATAATAAACACTGTTAAAATCATAGAATTCGCATTTCTAAGCGCAAAATGAGCAATATTTCTAATAATAAGCTGGAAAAGCGTCAAGCATTGCTTTTAACCGGTAAAAAAGAGAACAACGAATACCTAAAAAAGTACGTATATTTACGACTATTTCAAAAATAAAGTCTCTTGTTTAAAAAAAAAAAATCCACCCACTCAAAATAACAATTGCAGGGTCTTTGAATATCTCTGTAGCGACTGTATACAAGAAAATAAAGATTTAAATCTTAAAAAAGATAAAAAAAAACATAATATTCACCCCCCTTTTTACCTAAACATGAGGTTAAGCTCAGAACATGCTGTAGAATTCCCTATGAAAATCATTTAGCCGATGACAGATGGAAATATATCGTGACAAGTGATGAAGCATGAATCTATTTAAATGACTGCAATAAAAAAAATCTGATGTGGGCAGCACATGACTTTCCCTGCAGACTTATATCCACGTTCTCTTTATTTTAATTACATTTATTTAACTTTTATTCAATTTTCGTTCTCATTCGGTAACCGGGCTTATTTTCAAAGGTGGCGTAGGGAAAGTACGAAAAACTAAAATATCTCGAGAACGGCTAGTCCTAGTGTAATGGGGTTGGTCTTATTCTTTTCGTCGTTAAACATTACGTATTAAACGGGCATTTTATGGATATATCTGAGTATACCTAGTTCTTTAGTTTAGATTTTGAAGATTTTTGCGGGCCGTTTTGCAAAAAAAGGCAGGTTATTTTTTTCCGAATCGTACCAAAATCTAATCAGCACCAGAGTGACCTATACGTGACTTATCTACCGAATTTTGTGAAATTCGGTCCATTAGTTTTTCAGCTAGAGTGGATACAAGCTTTTGCGGGCCATTTCGCAAAAAAATGCGGGTTCTTTTATTCCGAATCGTACCCAAAACTAATCAGCACCAGCCCCGCCCACAAGTGACTTACCTACCAAATTTTGTGAAATTCGGTCCATTAGTTTTTTAGTTACAGTGGATACAAAATCTGCACAGACAGACAGACACACAGACAGACAGACAGACAGACACACAGACACACAGACAGACAGACAGACACACAGACAGACAGACAGACACACGCACAGACGTCACGCTAAAAATGGTTTTTTCGTATTCTAGAGGTCTCGAAACGTGTAGATCCGTCGAAAACTCGAGTTGTGATTTTCGGTATGATTCCAATACTTTCCCTATACATTACCATGTATTGCAGGGAAAGTAAAAAATCTATTTACTATAGCAAAAGGGGGGGGGGGCAAAAACTCGTTTCTAAGAATTAAAAGAAAGATTCAGTAAAGGAGTCATGATTATTACTGGCATTTTGTATAACAGTAAATTAAAGTTAATAAAGTTCGGGGAAAAAAGGTCAAAATGATTTTAACACATTACCAAGATGATGTTTTAACTCCTTTATTTAAAGAAGAAATACCATCCCTGTATCCATAGGGTCTTAAAATACAATAGAGATTCATTCGAATACAGCTACCAGTCGCACATCAAAACTTACGGCTAAATTTCTTGGGAAAATGTCAAAAGATACAGGTATTGAAGCCTTTTGTTCATATTCTATTAAAGGCCTCTGATGTGTCACCAATGAATTGTTATGCTTTTAGATTGTTAAAAAAAAACAGAATCTTCTAAATGCAGACCTAAAACATTGGATGGACTATGGAAAACTGTGAAAGAAGTGGAATAAAACTCATAACGTTACCGAAAACTCTCATCAAGACATAGAATGATAGTCCAGAGAAAGGGCCACCAGATCGAACATTTAAGAAATAAATATTGTTACTCAAAATGTTATATTATTGTTACTTCAAACTTTAATTATATTTTCTTTAAATTTGTTCTATAAAAATGTGCAAACTAAAAAGAATGTGTAAACGTTTTGGAACCTCTACAACACGAAAATACTGATTTTAGCGTGACGTCTGTGTGTGTGTGTGCGCGCGCGTGGGTGTATGTGTGTTTGTCTGTGCAATGTATGTATCCACTCTAATGGAAAAACTAATTGATCGAATTTCATAAAATTTGGTAGGTGAGTCCGTTGTGGATGACTTTGGTGCTGATCAGATTTTGGTATGATTCGGAAAAAAAAACTGCCTTTTTTTGCTAAATAGCCGCTAAAAATGGCTAAAATTTAAAATAAAAGACTACGTATGCTCAACTATAGCAATTAAATGCTTGTTTTATATGTAATTTTTGACGATGAAAAGAATAAGAACAATCCTATTATTCTATGACTAGTCGTTCTCGAGATATTTTAGAAAATAAGTCCATTTACCAAATGAAAACGAAAATTGAATTAAAGGTGCAATTTTTGAGTAATTTAAAATAATGATGGGTGTTATTTTGTACAATTAAACTCCATTTAATGAATTATTGAAGAAATAAAGAGAACGTGAATATGAGTCTGCAGGGAAAGT
Organism: Amaurobius ferox; assembly: GCA_951213105.1. NCBI lineage: Eukaryota > Metazoa > Arthropoda > Arachnida > Araneae > Amaurobiidae > Amaurobius > Amaurobius ferox. Next base: position 59,586,907 of record OX578149.1, read on the forward strand.
CGTGTGCTGCCCACATCAGATTTTTACTTTCCGTGCAATATATGGCAATGTATAGGGAAATATTGGAATCATGTCAAAAATCGCAACTCGAGTTTTCGACGGATCTACACATTTTGAGACATCTAGAACACGGAAAATCTATTTTTAGCGTGACTTCTGTGCGTATGTCTGTGCAATGTATATAACCACTCTAACTCAAAAACTAATTGGCCAAATTGTATAAAATTTGTCAGGTATGTCACTTGTGGGTGAGTCAGTTACTGATTAGATTTTGGTAGGATTTGGAATGAAAGAATCTGCCTTTTTTTGTAAAATGGCCCGCAAAAATCGCATGTATCCACTATATAGCTAAAAATATTATTTGCCAAATTTCTCAAAATCTGGTAAGACACTTGTAGGTTTTGTGATTTGGAAAAACGAAACCTGCTTTTTTTGCAAAATGGCTCACAAAAATCATGAAAATCTAAATTATAAAACTACGTAAGCTTAAATGTAACAATTAAATGATTGTTTTATGCGTAATTTTTGGCAATAAAAAGAGTGAGACCAACTCTAGGATTAGCCGTTTTCGAGATATTTGTCTTTTCCTACGTCGTCTTTGAAAATATGTGCACTTGCCAAACGTAAACGAAAATTGAATTTAAAGTGCAAATTCAAATTCTTTTCAAATAAGTATGCGTTTTATTTTGTGCTATAAAACTTAATTTTATGAATTATTAATGAAATAAAGAGAAACTGAATTTGAGTCTGTAGGGAAAATCATGCGTTGCCCACATCAGATTTTTTAAATATAGAAGAACAGTGAAAATGCCTCGTTTTTATGGTCTGCAATGCTTACTTCGAAAACTATAAGTTTATTGCATACAGTAAGCAAGTCATTTGTAGCCTTTTGAATGCCCTACTGGGATATATATAATTGATTTCAGCTCACGTTAAGTTTCGAAATGTAGAGATTAAATTTTCTTCATTTTAATATTTTGAACTAACTACTTTGAGAAAATGATTATAATTTCAATATTTCATTTACAGTAAGCAAGTCATTTGTAGCCTTTTGAATGCCCTACTGGGATATGTATAATTGGATTTCAGCTCACGTTAAGTTTCGAAGTGTAGAGATTAAATTTTCTTCATTTTAATATTTCGAACTAACTACTTTGAGAAAATGATTATAATTTCAATATTTTAATATTTGCGAGAAATGATTTGAGTTAATAAATGTTCATGATCACAAATTATTTATTTAAAAAATATGAGAAATATATTTGAAACTCTGGAAATTATTTTATTACAATAAATAAGACATGCATAACGTATATTTTGAACAGTATATTAACAACAATTTTTTTTATTTGTTTTTGGAGTGGTAGATAACTTTTATGCATTTTTTTTTCTTTCTTTTTCTTTAAATTTCAGTGACTTTCAGGTGAACTTAAATTGTATACTCGCAGCAAGGGTAACTTGATTACATAGTAGACACTATGACCGGGTAATTACTCAGTTTTATTTTCATACGTCCTCATTAATCGTACATTAAATAAATTGTTCCCATAGCAACCTTTTGAATATCAATTTAGAAAACATTTATTACTGAAATATAGCAGAACACAAATGCAATTTTGAATTTTGAATTATAAGTAGCACTCAATTTGAATTCAAGCAATCGATTTTATTCTGCAAAATTAATTCTTTCATTATTAATAGCGGTAAATTAATGAATTATATAATTTAGCGGAGGTTTACAATTCTTCCTATACTTCTTTAGTCAAGTGAGGTTTTCCCGCAAGTATTCCTTGTCGAACGATCAACCATTTTTTCCATTGAAAGAAGCATGTTGAAATACAAACATTTACAATGATCGTAAATGTAAATGAATTTTTTTTATAAGCATGTAAACATTTGTCCATGATTGTATACTGACGAAACGATCAACATGAAAATTTAAAACACGCTGGGCCAGAGGTTAAATGTATCTTGCATTTTAATAAACATCAGAGGCAGGAGGTGACGCTCACCCCGCCATTTTGGAAACGTCGATTCCTCTCAACTCATCTTCTGTAATTTCATAAATATTCTTACCAATCGACAACAGCATATCTCAGTTAGCAACTAAAATCTCATACAATCATACTCTATATTGTTTGGTTCCACCTATATCATGAATCATGATCAACAACACAATGTTGTCACCAGGGGGTGGGGGGAATTTGGGGGAGGGAGGGTAATACCACTCCAGGAATTCATTGAATTTCGAAGAGCTTTAGAATATAAATCATTCTTTTATTTTCAAGTTTGAAGAAATAATGTTATATTATCGTCTCATTATAATTTGTATAATTATAAATTATTTCATTGTGAAATTTGCATAATATGAATTATATATCACATTGCGATTTCGTGCTATAAGATTTATTTGTTTGTTTGTTATTATTATTATTATTATTGTTAATTATAATAATAATAACTATTATTATTATTATTATTGCAGCAATAATAATAATAATAGCAGTAATAATAATAATTATTATTATTATTATTATTATTATTGCTGCTGCATAAAATTTCCGTTATATAATTATCCAAAATTTAGTGGAGCGGTGCTCTTTGTGCTTGAACTAAGGATTTCGCATTTCGTGATGATTTGAATTCGAACTGTTTGGCGATTTAGAAACTGAATGGCATTATTTAAGTAGTGGGCGCTTATTTAATCCTGGGCAACGTTATTGCCCGTTTTCGAGATATTGCACATTTTTCAAATAAATGTATTTAAAAATTATATAATAGATTAGTATTATAAATATGTAACACTTGGAGATAAGTTTGGCGACTAATTTGGTGAAATATCATCAGTTTGGTGACTTCTTCTAATGTGGTGCCAAACTGATGAAAATGTCGCCAAATTGACAAAAATGTTTCTCAATTTACGAAAATAACGCCAAATTGATCAATTAGTAATTAACATAATTTGCTATAATGGAGTATATTGATTAGTACATATTAGCAATATTTCCAATTGACATGTCAGATTTGCGCGAAATATAAGTTAATTTGGTTGTTCAAAATAATTTTACATGGTGTTATCCAGAAAATGTCAGTGTACTTTTCACCGTTAAAAAACATTGGGCTGAAGATCTTGTCCATCATGTCCACTTGTCCATCATTACTTCGAATTAAAAAAAAGTAAAGTATTGTGCAGGGAAGTCATGTGCTGCCCACAATCAGATTTTTTATGCTGACATTCTGCAATGCACCGTGAAACATATGCTATACAAGTGGCGAGAAATGATCATAAAGCAATTTCTTGCTATTCCTATTATACTATACTCATATTATATCTATTCAGGGCCGTAGCCAGACAGATACCCTCACGGCGAACCAAGAGATATACTCATCACCCCCCTTCCTTGATAAAAATATTAAAGAGATATGAAATTTCATAGAAAACATCATCCAATTGTATATATATATATGCCTGTGAGTTAATATTTCTGTTTTTATATTTCTGATTTATAATCCATTTGGTTTATATTATTTCTCCTTCCACTAGCCAGTAGACAGTTCCAAGGGTGTCTGTAGTTAAATACTATCGCCATTGTCAGAAACTGGCTATTCTATCGGTTTTAATTCGAATCGGCTGTTACAAATATCGGCTGTCCTGACGAGAACGCAATTTCGAACTAACCGCCATTGTTTGTGTAGTTTCAATTAATTGTTCTCCATACCTTGATCTTTAATCTTGAGCTAATTATTATTACCTTTTCTCATTTTTGCCGTGTTTTCTTTTTCATTTTATATATATATACCTTTTTAATTGTGATTTTTGTATACTAATATTCTCCTCATCCCCTTTCCATTATAGTGATAAGTTACCTTCGATTTTTAACCTTAGTTAGTTACTTATTTGTAACAGATATGCTAGAGATGGGTTTTTTTGTACTTACCGTAGTTTATGCATAGTTTTCGATTAAAATCTTTCAATTTATATATATATATATAGATTACTTCGACTTAATTTAGCTGAATGTGTGGTTATACTAATGATCAATTTATTTACATATTTAATTTAAAAAATTATGACAATAGTATTTAGGATACATTTTTATTATTGCAGGTTTCACTGTTATACATTATAGTTAAAATCAAGTAGTTAAGAGTTAATATTAAGCATTAACTTGTGTTAATTTTCAGAAATTTTCTTCAATTCATTAACAGCTTTACTAATAATAAATGCTTATGTTAAAATAAATGGTAATTGTTATTAAAATTGATGTATAGTAGCTATATGGATATTAATAATCAACTCTTAGCTTACAAATATAAATATGCAATTATTTGTTAATAAATTATTTGGATTGAAATATAAAATAATAACTATTATGGTTTATAAATGATAATAATTAATTGAATTTTTGGCGAGTCCCTCCTTCAAGATTGTTGCTCCCCCCCCCCCCCCCCCCCCCCCACACACACACACACACACCACCCTTGAATTTCACTCCAACCTGTCTTCAATTTCGTATGTGGCTACGGCCCAGTATCTATTTCATATTTGATTCCCAATTATAAATTTTAGTTTCTAATATTCTATTTGATATAAAAATACAACATATTTAATAATAATAAAAAATAAATAAAACAGAGTTTTGAGTTAAAAAATCGACGGTGAATTCATTCCGATGGAGACAAGATAGTTTTGCGTAAATAACATTTTGTAAAGTAAAACTCAAATTTTGTAATATCGCAAAAAAAAAAAAAAAAAAACTCGATACAAAATCTAATTATATAAACTATTTCAAGTGGGGGGGGGGGGGGGGGGGAGAACTATGAATTCTTGCTTATTGTTTATATCTATCACTTTCAGTTTTTAAGATATAAGCATTACAAACTTGAAAAACGTAAAATTTTCATATTTCTTCAACTTGACAAGTCGCACTCGAAAACTAAAAGTGCATTTTAAAAAATAAATATAAATTTAGAAACTAAATATCCTCATACATATTTTTGCCACTTACTATTTATATCTATATTTTATAGTTACGAAGATATTTCGAGCGAAAATATGAAAGATGGAAATAAAAAACTCTTTCGGGCAAATACTTTTAAAGGTTTTTTTATCAAAAAAATTGAACTCGATCCAAAATCCAATTATACACGCTTGTAGGAGGGCGCTGTAGCCCATTGGTTAGCGCGCTGGAGTTACACTCGGTAGGCCCGGGTTCGATTCCAGCCACTGCCAAAACTGCCGCCGTGTTCACGCGGAGTACGATCACGTTAAACATGTGGGTCCGTAAGTCCTTCCGAGAGGTTGGTGGTAGGGGAAGGAGGGTACGGTCCCTGTGGATGCCTCCCCCACTGGGTTCCGGTCTAAATTGGGTGGCACTTCCCGGCTGGTAGGTCGGACGGTCTGGGTCTCAACACGCTTGTAGGAATTTTAAAGTGCTACAAATTCTTGCTTATTATACAAAGCTAGTTCTTTTGGGTTTTAAGATATAAGCATTAAACTTAAAAAACAGAAATTTTTCAATCTTCTTCAACCTGACTAGACTACAATTACTCGAAAACTATAAGAGATTTCTTTTAATAATAAATATAGATTTTAATACTAAATTTTTCTAGTACACGGTTTTGTCGTTTACTATTTATATCTATGTTTTATATTATACTATATATTTCGAGTAAAAGTTAGAAAAATGGGAAAAAAAAAAAAAAAAAACACTCTCTCAGAAAGATAAGATTTTTTTGAAAAAAAAAATGCTTAAAATATAAAAATATTGAAATTATTTTTATATATTCATAATCTGAACCGTATTTCCAACAACAAAAAAAAAGATTTACATTTTTATCCATTAGGTTCGGGTGTTGAAGTTGAAGACCCAGACCACAAGACCAACCCTAAGGCTCATGGCAGCTTAATATATTAGGTTCCGGTGTATAAGAGTTTACATTTTGTGCAACGCTCAATTTTTTTCGCCAAAGAAGCGCCAATCATAGTCACATCAAAATAAATATCTTTATCAAAATAGGCCGAAAGAAATCAATTAAGTTCTGTATATTGTTCAGCCCTTTACTTTGATTTTTCTGTAGAATATAATCTGCATCAATTATTTAATATTTTCACGACAAATAATACAGTCAAGGATGTAGTCAAGATCCATTTAAAATACTAAAATACGCTTTTTCAGTTTAGGAAATACAGTAGTCTTCATTCAACAAAAATTTAACGAAGTTTTCTATTTAAAGAAATTTTCTACAGAACCTTGACTTTGAACGACATTTACATGTTATTTACTTTACATATTATGAAAGATAATTTCTATATAACGAAGTTTCTCGAACCATTTTTTTTTTTTTTTGCAATGTTTTGCGACTTTTCATTTGTCGAAATAAATTTAAAAATCTAATATGGGCAGCACATGACTTTCCTTATATAATGCAATGAATTTACTAGTTTTACAGTAAAAAAAAATAGGTTATTCTTATAGTGGATACTTATATTCTTTCCAAAATATTGACATTTCGTCAATTATTCATCATTTTCATTGATTTAGCGGAATTTTTATCCATTTGGCGAGATTTTCGTTAATCTGACAACATTTTAAAAAGTCGCTAAGTTTGGCGACATTCCGCCAAACTCGTAGCCAAAATCTCGCCAAACGTTATGGACGGAGAAATAAGTTATTCTTATAGCAGATTGCCTTTCAAATATAAAAGTATTGCTCGAAGTATCTTTTCTCGTGAATGGAATGAGCTAGAACCACGAGAATGATGTCCCCAAATTTATTGCATGGTATTACATATGAAAAGTGGACATGTTTCTCAACAGTTAATTTTTTTTTTAATTTATGGGATTTTTTTATAAATTTATTTGAAAAATGTGCAATATCTCAAGAACGGTTCATGCTAGCGCACTCAAGTTTATGTCAATCGTTTTTTAAGGAAAAATTATATAAGAAATATCTATTTGTGTAACTTTATTAAAGGTTTTGATTTTTTGATGAATTTTTCAAAATTTCACTCGAAAATTTAGGGGGGTTCTGAACATTCGATTATGTTTAAAAATAATAGGCTTCCAGTATTCACGGATTGTAATTTTTGTACCAAATTTCATCCGAATCACTCCATTTGTTTGTGAGATAGCATCTCCACAGACTTACTGACACACACACAGACATCACCTCAAAAATGTTCGATTCATGATCCAGGATGCTTGAGACGTGCTCTCCAGTCGAAAACTCGAATTTGAATTTCGACCCCGTCACAATACTTTCCTTATACATTATATGTATATAATATAAGGAAAGTAAAAAGAGGCATGGAATATCGTATAAAACCATGTCAGGAGAAAATGCAGATGTTTCTGAAGGTGTGGGAAAAATGGAAAAAAAGAAGCTGTAAAACTTTTGGATGAATATGGTGCAAAAAACATCTTTAATACTGATGAAACGGGATTGTTTTTTAAATGTCTACCGAATGAAACTTTTAACAATTAAAGACGACAAGTGCTCGGGAGGGAAAAATAGCAAACAGATAATAACTGTTTTGTTATGTGTGAGTATGACTAGTGAAGAAAAATTAAAACCATTAGTAATCAGTAAAAGTTAAAAACCCAGATGTTTCAAAGGAACAAAATCTTTAGAGGTGGACAAGCATTTCAATAAAAAGTCATGCATGACTTCTACAATTTTGGCTGTCAAAATGGGATAAACAATTGGAAAAACAGTATCGCAAAATTGCGTTACTTATAGATGACTCTCCTGCACATCCACCAGACTGTGCTTCAAAATGAAAATTGAAGAACATAAAGGTTTTTTCTTCCGGCCAATACAACTTCAAAACTTCAGATACTGGATCAAGGCATTATAAAAAAAGTTCATTGTTGAAAAAGAATCCTACAAAAAATTATTCTTGCCTTAGAGACAGTCAGTGCATAGACAATTGTATTAATTTAAGAATCCCCATATCAGAGATGACGAAAGCTTGGCAATGTGATGTGACTGCATCTACTATAAAGAACGGTTTTGTTAAAGCCGGTTTCAAAAATGATGCTGTAAAACATAGAACCAACTAAAAGTTCTATGCAGAGTTGCAAATTAGTTATGAGCAAAATCCTAAGGGCGCTCTTTCAAATATCGAAGTTAAACTTCAAAGATTAAGATCATGTTGATTTCATTAACTGGTTCAATTAATAAGTAAAATGTACATTGTGAAGGATAAGAAAAACTTGAGCAGCGTATATAAGCACAAATAAAATAATGCAGCATACAGCTGTTTTAAAGATATGTTGGATCCCCTTCATCAGTGCAAGCGAACCAACAAACCAGAAGACCAAAAGAGGAATGGGTCAAAAACAAAATAAACAGAGGGAACGAGTCAATCAGAAAGTAGCATTCCTCTTGTTGTTTTCTAATTTACTCTCTCTTAATCCACGTCTTGGGTATATAATTCCCTTTGTTTCTACCTTTTAAACCCATTCCTCTTTTAATTTCAGGTTTGTTGGTTCTCTTGCACTGATGAAAGGGATACAATGTATCCTCGAAGCAGCTGTATGCTGTATTATCATTTTATGTGTGCTTATATACATTGCTCAAGTTTTCCTTTAACTGGAATCAATGCCTATTATTCGAGCCTTTGTTAATACCATGCCTAAGCAAGAGATTTAGGAAATGTTAAAGTTCAAAGAAATTCCAGAAATAAAATTCAAAATTTTCCCAATGCCTATCACAAACTGTTGAGACAAAACATCAAGATAATCTTTGATAGTTTACAGAGTACTATCATTAAAATTTTCACAGATGCCTAAAGTGCAGATGCTCTGTGTGGATACAGCTACTAAGACAAGTACATAAGACGAAGAAATTCAATAATAGTTTTATTATAAATCAGTGTCATAAAAAGTCTAAATATTAACAAAACAGTAAATTACAAAATAAGTTCAATCTGAACTGTAAACACTTTGAGATGATTCATCGTCAAAATACTTCTCTTGCTCATCGATATCCCTTTGTGCCACCGAATCATATTCAACATTATCATCCACAGAACTTTATAAAAAAAAATATAAAAAATTAAGTACAGACATCAGTAATAATAATACAGTAAACCACAAATAATACAACAGGTTTAAAAGAAGAAAATTTAAATTGCACCTTTCATATCAAAACTATGAATTGTGGAGTACTTTAAGATTTATAATTAGCATTTAATTACACAGCAGTCTCTTATTAGATCCAGGGTTGGAGTAGCAACTGAATAAGGGTAACATTGTTACTTATCGGGCACAGTTACATTTGTAAACAAATCCTCTCTCCCTTTCAGTTCAGATGCATTAGGAGTATCTCGCTATTGCTTGAATGTTACGGATTTAACTTCCTAGTCCAATTCTGATAAAGGTAGTTACTTTATTTCTGAAGGGTAGTTGTGTTATTTCTGATGAGGGTAGTTATGTTATTTTCAGTAACTTGGTCCTTTAAACTATTTAGGTACCATTAAATTTTATGTAGTCCAGTATATTCATATTTAATTTGAATGCTTTGAGTAGATTTTTAGCAAACTATTATTTATTGGTTTTCTCATACCCCATTGTTTTCTTTCCATCAATTATAAAGTTTGTTGAAATGGCAACATCTATCTTCGGTTATGTGAACATTATTCTGCTGTATTTTTTTTTTTTTTTTTTACTTCTGCTATAGCAAGGCTTAACTGTATCCTGCAAAGCATACAAATTCTAACATTTCACCAGAGAACAAAAGACTTCACAGGACAAAACAGTTCAGGATCTGTATTAGTCTCTTTTTTCTATAAAGGGACTCTAATCTGTATAGGTAGTTGGCACTATCTATCATCAAAACATGAAAATAAAACACTCAAATGGTTAACAAAATTCAAGTCGAAAAACACTTGTTATTGCCAATTTGATGGAGGATAATTTTTAAGAACATTAAGCATTTCCCTATCATCGCCTATATGTGTGTAGAAATTTATAAAAACCTATTATAAAAATATAAATATCAAATCAAAACAAATGATTCATTAAATTGATGTTTCATTTTAAAGTAGGAAATCTAAAAAAAAAATTAAAAAGAAATAAATAAAATTCCTAATAAAAACGAATAAGCAGAAATTGATTTTAAAAAACATATTTATTTACAATTTGGTTATGCAAAAATGCAACAATGGACAGACACATCAATACCGATATAAAAATACTAAATTTTTCATTTTCACATTCAGTAAGTTTTTCACTTTGGAAGAAGATTAGTCTCAATGTACCAGATATTGTTTAAAAACAAATTCTGATAATTAATTTCGAATAAGGATTTGATTCTAATTTGCTTTTTAATATTTCATACTTTAAAATAAGACATAAGTATTTTAATTAATCACTTGTTTTGAATTTGATAGTATTTTTTCTATAAGTTTCCACACACACATGAAGCAATAATATTAAATTAAAAGATAAATGCAAGATTCTTTAATATTATCAGCAATTCAAAACTGAAATATTTCTGAAGTGCTTTTAAATTTTTTTCTTTTTTGAAGGTACTTGGAGAGACTCTTATTGCATTCAATATTGAAATTTTAGACAGCCGAATTATAAATAAAGATGCTCTTTAAAAACAAATTTGGCTAATTCATTCCTAATGATTTGATTCGAATTGGTTTCTTAATATTCCATACTTTAAAATGAAACATAAGCATTTTAATGAATCACATGTTTTGAATCAATATTAATTTTTTATATTGTATTCCTGTACATATATGCAGCCATAATATTAAATTAATGGAAATACGTAATACTCTTTAAAATTATCCACAATTAAATCAACTATAATAAGTGTTTTGCAAAATATTGTTGCTGACTATTTTACGTTTGATAATTTATTTTTATGCTTTGCCAATAGATGGAGCCATCTACCTACAGAAATTGGCATTTTGTATGTTGTGAAACATCTTAATGTTATAGCCCTATATGTCAGCACAGGGTACAGTTAAACCTTGGCCGTACAAACTGTCTCATTTGTCCTGACAAAAATTCTTTTCTGCCTTTGAGACTGATTAATACAATTAATCAACTATTTATGCTGTGACTCACAAAAAGTTTTTATTTTCAGATTATATTAAAACTAAATTTAATACCCAATAAAACATAGACTATATTTTTTATTTTAATCCAAAATATTTTTGGTGCTGCCATCTGTTGTCGTAATTTAATTCATACCGATTATTTTTATTTTTTAATGAACTTTTTTAATATCTATTCTTTCTAATACAGTATTAAATACAACAACTGATCCAGATCATATATAATAATGCCGCAATCACGGAAAGGTAATTTCTCATTCTATCAATTTGATAAGGGGAACTGAATGTACATCACTGAGGACTGCAGCTTTGTCTTCAAGTCAAAGTTCAATTACGTTTCCGTGATTGTGGCATTATTATATATAATCTGTTGTTGTATTTAATAGCGTATTAGAAGGAATAGACATTTAAAAATGTTCATTAAAAATAAAAATAGTCGGTATGAATTAAATTACGACAACAGGTGGCAGCACCAAAAATATTTTGAATTAAAATAAAAAATATATTCAATATTTTATTGGGTATTAAATTTAGTTTTAATATAATCTAAGCATTGTATTTTATCTATCAGAAAATATTTCGCAACTGTTTGAGCAGAATTTCGGCGAAAAACGTGTGCCTCAAAAGTTAACAAAGAGTGGATAGGGTAGAAGATTTACTGAAGCTCACCCTTAAGACAGTACATAAAAACAAATTCTTTAAATTTTTAATTACTCAGCAGATAATACAAATAAATCTACTTTTCATAATAGATTGTTTGACAACATTATTTATTTTTGCAGTTTCTGTGAAAATGTATTATTTTACAATTTTTCATGATATGGCTTACTTACCTATAATCAAAATCCTTATCTTTGCCCTCAAGAAAACTTTCATACATAATATTGGTAAACTCACACCTTAACAGACTCTTTTCTTGATCAGTGATTATTTTTCTCACAGGTTCATCTAAGTCTAGAATGGCATATAGAATGTAAATAAATATTACAGTAATACAGTTCAATTAAAATGCATAAAAACTTCTCAGTTTGTATGAGTATGCATTAACTCTCATAAATTACTTTTTGTACTTTTAGTTACAAGCCTGCGTATTTTAAGTATTTATATATAAAAACACATTTTTTAAATACAAATTTTAAAGAAAAAATTTTTGAATAAGCAAAATAAATTGAACCTAACCTGTCTAAAAATAATAAAGCATGCTCACAGAAAAAAATTAAATTTGCATTTAAAATATTTAATATAAATAAAACATAATATATTTTAATTTCATTGTTTATACAGTAATACCTCGCATGGTCCGACTTCGATCAGTCTGGATTCACTATAGTCCGGTTTGAAAATTTCAAAACAAACTAAATTTTAATTGAGCAAAATAAAAATAAATTCTAAAAAATTAGTACAAAAAATTATTTTTTTATACATAAATGATCGGATTTTTTGGTCAAGTCTCTTTTTGTGCGGTTTTAAAGTTATGTGATACTATACATATTTCAATTTTTTCTGGGGTTCCACGTTGTATATGTATGTACCTAGACACAGCGAAAATGTAAATGCGGCATTATGTTTCGGTGGTTCCCCTTTCAACGTCTTAAGCACCGGTTTCACATAGCATTAGACAGCCACAGCAGCGACTGCTTGATGGGCATGGTGACACTGATAGGTGATTATTGATATGAAAGACGCTACCCCAATTGCAGGTCAGTGCAGTTACAACTGCTGTCCTTAATGTGAAAGCTGTATAGTACGAGTAAGCAGTGGACGTTTGTGAACCTTAACATTGAATTAACATTTGTCTATCAGTTTTCGATATGCAATTCTACAGTAAAGTCCATTTGTGATAAATAAATTTTAATACCCAATGATCCCAATATTGAATGTAGCCCAACAATTTACCAAACGATAAACAATGCAATTTGTTGCTACAAAGAAATGTATGAAAAGAAGAGACCAAAGAAGAAAAATGTGCAGACATCAATATTGCAATTTTAGAGAATAAAAAATGAATTATGAAAAATATGCATTTTTTAAAATTATTTCTAATAAAGACATTTGAACTTATTAATCGTGTTTTATTTATTGAAAAACAGGAAGAATTTTTTTTTTTTTGGAAGAACCAATTATAATTTTTTGTATGTATTTAGTTCCTCTTTTAGTCCAATTTCAAACAGTCCGGGATATTGGGGAAACCGATTACCCGGACTATGCAAGATATTGTTGCATATTTAAAAGCATTATGCATGCCCTTAACCAGCCACAACCTTTGTCCCCCTACCTCCCATAGCTTTGCTTATGAATTTGAAGTGGGAAAGAACAGGGGAGAGTAGGGAACACTTTTCAGTTATTATTTTTATAAATATTTTTTTTATAATTCTCACTTAACACTGTACACTTACTTCATATACATTAAACACTTCTACATAATATAAAAGTATAATCCATCACAAATGTCTTATACGAGGCATGTTTTTTAAGTAAGTACCGTTTTGGAATTAAAAAAAGACGTGCAAAGATATCGCAATAATTTTATTTCTACATGAAAGCCTGTACCTTAATCTACTTTTCTACATAATTTCCGTGAATATTGAGGCACTTGTCATAACGTGGCACCAGTTTTTGAATACCCTCCTCATAAAATTCTGCCGCCTGACTTGTTAACCACTGTATCACAACTGTTTTGACTTCGTTATCGTCTTGAAGATGCTGACCACCCAGGTGTTTCTTCAAGTGCAGGAACAAATGGTAGTCGCTGGGTGCCAGATCAGGGCTGTATGGAGGATGATCTAGAGTTTCCCATTTAAAAGATTTGATGAGATCTTTGGTCCGATTAGCCACATGTGGACCGGCATTGTCATGCAGCAAAACGATACCCTTACTCAACTTGCCACGTCTTTTGTTCTGGATTGCACGACGCAGATTGTTCAATGTCTCACAATAAGACGCTGCATTGATTGTCTCATTACGAGGCAGAAACTCCACTAGCAATACTCCTTTTTTGTCCCAAAAAACTGTGCACATGATTTTCCGGGCAGAAATTGTTTGCTTAAACTTCGCTCTTTTGGGTGATGATGAATGTCGCCATTCCATGGATTGTTGTTTTGATTCTGGTGTGACGTAGGCCACCCATGTTTCGTCACCAGTAACAATTTGGTCTAAAAAATCTTCACCTTCATTGTGGTACCGCTCAAGGAAAGTCAATGCACTGCCTAAACGTTGGGTTTTGTGCAAATCCGTCAACATTTTTGGAACCCAACGTGAACACAATTTCCGGTAATTCAAGTTCTCGGTCACAATGCGATACAAAACACTACGAGAATATTGAGGAAACCAGTCGCACATTGATGAAATTGTAAAGCGTCTGTTTTCTCTCACCTTTTCTTCCACTTTCTGCACCAAATCTTCATTAAAGACCGAAGGACGCCCACTCCGTTCTTCATCATGCACATTTGTGCGGCCATCTTTAAATGCTCTCACCCATTTCCTTACCATTCCATCACTCATAATGTTTTGTCCGTAAACTTCACAGATCTCACGATGAATATCGATCGGTTTTACGCCTTTAGCACTAAGAAATCGTATAACAGCCCGTACTTCACAATCGGCGGGACTCACGATTGTCGGAGGCATCTTAAACACTCAGTAAACAACGTATACAATGAAGAATCAGACTGTAATGGCGTCAGTGCGTAGACAAGAGATGTAGGTAACCAGCGCGCATGCGCGGAACACCGACCGTAGCGCTGCGACGGCAGAATCGCAAAACGGTACTTACATAAAAAACATGCCTCGTACAATAATTAATACATATTTTTTTACAGAATCTTTTCAGTGTCAAAAGGTGCAATACATATTTGGGCACCTTGTGATATTATCTAAAATGGATAAAATTAATTTTACAAAGCATCTGCGGAAAATAGCAGGGTTGGAAAGTTATTGACATGTTGTTGTTGTTGTTGTTGTTACCCAGACCGTCCGACCTACCAGAAAGGTGTAAGGTAACTGTTTGGACTCCTGGGAAGTGCCACCCAATTTAGACCGAAACCCAGTGGGGGAGGCATCCACAGGGACCGTACCCTCCTTCCCCTACCACCAACCTCTCGGAAGGACTTACGGACC
Organism: Amaurobius ferox; assembly: GCA_951213105.1. Taxonomy (NCBI): domain Eukaryota; kingdom Metazoa; phylum Arthropoda; class Arachnida; order Araneae; family Amaurobiidae; genus Amaurobius; species Amaurobius ferox. The sequence continues at coordinate 59,602,102 of OX578149.1, forward strand.
CACATGTTTAACGTGATCGTACTCCGCGTGAACACGGCGGCAGTTTTTTGGCAGTGGCTGGAATCAAACCCGGGCCTACCGAGTGCAACTCCAGCGCGCTAACCAATGGGCTACCGCGCCCCCAGTTATTGACATGTAACAAAATGTTATTGACATGTAACAAATTTATCTAGATTTAACCATAAGTTAAACCTTGATGTCAAAAACTGTTAAAAATCAAATTTTGGGAAATAACTTATCAGTAAAATTATTTCTTATAGCTTAGCTAGCTTATCTTAAATTTCCCTCTTTTCATCAAAAATTAAAACGAAGACAATCAGTAATTTGAATTGCAGTCTAAGTGAAGTAAATAGCATTGCTAATACATTATGTTTTGTGTGTGTGTGTGGATTTTCACACTAAAAGTAATAATTAAAATAATTCTATTTCTATATGAATAAAGAATTTACTTAAGAACACATCTTAAGTATATATATAAATATATAAATATATATATATTAATTTATAATCTTTGCAAGGACAAGTTCATCTAATTTAAGTAATAAACAGCAAGTAATTAAGTAATTAACATTAAATATGCAAAAAAATGAAAGTATACAACTTAATAGTCAAATTTTACAAAAGGAGAAAAATTAATAATTAATCCATATATATAAAATTGAAAATTTGTCTGTCAGTCTGTTTATCCCATCATCACGGGAGAACGGCTAAACCGAATTTGATGAAATTTTGTGGATAGTCTGGAAATAGCTCCACTTAAAATTTAGTCCATGTTTTGAGTTTCTACGACCAGTGGTTCTCGAGATATTAGTAAAAACAAAACCATTGTTTGTCTCATCATCACGGGAAAACAGCTGAAATGAATTTAATGAAATTTTGTGGATAACCTTGAACTAGCCCCCCATAAATTTAGTCCAAGTTTCGAGTTTCGAAGACCAAGGGTTGTCAAGATATTAATGCAAAACGAAATTTTTCCTATGAGTTCTACTCTCTAACTCCGTGGTTTATCCAAATGAAAAGCTTGAAAATCATTTGAAAGTGAATTAAAACTTTATCTCTGGTGGGAGATTTTTTGCAATAATTAGTCACGTTCTAAAAACATGAATTGTTTGAAACATGAATTTAAATGGAAAATCTATCTCCATGGTTTATTTTTCACAAGCTTTTACTCAATAATGAAAAGTATACAGAAATCAAAATGGTTATTTAATTTCGCAGTTTAAGAGGAAGATTATATCTGGAACACTGGATAAATGTATATTACAATCATGATGTTTTAAACCGGGTTGACTCCTATCGCTACCTCGGACTTGTCTTGGATAGTAAACTCTTGTGGAGAAAACAGGCTGAGGAGATGGCAGGAAAAGGCATTGACAGATTGAGACTCTTATAGAGACTTTCTGGCATCACTTGGGGCTCCTCGTCTGATACTTTGTCGACTACCTATAACATTTATGTTAGACCTGTCCTAGAGTATGGAGGAGAGCTTATCGCCACAGCATCAAATGCCTGCTCTAAAATAGTCGATTTGGCACAAAACAAAGCCCTTAGACTTACAAATGGTGGAGCTGGATCTATCCCTATCACTGCTATGGAGATTCAAACGAATATTGAACCTTTGAAGTTAAGAAGGGAGAAACAGCTCTTGAAGCTTTATGGAAAATGCAAGGGCCTTGACCTACACCATTGGCAGACCTATATCCCTTCTAACTTGAAATTAAAAACTCACTCGACTTTTTTGTCAAGGACTGAGGAGCTCATGAATAATTACAATCTGACTCCCAATTCTTGTCAACCTTTCTGTAATGGACTCCCTCCAAATCGTGGGGTCCCTACTTATCACCTCACAATTGGCACAACTGAAAAGAAAAATGATGCTATACCAGAGGTCCTCAGAGCCTATTCCTTGGAGACCATCGGCACTAACTACCCAAAAGATGACTGGCTCCATATTTATACTGATGGTTCTGCAATGGAGGATGCAGTTGGAGCTGGCCTTTTTTGTGAGGGCTTTTTTGAGGAATCTTATGCTATAGGATTAGGTGCCAGAAATTTCGATGCTGAGATTGAAGCCATTAAGCGGGCCATTCTTAACCTTCCAAATATGTGTACACCACTTAGGAAAGTTGTTTTCTTTGTGGACTCACACTCTGGAATTTTGGCTATTTTCTCACATGTAGTAGGTGAATCACAACATGTGGAAGAGACAAAGTTGCTTTTTAGCCAGACAATTTCGGCAGGCTGGGGAGTCGTTCTTCAATGGATTCTGAGTCACTGCAATATCCCTGGAAATGAAAAGGCTGACTTCCTGGCAAGGAATGGATGCAAGCTACATCAGCCTCTTTTTACATTGTCTTACAAACGGATTTGTGGAACTATTGAAAACAGATTGCAAAAATCCCTCCATGACTATCAAGTTGAAGCTGCGACGGGTAGGGTCTAGAATTCTTTGTTGCATTCTCAGGTCCCTATGGGCCTTCCTCGCACTGTCTCCACTGCAAATTTTAGACTTTTAACTGGACATGACTTTCTTCAAGGACACCTCTATCGTATTGGCGTGGTTGATTTGCCTGACTTGTGTTCTTTGTTCTACTGACACCACATTATGGATTTTAATCATCTGACAATGTTTTATTCTTCAGATCTACAAATTCAGAGCTACAAATTTGGCAGAATATCGCTAACTTGATCGCTAACTTGGCAACTTTTCTTAAACTTCAAATTGATGGAAATGTCGCCAAATTGATAAAAACGATGCAAATCAATGAAATTAAATTTGTTTTTTTAGAAGAGAGTACTGAAATGATGTTTCGGTAGCATTTGTTGGTCAGTCCATCCATCCTACTTAGTAACACATTTAGCAAGTTTTTAAAATATCACCATTTTGATAAAAATGTTTGTAAATCCATAAAAATATCATGAAATTGATAAAATTTGTACTTAATAAATGAAATTAATTGTGTTTTGTTAGGGGATAGTATTGTGATGATGTTTCGTCAATTTATTGCAAAATGGAACTATCAGTTCTACAGTCACACTTGGTGATAAATTTGGCGATTTGTTAAATTATCGCTAAATTAACGAAAATGTCGCCAAACCTTCCATGGAGATCGCATTATTCAGACGAAATGATTTCCATCAATTTATTTGAAGCAAATGATATCATGCCGTCTAGCAATGGATGTAAATCCAATGTGTTATGACGTATATGATTTTTATTCAATCTTTTCCGATTTGAATAATAAAGATATGTATATAAATAAAATTTCATTGACATATCAATTGCATGGATAATATCAATTAGGGTCTTCGGGTTTAAACATTATTACTATCAATATTTCCGGGGATTATTGATTCAGGGATTATTGATATTTTCAAGTTATTATGCCATTGTTTTATTATGACAAAAATTGTTTAAACTCATATATTGTACGTAGTGCGAGTAATCTTCTACAAATGCAAGGGTATATCTTCTAATCTATGAGAATATAAGTAGTACAGGTTTATTGGCATATATTTTGATATATATTGGCATATACTGAAATCAATTAGGAAGATTATGGGGATTATGGATATTTTTAATTTATTACGTCATCTGTTTTATGTTGGCAAAGATTTTTGAGACTTATATTGTAATACGGGTAATCTTCTACTAATACACTGTCATATTTTCTAATCTGCGACAATATAAGTAGTACGGGGATATATATATATATATTATTCCCATTTAATTTTAGTGCTTTTATTCTGTCATATATTGGAGTCAATTATGAGTTTATTGATATTTTCAATTTATACATGTAATGTACTAATACAGGTTATATCTTCTAATATTAATGTATATAAATAATATGGATCCCATACAATTTTAATGCTTTCATTTTACATATATTGATTCAATTCCTTTTTTTTTTTTGTAAATTTGCTTACAAAAGGAGTCAGGATGTTTTATTCTTCAGATCTGCCTGTGAAGATAATTTTGTATAGCGAGAACAGAGATTCTTAAACTTCTTTTTAGGAGCATTGTATTAAATATTTTAACAGAATATTTTGATTAAAAATGTCATTTAGTATACTATAGGAATGTGCACATGATCGTCAATTTTAAGTTTCTTTATATACTCCATACAAAGAATGGGTATACTGCTAGTCTAACTATAAAAACAGTTAAATATTTGCACATAATAATATATTTATCTTAAATAAAAAATACATTATTTAGTTTATTTGAATGAGTTCATATGTTGGGACTACAGAGGAATTTGTTTATTAACACTAAAACTAAATGTAAAACTAACTTATTGTAAAACTAAATTAATCCTATTAGATGAGAAAAATGTATTTTCAATGCACTTTTATAATTTTTCTTGCATCTACAATAACCTTTTTTAATTTTGCACTGATTCGATTAAAAACATAAATATATATTATTTCATGCATTGCCTTCGTGTAACAGAGTTTAACCATATTACTAAAGGGTTAAATTATAAATTTTGAAACAATTAATTAACAAGAATGCAAAATATTACTTAAAGCAATTGATTATCAAGAATAAGATATATTTTAGGACACTTTTTAAATTCAGTAAATATCATAATCCTTCTAAAGAAAAAATCTCAGTGTTTTAAAGCTGAGTTGTAGCATGCCCCCTTTTTTGGAATTTGAATGCCGGAGAGTTGAAATCTATATAAATCTATATATATACTCTCTAACTATATATACTCTCTAACTAAGTGGTTTATCCAAACGAAGAGGTTGAAAATTGTTTGAAAGTTAAATAAAACTTTATCTCTGAGTTTGGTGGGAGATTTTTTGTGCTAATTAGTCACTTTCAGAAAACATGAATTGTTTGAAACATGAATTTAAATGGAAAATCTATCTCCAGATCCTAAAGATTAGGGATATTATTGATATTTTAAATTTATTACATTATCCTGTTTTATTTTAGCAAAGATTTTTTGAGACTCATATTGTAATATGGGTAATCTTCTACTAACACACTGGCATATTTTCTAATCTACGACAATATATGTAGTACGGGGATATATATATATATTCTCATATAATTTTAGTTCTTTCATTCTGTCATATATTGGAGTCAATTACGGATTTATTGATATTTTCAATTTATACATGTAATGTACTAATACAGGTTATATCTTCTAATATTCGCATATATAAGTAGTACGGGTCCCAAACAATTTTAATGCTTTCATTTTACATATATTAATACAATTCCCTTTTTTTTTTGTAAATTTGCTTACAAAAGGTGCCAGGATATTTTATTCTTCAGATCTGCCCGTGAAGTTAATTTTGTATAGCGAGAACAGAGATTCTTAAACTTCTTTTTAGTAGCATTAAATTAAATATTTTAATGGAATATTTTGATTAAAAATGTCAATTAGTATACTAAAATTTGCACATGATTGTGAATTTTAAGTTTCTTTATATTATATACTCCGTATGAAGAACGGGTATGCTGCTAATCTATATAAATAAAAATGAAAATTTGTCTGTATATTCATGTGTATGTTTGTCTTACATCATGGGAGAATAGCTACACCACATTTCATGAAATTTTGTGTTGAAGACCCAAACTGTCCGACTCGTATGAGGACGTGAGCAGCTATTTGGGCGGCCGGATGAAATTTTGTGTGTAGACTTTGCATTGACCCACTTAAAATTTAGTTCATGTTTCGAGTTTTTAGGGCTAGAGGTTGTCAAGATATTAATAAAAGCGAACCTTCAATAGAGATAGCATTATACAGACAATATTTTTTCACACATTTATTTGAAATAAAATAATATGTTGCTCAACAACACAATTAAATCAAAAATGTTTATATGTATGGCACACGATCTTTATTAAATTTTTTTCAATTTATATTAAAATAAATGGATATAGAAATAAATTTCATAAATGAACGGCATTGGATTTTTGACTAGATTACATAAATTATGGCCTTTGGGTTTAAAGATTATGATTATAGGAATTATTGATATCCATCTGTTTATGTTGGCAAGGATTTAATAAATTCATATATTATGTTCAGCCAATTAACTCATACATTGTGTTTGGCCAATTGCTGAAACAATGTATAAGTAATACAGGTATATATTTTAATAAAATTTTAGCACTTTCATTTTGGCATATATTGACCCAATTTCATATTTTTCATAAATTTGTTTACAAATGGCACTAGGATGTTTTATTCCTCTGGTCTGCCTGTGAAGATAATTTTGTATACAGTATGACCAGAGATTCTTATACTTTGTTTAGGAAAATTAAATTAAATATTTTAGTAAAATGTTTTGAACAACTATGCCATTCCTAGAATATTGAATTTGCACATAATTATGAATTTAAAGTTGTTTTTATATGTTATATATTCTGTATAAAAAAACAGATATACTGTTGGTTTACCATAATAGGTGAATTATTTTCTTTGCACTATAAAAAGTAACAAGCTAAAGTCAGAGCAATAGAAGATAAGCAGCAAATTTTATAAATCAAAGTGCCCATTATTTGTTAGTATGTTGCATCCTACTAATTTCCCATAGTCCTGATAAAATCCAAATATATTGTTTATATTATAATGTTGATTTGTGTACTAAATGCAAATATCATGAGAGATTTTTGATGATTTTAACAAGTTAAAACCACTTTTAAACCCGTGTCATGTCAACATTTTGTTTTAATGGATAACTGTCAACCCTGACAGAAAAGGAGAAAGAGCTGTGCAATCCTATATTAATATATACTACTTCAATGGTTACCAAACTGGGGTCCCCGGACCCCTGGGGGTCCGCGAACAACACGCAATATTTAACTAATCAATAGTTAGCTTTATAAAAAATAAAATTCATTATTTTTCTCCACTTTTTTTAATTTTATTTTTTTAAATAAAATAATAATGAACTTTTTTTCTAAATAACTTTGAATTAAATACATTCATGAAATTAATTTCAAACAGATAGATTGTATCTTCAAACAGAATTAAATTGTTTGGGAGTAGGTTTCGTTTTGGCACATTGCCATGATTAACGGTGACGATACTCTGATGTAGCTCGGACGTCAAAGCACTTGTAACTTCAAGCATTAATACTACTAGAGACCGGATGACGTCAGCATTGAATAGAGGGGGGCGTAGCGAGCGTCTCCCGCCTCTCTCCTTGCAATATGGTTTTAAGGGGTCCGCGAATTTTTTTTTCTCTGAGGGGGTCCGCGGACCGGAAAATCTGGGAACCACTGTACTATTTAATATGTCAGGGCATAAAAACTGTTATAAGTATAGAAAGAGCCCATAGGTTAGCATTTTAAGCCCAAAAACTGTCAATCCAGCAAAGAACTTAGAAGGTAGAGTACAAAAATAAAAAAACTCAATTGTCAAATTTAAAAATACCATACATGACTACAAAATACAAATAACAGAGTTCATCCTAGGTGTTTTTCGCTGGGCGGCCTGCCCCGCTGCCCTCAAGAATTAAAAATCTCGCCCTGCCTGCTCCAGTACTACAATTTTGGCCCTGGCATCAAAAAATGCCGCCCCGGAGGCCCATTATCAAAATGACACCTTACCATGCATTCACAAATTATAAAAACATTGAGAAAGGTGCGAAGTTTTTACCCACACAAATGTCACAGCAGTATTTACAAATGAATGGGGAGTGTACCAAACTGAACACTTCCTGAGACAGCCTCCACCCCTCAGGATAAAATCCCATCCCTCTGAGCTTGACCACTCAAGTAGGGAACATCAAAAAGCGATACACTCCGTGTTATCAGGGTTTTTCATTGTCCCCCCTCGGGTGAATATTCTGTAGATATCCTATTCATTTCTCCCCAATTCAGCCATTAAAATTCCCACTCGCCCATGGCGATTCAACTTAAACGAGTGATTAACAAAATCGTGATCGGCCTAACTGCGATAGTCTAAAATGACTCTTTTCCTAAACAATCCCCCTAGGGAGGGAGAAAAATCTGTCAAAAAGCACCACAATACTGCTACGGCTGTTAATTTATTGCACTTGCAGCTGAGAATGAGTGCAGTCCACATTCCTATCTCCTTCCTCTCTTGATCACGGATATGTTTACTTTTAAGGCATGCCCCGGCACAGTGCATTCTATCAATTGGGGTCCATTTCGCCAGCCCCGCCCATCTCGAGTTTAAAGTTCAAATTAGGCTCAATCGTTAGTGCATCATTAGTGCACGTAAGCATTTCGTTAGTGCACAGCCCCCTCTTCAGGTATTACAAAAAATAAAAATAACATGGGCGGGGCTGGGGAAATGGCATCCCCACCCACCCACCTCGAATTATAAGTTCAGATTAGGCTCAATCAATAGTGCATCGTTAGTGCACATTAGTGCACGTATGCATTTCGTTAGTGCACAGTCCCCCCTTCAGGTGCTGCGAAAATAAAGATAACATGGGCGGGGCTGGGGAAATGGCCTCCCCACCCACCCACCTCGAATTATAAGTTCAGATTAGGCTCAATCGTTAGTGCACGTATGCATTTCGTTAGTGCACAGTCCCCCCTTCAGGTGCTGCGAAAATAAAGATAACATGGGCGGGGCTGGGGAAATGGCTTCCCCACCCACCCACCTCGAATTATAAGTTCAGATTAGGCTCAATCGTTAGTGCATCGTTAGTGCACGTATGCATTTCGTTAGTGCACAGTCCCCCCTTCAGGTGCTGCGAAAATAAAAATAACATGGGCGGGGCTGGGGAAATGGCCTCCCCACCCACCCACCTAGAATTATAAGTTCAGATTAGGTTCAATCGTTAGTGCACGTATGCATTTCTTTAGTGCACAGTCCCCCCTTCAGGTGCTACGAAAATAAAAATTACATGGGCGGGGCTGGGGAAATGGCCTCCCCACCCACCCACCTCAAGTTATAAGTTCAGTTTATAATAAGTTTCCTCCCCACCCACCCACCTCGAATTGTAAGTTCAGATTAGGCTTAATCGTTAGTGCATCGTTAGTGTACGTATGCATTTCGTTAGTGCACCCCCCCCCCCCCTCAAGTAATACAAAAATGAAAATATATGAAAATTGTAAGGAGGAAGCACAGTGCTGTACAGGAGATAGAGACAATCTCCATTATACCCCCACGTTAGCAAACAAATTGTTAGATTTTTGCCGTCTTTTACCAATATGGGTGCCGTGATGAATAATATTTTCAATTATGACCAAGCAACCGAATCAAGTTGTTCATCAGAAAGCATGTTCAACGACTTGAAAAATCGTGTCTTTCATCACGTGAATTTGCCAATACATGTTGATAAATTTATTCCTGAACTTATAGATTCCATTCTTGGAGCTATAAACTTGATTGGTGCTAAAGAAACATACAGAAACGACAAAACAGGCGATGACAAAGATGAATTGTTGATTATTTTTATACTAAAGAAGGAACATAAAAACAGAAATAATTGTCTTTCATCAATAGAACAGGAATGCGATAGCAGCCATCATCTTTCTCCAGACCCTAAGAGGCATGAGCATAGCAGTCCCCCACATCCACCGGAACAAGAAGAAATTAAGAAAAACTATTCTTTAGAGAATTGGCGCGGTTTAGCTACAGCAAAGAAACGGAAGCGCAGAAACTACTTAGACTTGGATCCATCTATATTGACATGTAACAGAAGCAGTAAAGCTAAAAACAAAGTTCTTGGCATTCTCAAAAATGCCAATTAGTCAGGTTTGAAGTTAATATTGATGGAAAGCATCACACGTTCAGCAATACCTGTGCATTTGATTCCATTATTCAAATATTATTCGCAGCCTATGCAGATAGTGAAAAATATTCAGAGTTTGTAGATAACTATTCAAAAGAATTACTTGTTGAATTAATTCGTAGTGGGGTGCGTGATGGTATCACAGTTCAAACATATAGAAAACGGGCTGCTATCTTACTTAACCATTTTAAAGGAGAACCATTTAAAAAAAGTGCGGATCTCATTTATGTAAACGCAGCCACAACTGCAAAATATTTATTAAGGAAATTATTTAAAGATTTTTAAAGTTCTACCGAAATAGTGGAATGTTTTAATTTGTTTGTTTGAGACCCAGACCGTCCGACCTACCAGAAAGCTGTAAGGTAACCGGCAGGGAAGTACCACCCAATTTAGACCGGAACCCAGTGGGGGAGGCATCCACAGGGACCGTACCCTCCTTCCCCTACCACCAACCTCTCGAAAGGACTTTTGGACCCACATGTTTAACGTGATCGTACTCCGCATGAACACGGCGGCAGTTGTGGCAGCATGCAAATCCAGCGCACAAACCACCAGGCTACCCCGCCCGAAATGTGCCAACAGCACGCGGTGTTCTCAAGTGGTCACCCACCCAAGTACTAACCGCGCCCGATGCTACTTGATTTCGATGATCTAACGAGAACCGGTGTTTTCAGCACGGTACGGCCGTTGGCTTGGAAAGTTTTAGTTGTAATGCTACCAATAACTTTGCTAAAATTGTCATTAGTTTTTCTTTACGTAACAACAACATGGATTATTTTCAAGATGCGTTACACAGTGTGTTAAATCCAAACATAAAATGCAACATCTGTGGAGGAATTACTAAAATACATTATAATTTTAAGTCTCATATTTTTTTTAGAATTGTTACATGAACAATGACCATCCATCCCATTTCAACTTGGATATCAACATACCATTATCATCAGTCCCACATATATTGAATCTAGGTAGTAAGAAATACCAATTGAGATGTGTGATTAGTTTCCTGGCTCCGTCAGCAAAAACGTCCAATGCGATCGGTCATTGCTTTCGTCTGCATAACAATGTGTGGGAGAAAGTGGATGATCTCTCCAATTCCATCTAACTCGTAAGGATAAATACTGAAGTTCAAAAATGCCAAATTTTGGTATACACAGAATAAAAACGATTCATGTTTTACATATCCGAAATGATAGCATTCCTAAGTAGGCGTTTATATTCATTTCAAGAATTATATATTACATTAATTGTGTTATGATAGCCTCTCATGTTTTTGCTTTTATTTTGGAATGATATAAATTCTTTGATGATATAAATTGCAGTTTTATATCATCATTTATAATGCTACGAATGTTTATTGTAAATTCTGGACCATTTCGCTAGTACACACATTTCGTAAAGTGTATTATTTTTACTAAATTCTTTTAAATTATATTTCAGGTTCTACAATTTAGTACAAAATTTCTTTTAACACGTTCAAAGGCCTAATAGTCTACAAATAATTTTTTATAAAAATCGGGAAATGTAAAGTAAATCAGACTTGGGGATGTTGGTTAATTTTGATAACGTTACAGTTACGTTGTAAAAAATGAGAAACCAGTTAAGCTAAATTTTCCCCAATCCCCCCCCCCCCCCTATTTCCTCAGCCACGCACACGTTATTTTTGTATTAATTGGGGGGTGCACATCGGGGACGTACGTAGAATTCGAAATTTGGATAGTTAGGAAATTGGAGGTGGGCTGATGGGGCCGTTCCCCCAACAACGCACACGTTATTTTTGTATTACTTAGGGGGTGGGGGGTGCACTAATGAAATACATACGTGAACTAACGTGCACTAACGATGGAACATAATCAGAACGTATAATTCGAGGTGGGTGGGGAGGCCATTTCTCCAACCCTGCCCATGTTATTTTTATTTTCGCAGCACCTGAAGGGGGGACTGTGCACTAACGACATGCATACATGCACTAACGATTGAGCCTAATCTGAACTTATAATTCGAGGTGGGTGGGTGGGGAGGCCATTTCCCCAGCCCCGCCCATGTTATCTTTATTTTCGCAGCACCTGAAGGTGGGACTGAGCACTAACGAAATGCATACGTGCACTAACGTGCACTAACGATGCACTAACGATTGAGTCTAATCTGAACTTATAATTCGAGGTGGGTGTGTGGGGAGGCCATTTCCCCAGCCCCGCCCGTGTTATTTTTATTTTTTGTAATACCTGAAGAGGGGGCTGTGCACTAACGAAATGCTTACATGCACTAACGTGCACTAACGATGCACTAACGATTGAGCCTAATTTGAACTTTAAACTCGAGATGGGCGGGGCTGGCGAAATGGACCTTATCAATTGACCACACCAGTGCCTTACCAAAATTTGGAGTGCCCCCACTTTTACATACTGTACTAATAAGGCTTTCATCATTTTTACACCTGCCTCAAATTTTAAACGGTTTCCGAAAGCGGATGTGCAAACGGAATTAAAATCAAAATAGTGCACGAAAAATGTCCTCGCTATTTTTGGCTTGTAAATTTATTTATTGGTTAAATATTCATAACATATTTTGCGTCATAATATATTAAAAAAAATTAATCTATGTACAATAGTTTCGGGTATACGTTGTAGCTGGGGGAGCTAGGCACTAATAAAGGGCGTCAACTTTGGGGATGTTTTTTGGAGCTAAATTGCTAATATTGTGATGTTATGTATTGTTCTATGTTATGTATTTCAATTTATGGTTTATATGTATGGTCTATGCAAAAATCTCAACTCATTATTTTCCTGGCCTTTCTTATTGTTTTTACTAAGAATGAGAATAGAAGTAGCATACCTATAGTAAAGAAATTTATGCGTTTTAAGTGTAAGGGGGTAAATGCTTATACAAACTTGGAGGCTTTATAATTTAAATCATAGCCAGGCTTCATAATTATAATTATAGTCAACAATTGGCCTCATCATGAACCTACCAGCCAGTGGCTGACTGTTTTGAGCCCAGGCATCGTTTACATTGGGTTTTATTCATTCCCTTTAATTAATGTTCCTTATTGTTTCCTATCAATAAGACGTGTATTAGCACTTGCATGACACGTGAATATTTATTTAAAGCTAAGTTGTTAAACACCATTGCCACACAGATTAGGAAATAACTTACAAATAACCATCATTGTTCTTTTATGAACCCCTTATAAATATCCCCCCCCCCCATAATATAAAATGATGCATAAGTATTTCTATCTACTTTTCTGATCTTCAGTAAGCAGCCTAAATTATGAGATTCTAACTATTATCTTCAATTTGTGCAGTTAGAATAGAAAAATAAATTTATAACGAATATATTGTAAAGTAAGAGATATGTAATTATAAAATTTTCTGTATATTTGCAATTTTGCTTTATTAATTATTTATTATATGCTTTGAATTTAAGTTTTGAAATAGATAAATTACCTATCTTTTTTACATTTTACATGTGGGCCACATTATGCAATGCATTTTTCAGCTAAAATTTATAATTGTGCCCTTTCGTATGCAATGTGCCCTTTTTTTAAATTAGCACCCTGCCCTTTTGTAATCCTAGAATGAACCCTGTAAATAACACCAAATTTAAAAATATGAATTTTAGCAATATAAAAGTTATGGCCATTTCACATCATCTTAGTATCAGAGAATTTTGTCTTATATAATTATTTATATTACCAAATTCCTCTTCTGAAGTATCATCATCATATTCAATGACAGCTTCAGCATCATCTTCATCTTTTTGTTTCTTAAATAGGCAGTTTTCCTCATTTCTTTCTAACTGATCCATTAAAAAGGTAGAAAACCTACAGCAAAATGAAACTTAAATTAACACATTAAATTTACATGGTGCATGGATACTTAGTTTATCATTATATCATTGATTAAATGGCATGTTTATTGTTGCATTTAATACTGCACTAGTTACATGAGCATAAAAAATATAGTATGATGAGAGAAAAACAAATGGGGCAGATATCAGTAGATTTTTCCAGGAATTTGCATTATCGTCATAATAACAGATGGGAAACATAGGTATAACCAAAGCACACACACTAAAATTTGCCAAACTATGAGAACTCAAATTGGAACGCATACTCATAAACAGAATCGAAAACTATATCTAGGCAAAAAATATTAGATTACAAAAAAAAAAAATCAATTGAAGCTACTTTGAGATTTTTTGTCTAAATGACGTTAATAAAAAGTTATTTTTCAGTACCTTTTATAACTCATGTAAAAAAAAAAAAACTTTTGATATTTAGTTGAAAAACTTTTATAGATTTTGAGCTTTCCTTTCCAAAAATATAAATTAACATTCTGAAAAAATTCAATTTCGCAAAATAATGGCCAAAATTATTTTTTTAAAACAGCCTCCACCAGATGGTGTTTGTTCGCATGTAACATCAATGAATGAGTAGTGAAGCACAGAGTATCTATATAATTTTGCACATGCCAATCAGTATCTTGCTATAAGATACATTGTTATGGATTAAAATGCTTAAATTTTTTATAAACAAAAGTTAACACGAATAGTGATTTAAAATAGATTGATCTCTTATGTCACATATTATTGCACAAAGTTAATATGTAATTTTATTTAAATTTTTATTAAAAGACTTTATCATGGATTTGAAAACTTAAATTCTTTATCCTACTACTGAATTAAGAATTATAAAGCGAAATGCCCATGAGTTTTACCAGTTTTATTAATTATCATTGAAGTTCCCAATAGAGGTTGTGCATGCATGAAATGTGCATAAAATTTTCAAATCCTCTATAAAATAAACAGTGGACAAAATGCACCCATTGAATTATGCAAAAAAAAAACATAAATGAAACCAAAATACTACTACACTTGAGTGTTTTCTACACTTCAACTGCATATTATATAATTGAAGTGTGGAAATAGCGGAAAAGATCATTCTTCACTTCTAATTCTGACAATTCATACCTTTCATTCATACACTACATAGGGATTCCGACCATTCAACTTGATGCTCTAAGTCCAAGGACGAGCCGGATGGTCTGGGCTTTCGACTACATAGGGATTGATGGGTTCCCGATAGTGTGCATGGATGTGCATTTGGAACTGTGCTTTTCACGTCTAAAATGTCAATATCTCAATGTTATATATTGTTGTTCCACTTTGACCTATATATGATCTATAAGTGACCATATGGAAAATAAGGAGGAGGATGACCATAGCTAAAATAGTATGTTTACTTACTTTAACCCCAAGCATATTTCCTATCAATTTTAAAGCTAAATTATGAAAATTTCAGTGCACAACTATTTTTACCCATTATCTTCAGGTTTTAGTTGCTTATCTGTCATCAGTATGGTGATCATATGTCTTTTGTTTCAAAGAAAGGTCTTTTTTTTTTCAAGTAGCTGTCCTTTAGATTTATATATTTTTTCAAAACTTGAATTTAGCCTTTATTTTCATGAAGGATTGACCAAATGCTCTTAACTGAGAAAATATTTTCAACCATTAATAATTTTTAGACAAGTGAAAAATGTAACTAAAAGTATTTTGAAACTCATTTGTACGCAAAATGCAACTATAAGATGAATTGTCTACAATACAATTTCATGATTTTCTGAAATCTGATCACGTTCTCTAAAAAAAATTCATTCATCTGAGAAATATTAAAGGATACATTTTTGAATGTCTTTTATTTTAATCTGAATCAATTTATTACTATAATTAAAAATATATGTTTACTACTTATATAATGTTTTCTTTTTGTAAATTATATTTTCCTATTTTTTTTAAATATTCCGAACCTATATCAGATTCAAACCATGCAGGTGCACACTCTGGGTTGGGGGCTACTGGGATGCAGCCCCCTCTCCCAAGATGAAGTGTATCAAGGTGTAAAAATTGTACACTATTAAGACTAAAGGAAAAGTCCCACACAATAGTGTTAGTACAAAACATAATTATGCAGTAACTGAGTACTTTAGGTCAACAAGTGGAACATTCTGTTTTTTGTCATCATTTTAGATCTGCCTGCCCCAGTCACAAACTCACTTGAAAATGTGTTGTATAAATGAATATTTTTTTTTTTCAATTACTGTCAGAAAATATAACAGTAGTCATCAACAATATTAACAAAGAAAAAAATCTAGAAATTCCTAAAATGTTTATAGTTGAGTAGAAGTGTGTTTGTAGGTCAAAAGTACTCGTTATTATCAATTCAATGTTAAATCGATTCAAGATTCGAATTATTGTAGCCTGGTGCGATGTTCACAAAGCCAACCCATTTCAAGTATGAAATTGTCAAAAACCAATTTTTTAGCTAATTACTGGAATAACTGACTCATACCATGAAAAATAACTAAATTTTGTATGGACATAATGCTTTATGTTCTTTAATAATGGAGATATGTCCTTGCTTTTCCATTTTAGGCAGGTCGCACATTAAGGATTTAGGATGCAAGGTCTATAGATGGGGCACTGCATCTCGTATTTTGTTCAAATACGCAATAGAAACCAGTTTTTCTAAGGTTGTTTTGTGTCTCTAGTGCAGCGTGTAACTGTGTGTCTTCAGGGGGCAGCAGGTAGCAGCCACTGTTTAAAACAAACCGTATTTTGACCGATGCAACATGTGTCCTCAATATGTGCCCTCCCTAATGGAATACAAACAATAAAGATACACTTAACAAACAAACAAAAAAAATTAAGAACTACTTTTCATCTTGATGCTGTTCTTTATACGAGGCAATTCGTTCATTTTCTGTAAGATGCTGACCAATCATTTGATCATATAAAAGAGGATTTCTCTTTCTCATATCGGCATCACTAAAATATGAGCCTTCATCTACCATTTGTTTCAAAGCTTCATATCGTCTATTTCTGACTTTCACTCTGTTTTTCCTTGCATTGCAACATTTAATAATCTCAGTTACATAAAAATTTACCTCATAATCTGAACGGTACGAATCAAAAAACGATACATCATCCAGCTTTATAAATTTCCAATACCGTTGCAAAAATACTGGTACGTTTTTGTCAAGAAGTTCACTAGCAATTTCACGTTTTTCTGTGAAAGTTAAATCTTTCTCGCCAATTTGTTGACTTTTAAAAAAACCATCACTTTTTGCAACACAGTTCAATAAACTTTCTTTCGCGTTATCGAATTCAAAATCTTGATTCTTATCATCAATGTCCATATCCGACATAACTTCATTTAAATGGTCCATGATCCAAAATATTATCTGCTTTCGGAGAATTTTCTTTTGGACATTTTACATACAACTACACTGAAAACAGTTTTTAAATAATAATTCATAATTGAATAAAATCTGAAGATCATAAATATTTTTTACTCTTATATATAGTTTTTGAAAATCCGAAGCAACAGTATCAGGAAAATCTTTATTTATTTAAGAAAAATTAGACATAATATGATCAAAATATTTTCAGCACATCATCACATTTGTAAACAAAGAATGGTGGAGTCACAGAATACTATATTCAGAAGGCTCACTCCCATAGGATCCTATGGCAACATTTCTAACATGGGATGTCCCATAGACACTAGCGCTAGTCAGATGGACCAACTGAATTGCGATGCGTCTGCCAGATTTGGCGCGTTATCGCTCGCTTGGCGATTTTTTTTAAAACGGGAGGGGAACAAAATGTTGAGGACTGTACTTTTATAATTTTTGAAACTATAGAAAGGATCAGGATTTAAAAATACATTAATCTGCAACATAAATATATTCATTAGTTTAAGAATATTTAAATAAACATAGTTATATATTTAATTCAAATAATCATAAAATAGATTAAAAAATACACACATTGCATTGTCTCACTATAAAACATAATGCACAAAAAATTACAAGCTAACATACTCAAAAGACTGAAATATTATATAATACTTTCAGTCTAAAAAGTATACTAGCGTGTTGATCGTTCTTAATTTATTCTGGGATACTGATAATAGACTTTTTTTTTTTTTAATATAAAAATATTCATATAGTAAATATCAAATTTACATAAATGCACTATCGAAGTTGTGGAACTCAATCATTAATTACCCGAGGGGGGGGGGGGAATTTTTCACCATAAGGCACTTAATAAAAATTTTACATAAATATATACACATACTATATCACATTCAACTAAGAAAAAGCTATCCAAATATCAATTATTTCACATTTTATAAAAATACGGAAAATATTTAACTAATTATACCACTACCTCTTAAAATTTAGTCTAATCCGGCAGTAATAAAAACACAGCACTAATTTCGTATGATGAACACATGTATACTTATATGAACACGTGTATACTTATGAACACGTGTATACTTATAATGAACACGTATGTAGGATGGTGATAACTAAAATTATTTCAATTTTAATAAACATAAATTACATACCCTGTAACGCAACCAGTTTTCTTTTATCAATCCATTTCTATAAAATGATCTAAACACTTAACAAATAATCCTTTTTCACGTTACGGTTACTCAAACCACGCTAGTCTGTTGTTCTAAGTTTTCGCCGAGCGAAATAGGGTTATAACATTGAAAATCGGCT
Source organism: Amaurobius ferox (assembly GCA_951213105.1). NCBI lineage: Eukaryota > Metazoa > Arthropoda > Arachnida > Araneae > Amaurobiidae > Amaurobius > Amaurobius ferox. The sequence continues at coordinate 59,620,419 of OX578149.1, forward strand.
TGGACCCAAACCAGATCATCGCCAAGGGCTCGAATCAAACCAGACCATCGCCAAGAGCGCGCCAACCCAATGTTTGGTCTATCTCTAATGGCCGCCGCGAAAACGAAACTATCCAGAGTGACAGGTCTGTATAGTAGTCTGTGGGTGGAGTGGTGGTGGTGGTCGCCCGCTTTGGGCTCCTGGAGCATATAACAACGTTCGCAAGAACGGTTTTGCGCTCCGCAATGGTGGAGTGGTGGTAGTGGTGGTCGCCCGCTTTGGGCTCCTGGAGCATATAACAACGTTCGCAAGAACGGTTTTGCGCTCCGCAACTAAAAACGCAACATGCCGCCCTGGCAGCAAGAAACTAAGCACACAAAATTAGCATCTTCGAATTCGAAGCACCAAACACAGCGCGTCACAGCCCGAATATGCAAAAACAACACGACAGAAAAGTATAAAACCGTAGCACATCCGACACAAAATCAGAAAGCAGGGGGGGGGGGAACCGTTGCCAACGGAAAGCCAAAAGAAAAACTTTAGACCCCAATTCACCGCAAGCAACCAATGAGGAAAGAGGCAAGACAGGACGCCCGGTAGAAACCGTTGGACGAAAAATCACACAGGGAAGAGAAGGAAAAGGGGGTAGAGGGGCCGATCCCCAGGGCATGGAACAAACTTTCCCGTTGGAGTTTGAACTTTCTGCACTCCAACAGAAGGTGGTCGACAGTACCAGCAACTTGACAGGTGGTGCAGAGGGGGGAGGAGACCAGGTTCACCCGATAAAGCACCGCGTTGGTCAGAAGGGTCCTTGTCCGCAGCCGAGCCAGCAGGGTTTCTCCGCAACGAGATATAGGGTAGTTCTTGAAGTACCAACAGTGGGCCTCGATGTGGCCAAAGTTAGAAAAATACTTGCTAGTGGTCCAGGCGCGATCTTCCGCAATGGCTCCCTTCCGCTTGAGCGCGGCAGCCAAGTCCTCCGGGGAAATCCACAATATGGAGTTTAAGTTGTCCGAGTGAGCTTTGGCGAGCCGATCAGCTTCTTCGTTTGGGCCAATGCCTTTATGTCCAGGCACCCATACCAATTTGATGGTTCGGACCTTCTGGAGGGTTTCTTCCAGTCTCTTTCTGAGAAAAAGAATCACGTTCGGAGACTTTTTGTCCACTTTTCTGAGAGCCTTAAGAACAGACAGGCTATCTGATAAGATTACAAGTTGCTGCTCTTCTGTCATAGGTTCAGAGATGGCGAGACTAATAGCCAGGGCTTCCGCAGTAAAGATAGAGTTCAGATGAGGGACAGACTTTGAGCACCCGCGGTTAGCTGAGGCGTTCCAGACTGCAATGCTAGTAGATGTTAGCGATTTAGACGCGTCCGACGCTAGGCAGGTATGGTTTCTCCATGTCTCCCAAAGCTCCATGAATTGCGCGCAGATTATAGAGTCCGGTAGCTTAGTGTCTTGAAACCCAAGATCATTGGTGTGGATGGTAAGTCCCGGGCAGGGCCACCTATTCGGAGGGGGTGTCCATTGAATCAGGTCTGCTTCACGAAAGTCAAAGTCCAGACGAATTTCCTCCCACGTCTGAGCAGGTAGATTCAGGGTGCTCAGCGAGGAACCATCCAGGGTCCGGTTGAGCGGAGAGAAACGTCCTAGCGCTTTGTGCCTAATGATAAACCTGTGCTTGAGGCACTCGTGCCAGCGAGACAACTCCCATGTCCCAGTTTCTCTGCGGAGTACAGGAAGCGGTGTCCACTTGGGGAGCCCGGTGGCTACTCTTAAGGCCGCGTTGTAGAGCACCTCAATTCTCTTTTTGTCCGTGACACAGGCGTTGGAATGGATGATACTCCCGTAGTCCAACATGGATCTAACGACCCCATTCACTATACGAAGAAGGTGACCCGTGGTAGTCCCCCTTTGCGAGTGGGCGATGTACTTTATAACGTTAAGCTTTCGAAAGCCACGCATGCGAAGTTCTTCGAAATGCTTCTTCCAGGTCAAATTCTGGGAAAAGTGGAGGCCCAAGATCCGGACCGTGGTGACCCAAGGTATCGTTCGGCCACACATACCGACGTTAAACTGGGGCAAGCTTTTTTTCCTTGAGAAATTAATCGCTGAGCACTTCGCAGGGTCGATGGTTAACTTCCAGTAGCTGCACCATTGTCCTATATTGGTCAACGTCGACTGGATATTCCTTTTGACCTCTGCCCATTCGATCCCTTGGGCCAGAACAAAGATGTCATCCGCATAAACGACAATTTCGGTATTGGATACCGCAGTCTCGAATATGTCTCGCATGTAGATTGTATAGAGAAACGGAGAAAGGACTGAGCCCTGAGGAATTCCGCAATGGCTAGGTGTCTTTCGAGAGAGGCATCCTCTCCACCGGACCTGAAAGTATCGGTGGGAAACAAATTCGAAAATCCATTTTGCTATCCTTCCCGTGAAACCTGCGTCTAGCAGTTTGGCCAAGAGCCCGTCCCTCCAAACAGAGTCGTAGGCGGCTTTAATGTCAAGAGAGACCAGGATTATATATTTTTTCGCTGTTCTTGCAGCCATAATGTCTTCGTGGATCTTTGTCAGGGAAGTTGAGCAATCGCGAAAGGGGAGAAACCCATGGTGATTTTCGTGGAAGATGTCCTTCGTGAAAATCCTGTGGGTCATACGGGAAAGGATCATTCTCTCCATGACTTTCGCTACCACAGAGGTTAAAGCGATCGGACGATACGCTTCAACAGCTTGCCTGTCTTTCCCTCTCTTCAAGATGGGGACGAGGACAGAGTTTTTCCAGGATTCAGGAATGTCACCTGTGGTCCAGCTTTTGTTTAGGAGGTTAAGCAAAATCAGTTGGTTTTCCGTGGTTAATCCCCGAAGGGTCTTGATGTGAATCCCATCAAGCCCGACAGACCCCTGGGACGTGTTGGAAAGAGATCTTCTAAGTTCTTTGAGCTCAAAAGGCGCGTTGAAGACCTGGTTCTCGTCGTCGCTGAAGTCTAAGGGGATCCCTTCCAGCGGTTCGGTGCGGCCATACCATTCAGCAAAAGCATTGGCCTGGGACTGAGGTGACGAGGTGTCTTGTCCATCGATCTTGAGGATCCAGTGAGAGGTAGAAGGAGGATCACTCCTTTTATTGAGCGCTTTCAAGATTTTATAGATGAAACCGGACTGGGAAGCCTCTTGGCACACCTTCTGCCAATAGATCCGCGAGGCTGTTCGAGTGGCTTTTCGAAGCTTGCCAGAAACGTGACGGTAAGATATCCAGAAATCTCGCCGGAGGGTGGTCCTAGCCAACCGCAAGAACCGTCTCTTTTGCCCCAAAAGAAAGCTGCATTCGCTATTCCACCAGGGGGCCCCAGAGCGTACGTTAAGGGCCTGCCACCGGGCGCTGTCCGCCATAGCCGAGCCACAAACACTCAGGAAATGTTCGTACGAGATACTCCCTTCTCCGGACATTCTGAGCGACTTATTCAGCAGCAGATGAACTTTACCCCAGTTATACCTTTTTCGAATTTCTTGCCGAATGTTAAAAGGGATCCGCAGATTAATCTGTACTTTGATAGGAAAGTGGTCCGAGGAGAAGCAGTCGGCGTGTACATTAGCGCTAGACTGCAGTGCAATATCGGACGAGCAGATGGAGAGATCGATAAGGGACGTATTCCCATTCCAGGAGATATGAGTAGGGACATTGTCGTTAAGGAGGTTGATGCTTTGTCCCATGATCCAATTGGCCACTATCTCAGCGCCGGGAGAAGTCCGGTCGGAGCCCCAGCATCTGTGCTGGGAGTTAAAATCACCCAGGACAAGGAAAGGTTTGCTGATAGAAGCCAGGAGATTTTCCAACCAGGCTCCTTCGAAACAGCCCCTAGGGGAGTAAATATTAATGATCGACAGGGTTGAAGTCTGCCCCAACCGAAGCTTGATCCCAATCACCTCAGTACCGTGGGAGGAGTCTTCTGGAATAGCAATGAGCGAGGACGGGATCTGATCATTCACACAAATCGCAACCCCGCCGCCCCTCCCAGAAGGGCGGTCAGCACGGTAGACGACCCGGTGGGGAAGGGAGAAAGGAACCGCCCTCGAAAGAAAAGTTTCCTGAAAGACCAACACATCAGCCGAACTGAAAAACCGATCAACGAGCCAGGGGCGCTTATCACGAAGACCTCGACAATTCCACTGAACAACCGAAAAACCCATAACAAAAACAAAAAAACGACAGCAGCACGCGAAAAACGAAAAAAAAAACCCCAACAGCACACAAAACCCGAAACCCCCCCCCCCCGTAGCGAGGCCCAAGCCCCGCTACGGAACGTCCGCTTGTCTCTCTCTACCCCTGGACTTCACCGTGTCCGCAGGGCTTAAGGCAAATTGCATGTTATCAACAGTAGGCTCACTTTCTAATTCCATCATCGCATTCTCGTCATCGTCCTTTGATTTTTCCCGATTTAATTTTTTCTTTCCCGTTTTGTCTTTCCGCTTTGGAGACGGAGATTGTACCCGTTTCGAACTCATTTGGTTCAATTTGCTATAGAGAGTTTTTATAACATTGGATATCCTCTTGTCCATTTTGTCCTCAGTTTCTTTAACGACTTTCTCTAATATATTCTTGCTTTCTTGCCTAATAATATTCATTTGGGCCCTTATTTCTGTTTCGATTTTGGCGCTGACCTCTTCCTTTAGAATGTTGAGCATTTCTACTTGCTTGAAGAAAAGGTTTGAGGTCTTGTTGAGAGATAAGGTTGGTCGGGCCAACATGCCCAGCCGGGGTTACGTTCCTGATCCGGATCTCGTTTCCTTGTCTTTATATCGGTTTCGAGCTTCTTGTAGAGAAAGCCGATTTCTACATTTGAACCGCAGAAACGCGTCCTCTGCTAAATAGGATGGACAGTTCTTATCATTGCCTTTATGGACCCCTTTGCAGTTTGGGCATTGTATAGCTTCTGCATTGCATGACCCCGGTTCATGTTCGCCTCCGCAATTGAGGCATAACTGAGGGCCGCGACACATTTTAGTGTTGTGGTTAAACTTATAGCACCTAGGGCCGATCCCACCAACAACCGTTAAAATATAGCAAAGGTTTAACGGTTGATTAGCACTGTTTTGCGTCCCACCAACACTTTCACGGCGTTAAGGCGGAAATAAATCGATCCGAAAAGTTACCTTTTTCCGATAGATGGCTCTGAATATCGCAGGTTTGGCGAGATCCGACCTTGCGCCAAACAGCAATTATGTTCAATGTGTGGTAGCCACAGTCTCACTTCCGGATTAATCCTGAAACCGGATGTTATGAAATGCATTCAATTAGAATTTGGTTTTATCGGCTGTTAAATTCGAAATGTGGACTATCATAAAGGTATGTAGAAACTTTTTCAAATTGATAATAAAATTCATGATTTTATTGCGTGCTCATGCTGATAAGCATAAAATTTAAATCATATATTATACGTATTCAAAATGTTAATAAAATTCGTAGAATGCGTGTTCGTAATGTAATGAAAGTCTTATGTTATATAACTGTTGATGGGAAATTGACATGCTGACTTATTGACTGCTGTTAAAGTGTATTTGAAATTTTAACACTTTAAATAAGTTTGCTTGTTGTGCCCATCACTCACTATATTTTAAACTCTTTCTATTGCTCATGGGTTGGTAAATTCCAGTACCTGAATTGTTAATATTTTGTATGTATTCATAATATGATATATTTATTCTTTTATGTTTAATTCTTAACTATTAAAGAAAACGAGCAAATAAATTCATGTAAAACGTATTTATTGTTGTTGGAGTATATTTGAAATTTTAACACTTTAAATATGGATGCTTGTATCTAACTTATATGTTCTTGCACATTTGTCGAGCTACTTTATATACTATATGTCTTTTATTCCTTTGATAATATAGTGTACAACAAACAAAATTCTAAAAACTGAATACTTAAACATAATTTTATGAAAAAAATCACTTCTACTTATCTTGACTCAAAAGAGTATTGACCACTTCCTTCCAGTATCTCTGTGTCAATGCTAATGGAACATACAGGACAAGATGAAAGCTTGGCAGGACATGATCTTTACAATTTCACTTCTTTTTTTATTGACCCTAAATCCACTTAATGAGCATTGAAAATGTTTGCTATTTGATTGAAAATTCAAATGCACATATTTTTAATTCATTAAAGTAGCTGAGTCATAACAGTAAATGTAATTATCAATGGCATGTATGTTCATTATATGTATTCCTCCCTTTTTATGTGTGCATTCAAATTAAAAGATTAAGTCCTGTATCCTTTAATTTCAGGGTTGGATTTTGGACGTAACATTGGTTTAATCCGTGTTTAAACCGGATAAAATCGTCAAAAGCTGTAAACAAAAGGGAAATTTGATTTAAAAACAATAAAACCACCATGTCAATCATTATAATTTCGATCACCCATATAAATTTGAACATTATAAAAAAAAGGAATTTTAAAACATTATCCTTACAACAATACAAGTACATAAATACCTTTAAAATATTGAAATACTAGCAACAATTAAAAATAATTTTTCATTTATTTGAATTTAAATATCAAGGTATTCTGATTTTGTTTTAAATTAAAAGCAATGGTACTTTTCCATTTCGTCGGCGCAGGCGATAAAGTCACCAAAAATACTACAACCAATGCCAAACGGAATATCCCCGCTGGTAACCTTTTACCGCCACATTTTCAAAACAAGTCGCGGCCATTTCTTATAAGTCGCATCTTTTTCCTAATATGTCAAAAATGGATGAAAAACCAATGAAAATTTGGAATTTGCCCAGAAAAGAGGAAGAATCTGTCAGATTCTTTCAAGCGAAAGGCATTTTGTCTAAAATTGGTACTTGTGATAATAATCATGAAATAAAATTGTATTTCGGAAACGAAATTCAATGGCGCTGCAACCTTTCAACTTGTCGCAGTAAAAGAAGTATCTGGAAAGGCACATAGTTTGAGTCATCGAAATTGAGTTTCTTAAAGTGTGTTAGGTTTATATATAGTTGGAGCGAAGAATTAACTTTAGTTAAATGGTGTGAAAAGCAGTTGGAAATCAGTCACTGAACAGTTGTGGAATGGAATGACTACATGCGCGAGGTTTGTGTGGATTCTTTGCTTAAACATCAACAATGGAAAATAGGAGGACCTGATATGATCGTCGAAGTGGATGAAAGTATGTTCACAAAGCACAAAAACAATGCAGGACGGATTCTATCACAACAGTGGATCTTTGGTGGAGTTTGCCGTGAAACAAACGAATGTTTCCTTGTGAAGGTGCCAAACCGATCCATGAGCATTATATGGGAAGCAATTAAGAAAAATATCGAAAAAGGAACTATAATATATTCTGATTCGTGGAAATCATATTGCATTGAAAAACTGGAAGAGGAACGTTTCCAACATTTCAAAGTGAACCATAAATACAATTTTGTCGATCCAGACACTGGAACGCACACACAAAAAATAGAAAGACTATGGGGTAGCGCCAAATGGCCAAATAAGAAACACAGAGGAACGGCACATCATCATCTAGAAAATTATCTTGCGGAATTTATGTGGAGAAAAGAAACGAAAAACCCATTTGAAAAAATTTCAAAGGATATTAAAATGTTTATGCCTCCAAAGTAAAAAATTCTTAGAACTAACATTTATTAACATTTTCTTATGTGTATACTGTGTGTTGTCACCAATAAAGTCTGCTTGGCGAAATGGAAAAATACCAAAACAATATTTATAACTTTAATTATTTTAACATTTTAGAGATAGCACAATTTGTTTTTAATATTCGGGTTCATTACACCCACTTAGCTTTCGATAACACATAAGGAGTTTAGTAGTTTTTTTTCTCTAGTCCTAAATGATTTCACAGTTTAGAATGGATGATTTCAAAATTTGAAAATATTCTTTCTATAGAAACCAAACTAGCAGATTGGGATATCAGCATTATTGCTAGTTCAGCTAATTTAAAAGCTGCACTGTTTTCAACCTGAAAACTTTTATACTTCGAAATACATTTCCACCACATTATTGGATTGGTGAGTTTCACACTTGTACTGAAGTAAAATGTTGGGAATAGGCTTTCTTGGACTTCACGTACAATCAGAAGTGGTAAACAGCCTTCAATTTTTTTCTGTAGCATAAAAATGAGCAGTTTCCATTTAGCTATCTGTTAAGACGGAGATAAACCGATCCAAAAAGTTACCTTTTTTCGACAGATGGCTCTGAATATCGCAGGTTTGACGAGATCTGACTTTGTGCCAAGAAGCGAATGTATTCAATTTGCAGCAATGCTTTTTCACTTCCGGAATCTTTTCAGCAGCATAAACAGTGTATATGCGCGTTTTATGAGATTTAATGGCCAGCAAAACTTTAAACATTTGTATATTTAAAAAGTTTTAAATATATTTGTATATTTAAAAGTTTGTGCCAAGAAGCGAATATATTCAATTTGCAAGTTTTATTTTTATATTCAATTTAAAAGTTTTATTTTTATATTTCTCTTGGGTAAGTAAATTTCAGTACCTGCTCGTTAATATTTTGTATGCTTTAATAATATGTGTTTATTGTTTCTAAACCATTTGAGAAATCAGGTTCAGGTAAAACTGACAAAATTTAGTTTTAGTTGTTTGAGTATATTTGAAATTTCCACATGTTAAACTAGCAAATTAAAATCTTTAATATTTTAGTTAAAATCTTTTGAATTAATTTAGCATTTTCAGATTTTCTCTAGCCTTAGTGCCAGTTTTAATTTTTTTAATAGTAGATATAAGATATACATCTGTAAAATTTATTACAATTACTATAATTTGCAAATTTTCTATTCTATTTAAAATGCAAATCGTACTAAAATCTCAAATGTAAAGTCATACTATAATGTGGGAATATCTTTTCAGTCATGAATAATAGGTGTTCGTTATAAAAGCATAGACTAATTTAATGTCCCAGTAAGCCAAAAGCTTTAGAAAAATGTACAGATTCCCTTCAGAAATTACCCGATGCATGTTATCCTTAACATTAATGATTAATCATAATTTGCAGTCTTCTAAGTTCGAAGTACATACATATCCTCTCTTTTTCCATCAACCAATCTTAACTAATTATAAAATATGCAATTTTGACTTTTATGCACTATTTTAATTCTTTTATCTCAAAATATTCATGCTACCCAGGATCCCAGGACTTAAGTTGGATTCATGTCATTCATGAGCTTTAGCATTTTACCTACAATAGCATGTTTAGCAAAATAAATAAGATTTCTTTTAGAAAATGTTAAAAAAGAACATTGTTTAAACTCTGCTTACATCTCAAAGTTAAAACAAAGCCCTGTAATTTTTTATTTTTAACAAATATGTCTAAAGGAGTTTTGCATGAATATATTAAACATTTTTTATTTCTTCATTTGTTATTTACTTGTGTTTTGTTGTTATTTACATAGGTCATGTAAATAAATATGAATAATAAACATAATTAGCTACTTGTTATTTGTTTTTTTTTTCTATTGTTTGATATAGTTTGTCTGAATGGACCATGTGCATTATACCATTGTACTGTAATCTATGTAATGATTGTTTCAAAATTTAAATATTATTTTACAATTCATTGTCCAAAAGGAGCCAATACAATCATTGACATGAAATATATAAATTCTCATGAAATGTTCTATATCATCAATGTAAAAATTAATGAAATCTGCGAATTTTTTGTGGTTGCGACAAAATTTTGCATTTTTGTGTTGACTTGACACAACTGCAAAATTTGACACAACTGCAGAATGTTTGTTATAGTGATTATATGATCAAAGCTCCATACAGTAATTTAATTATGAATTCAGAAGTATTTATTTCTATCCTAATTTCAGACAAGCATAACTTTTATCTCATTAAAATATGTTTATGTTAATCTATATTTTATTAAAATGGCTTTTTCACATCAATAGATTTTAATTGCTAAGCATTTGATATTTTTTAATTTATAACTTAAAATCTATTTAGAAATATTGAAAAATTATTTTGAAATAATTTTATTTTGGAGAGTCATATATGGTATATTTTTTCTGACTCTAACCCCAGAGCCCTAATTATAATCATTGGTGCAAAGTGTGAGATCAATTCTTTGGATATAAGAATTTTTAATAAAGGGAATAGTATTTAACTTTGTCTCAAAATGTAGTCTGTTCAAATATTTTTCTGTCAGCTATTTTACCATCATAAGCTAGCAAATTTTTTAACATATGAAACTGAGATGATTGTAGCTGACATTGAGGTAGCATCTACAAATTATACTTTACAGATTATCTTCCTCTCTTATAATATGAGCAAGCATGGAAGTGTGCATTTTTTAAAACTAAATTCATTGTTAGAGGTTATAATTAAATTGACTATATTTTGTACACACTGGTTGATTATTGTATGCTCGCTGATTGGTTATTGTATAAAAACAGTAAAGATATATAATGGAGACGAGGCAACAAGAGATAAAGATAAGAAAAGGAATAAACAATGATAGTACTTTATCCTTTGAAAACTAATTTAAGAAAAAGTCATTTTACTTTAATTTTTTCTGTGTAAGAAACTCATTTCAGTGAGGAAAATAAACTGCCAATTTTTAGCTGCTCTATGCCATTGTGTGGCTGAAATGCTATATATTGATTTTTTCATCAATATAATATGACATAGTCTCTAGATTCTATTCTTATGTTTTTATAAAAAGGTAGGATAGCATCCTGTTCAACAAAACTCTCTAAAAATTGAACTGTTTTCAGTTATCATATTTTAAAGTGGTATTTATATATATATTTTTCAAATTTCAGATCAAAAAACAATATCTGATCTGTGCATCCTTCTCTGCTGTTTTACATACAGGAGAGCATTTTGTTTGATGCAATTGTCTATGAATTGAAATGTTACCATAAATTCTAGGGTGTTTGAGAAAATTCAAATTTTCGTAAAGACCCAGTGTTGATCTAGCCTTATAAATTGTGGCAATCACAGGGAACTTGAACTTCAAGCAACACTTCATAATACTGATCAATTGCAGTATAAACAGTTTCAATTTGTTGACAAACATAATATGCATTTCTCCTTTTTTTTTATAGTTATCAGTAGAAGGTATTAAAGTGAGTCTAAAGTTTTTACTCATTATCTGAATAAAATAATCCTAAAAAGCAATTTTGACAGATGGTCAGAAGAAGAGGGTTGGAAGATGGAGAGAGCACATCAGATTCAGCAATGTACTACAAAATTGGCACCTAAAATGATCTTTAACTGAGGAAGATTTATATAATTATTATTTTATGATCTGTATACAAGAAGTAGAAAATATTATGTATTTAAAAAAAAAAGAAAAGTTTTTGTGAATTTAATGGATATTTTTTTATAGTCATAAAGCCAACTAAATAGAAGGTGAGACAGTCTAAAGTTGTGTTTTAATCATATTCCCAGTGCAATAACTAGCAACTGTGGATCATCTTTTTCTTTAATTTACCCAGATCGTCAGACTTACTTGAAGGGGTAACTGTTTGAACTGCTGGGACAATGCTAACTAATTTAGACCAGCCGTCAATGGAGGTGGCAACCACAAGGACCATACCATCCTTTCCCTAACCCATCACCTTCCAGGTGGACTTTTGGACCTACAAACTACTTTGTTGAAACTTGTTAAGACCAAATAAAGTACGACACAGAAAATAATAAAACTTATTATATACTGAAATTTTACACTGCCAAGGACAGATAAAGGAAGAAATAACAGGGGAAGGGGGATTTACTTTGATAATGTTTGTATTCATCATTTACCTAGTATACATATTAATCAATTATTGAAACTAATCAGAAATTCGGGATTAATCATAAAATATAGCAAACTAACCATATATAAAATGCAGTTCATTTCATTCTAGATATTTTTCTTGGTGTTGCATTAAGGCAATTAAGGGATGCAATCTCCCTAATCATCCTTAACTTCTATGGTGACCTACGAAGTGAGTTTTACCACACATCTAACATGACTTTCATAGAACATTGAGCTTGAACTGCATAATCTAGCAATTGAGGGTTGCAGTGATTTAAATCACACAGATTTAAGAAAAAAATAACTGATTTAAATCAATTAGATATAAAAATTTGAAATTTAATAGAAATAAAATCATTTCTTTAACTTAAACAGTATTATAAAAATATTAAAAAAAATTCTGTAACTGCTATCAAAAAGAATTTAAAAACGAAATATTAATTCGAACACAGTCATCTTTTGATATTGGTGCTCTGTATTATTTATTTTGATAAAGAAGGATCTTTATTGCCTTTGATTTGAAAGAGAAAGATACTTCTTATCAATCTTTATTCTTTAGTTTGTATTCTTATAAACATTATTCCTTAAAAGTTTCTCAAATAAATGAAAAATGGCTAATGTTTTTAAGGACATTTATAGAAAATAAAATGTATTTAAATCAATTGATATAACTAAATATATTTTTACTTTTCTTTAATTTTTAATTCGTATGATAAGGATAAGCAAATTGGGCATTTCTGACTTCAAGTCTTTATAAACAAGATAGAAAAACGCAGATTTAGTTTTAACTTTTTTTTTTATTAAAAGAATAATTAAAAAAATATAGTTAAATATTTATTTTCAGAAAGAATTAACAACCATGACATTTAAATATTTTAATTTAAAGAAAACGTTTTGTGAATATATATTTTTATTAATGTCAAATTTCAAAAATACAAACATACATTCAATGCAAATAAAATGTCACTGCCTATTCAATTTATGAATACTTTAGAGATCTGTCTGCATTAAGAGCATTTTTTCTCTCTCTCTCAACATTTGGTGTAATTAACAGGACATTATGAAATAGATTAGGTTTGTATGGTTTATTTATATATATCTTTCCAAAAATATTCAAAATGTGTTCAGGGGATCTTAAAACATTAGTATATTTGCCAAAATTTCGAATTTTAAAAATTTTGAGAAAACAATGCTGGTATATTATATTATATATAGTTTTCCTGAAAATTTTCAGAATTCGAAATTTTGACGGATAAGCACATTTTAAGACCTCTTGAACATATTTTAAATACTTTTTGAAAATATGTTATGGCCCTCTGTATGTGTATGTATGTATGTGAGGTGTGGATATAAATCAAGAATGAATGTTCGTATCCCTGTTAAAATTTAAGCACTGATACATTATGTGAAAAATATGATGTGGGCAGCACATGATTTTAACTTACCCTACCTGATGTAATGATTTTATTTCTATTACAGCGAACTCATGGTGTACAAGATCCACAAAGATTTCAGCATTAAATTATTTTATCACCACGGCAATTTAAATTGGGAGCTTTTGGCAACTTACTAGTCCAAACGAATGATTTATGTATTCATACTTGTGCAAAATCCTCATCAAAATGAAATTGATATTTAATTAATATCAATTGAAATAACTGACTATTGGCAAATTTTTAAGCTTCTAAATACAAAACTATAACAAAAAAATATATATATATCTTCTCTCGTAAATGAAATGATCTGACTAATGTTGCCTAATACTGCATATGGAAATTTAACTTATATAACAATATGCACTATTTTTTTAATTTTATATAATTTATTTGAAAAATGTGCAATATCTCAAGAATAGTTCATGGTAGCACTAAAGTTTGAAATAATTTTTCAAAAATAAATTCGAAAATCATGCAATATCTCAAGAACAGTTATGTTAGCGTTCTAAAATTTGAGATAATTTTTTAGTTAACAGTATTTAAAAGTCTAATATGTTAATCAATTTTTCAAAAATTTATGTGAAAATCATACAGAAAATGGTTCATTCTAAAGTTTGAAATTATTTTATTTTAATTAACTGTATACAAAGGTCTGATTTTTTTAATGATTTTTTCAAAAATTCATTCGAAAATCGTGCAATGTCTCGAGAACGGTTCATGCTAGCATTTTGTAGGTTGAAATTATTTTTCATTAAACAATATTCATAGGTCTAATTTTTTAATGATTTTTTGATAAATCTATTCGAAAATCTTGCAATATCTCGAGAATGGTTCATACTAGCGTTTTAATGTTTGAAATGATATTTTAATGATATTTTCAAAATTTATTCGAAAATCATACAATATCTAGTGAACGGTTCAAATGGCATTTTATTTAACACTATTCAAGCATTCTAATGATATTTTATTTAACAGTACTAAAAGTTCTGATTTTTTAATGATTTTTTCAAAAAATGATTTTATCGACATAATATTGACATATAAAACATGCAAATTATAATTACTTTTTTTATATAATATTTCTAAATTTTCAATTTTTTATTTTTAATTTAAAGAAGAATATTATTTTTTCTCTACCCTAAAAATTTTATTCCAATAAATTCAATTGATTTTACTTTTAAAAAGTTGAAACATTATTTAACAAACATTATTAAAGCAATATTTTATTTAACAAAACATTCAATATTGTTAAATAAATTATTATTTTATACGCAATTTTTATTATAAAACAAATGATTCAAGCTTTAGAAAGCTAGCTTGAACCGTTCCCGAAATATTGCATGTTTTTCAAATAAATTTATTTGAAAAATTGCATAAAATTGAAAAGTAGTATGTCAAATATAGTACTAAGTATTCTAAAAAAAAAAAGAAAGAAAGCACGGGGGGTAAACAAATGTACGCCTGGCTGTAGAAAAACTCTCCTGGCAGACCCAAAGTTAGACCCTATTACCACCTCAACTCATATTGAAGATGGTAATGGACCGACCCGTGTCCTTGAATAAGGAATGCAGGAAATAAGGCGGTTATCTTTTTTTTTTTTCTTGTGTGTGTGTGTGTGTGGGGGGGGGGGGGGGGGGTGAGTTCTTTCACATCCTCACGGTATTCTTTGGTCACATGTACTGTATTGCCTAGAAGTCAAAACTGACCTCTCGCTTATCTGAAGTAGGATAGAGAAATTTGGAAGTAATATGAATGGATTTACAGTTGTACATGAACATGATTATAAGCACAAAATGCTATATATTAGTGTGTGATTATAAGCTAGTTCGTGGAAAGCGATCACAGGTCCTGTTCTGACTAGTGTGTCTCTGAGTTCGTTTCTCACTGTTTACTATTAATTAATAATTATTTATTAATGATTTTTCTTTCTACCAAATATATTTGTTAGTTTCCGTATTTGATTCTAAATTGTAATAATTCTAATTAATTGATACAAAATGTAGGCCCTAGTATGGTTTTTCTAAGCGAAATTTTGTACTGCACAAGCGGGCATTATTAGCAACAAAAGAAGTGTTACTTTTAAAAATGAATATTAAAATAACTAATAAATTTAACTATAAAAACTAACTATTAGAGAAATGTTTTTATTTTACACTAGGACTTGCCGTTCTCGAGATATTTTAGTTCTTTGCTCCGTAACTGTTGAAAAGAAGTCCAGTACCAAATGTGAATGAAAATTGAATTAATTTCAAAGGAGTGGTTGTCTGCTCCTGTTGGTTTGGTTATCTGTTTGTTTCAACTTCTTTGATGGTATTTTACTTTCCCTGCAATACATGGTAATGTTTAGAGAAAGTATTGAAATCATGTCGAAAATCGCAACTCGAGTTTTCGACGGATATGCACGTTTTGGGACCTCTAGAACACGAAAAAACCATTTTTAGCGTGACGTCTGTGTGTGTGTGTGTGTGCAATATATGTATCCACTCTCAACTAAAAAACAATTAATGGACCAAATTTCATAAAAATTTGGTAGGTAAATCTCTTGGGGACAGCAGTGCGGACCTGGCCTACCTCTCGGTCTACAGGTTTAGTTCCGCACCCCTGAGGACTTACGGACCCACATGTTTAACGTGATCGTACTCCGCGTGAACACGGCGGCAGTTTTTTCTTTCTCCAGCGGAGGGAATCGAACCCGGATCTATCGAATGCAATTCCCGCGCGCTAACCAATGAGCTACCGCTTAATGGTACACTTGGTAGGTAAATCTCTTGTGGGTGACCATGGTGCTGATTAGATTTTGGTACGGTTCGGTATGAAAGAACCTGCCTTTTTTTTTTTTTTTTTTTACGAAATGGCCTGCAAAAATCGATGTATCCACTCTAGCTAAAAAATTAATTGGTTAAATTTAATAAAATTTGGTAGATAAGTCACTTGTAAGTTATTATGGTGCTGATTAGATTTTGGTACGACTCGGAGGAGTAAAACCTGTATTTCTTTACAAAATGCCTCACAAAAAACGCTAAAATCTGAAATAAAAGACTAGGATCAAATGTATCAATAAAATGCGAGTTCTATGCGTAATTTTTGACGAGGAAAGAATAAGACCAACTCCATTAATCAAGGACTAACCGTTCTTGAGATATTTGAGGTTTTTTTTTTACATTTCTGTTACGCCGTTTTTGAAAAAAATTAAATTTCCAGTTACTAAATAAAAACAAAAATTGAATTCAGTGTTATTTTGTGCAATTAAACTCAATTTAAAGAATTATTAAAGAAATAAAGAGAAAATGAATTTGAGTCTGCAGGGAAAGTCATGTGGTGCTCACATTAGATTTTATTTCAATGCTGTCTGTCTATGTGCATTCGTGAGCACGATATCTCTCGAACAAATGTATAAAATGGAAGGGAATTTTGTATGATTATTTTAGCGACGAAACGCTAAGCAAATTGATAGAACGCTCTGGAACAAATTGATAGAATAAAACAAGACAATTTACGAATTTTACAAACAATATATATTGAAGGTCTGATGATTGTTTCAGTAGAAAACAAACTTTTCCAGAAAAATTCTGTTTTGTTAGACCATATTATTAGAAGGTTACGTATAGGTAATCGACTCCTTTTCAAAATCATTTTCAACGTTTGCTATTGTCCTACTGTGTCATCTGTATAAAAGAACTTCAGTATCTCCTCTTTCTCATTCAAGGAAAAGTCTTCTTGACCCTTAAAATATGGGGGCCCAGGACCGCAGCCTCGGAGGCCCATGCGTTAACTAGGCACTACCCATACCTACTCTTTCCTCAATGAAAATTAATTAATCGCACCTGAATATTTTTACTTTCCTTTCAGCACATAGTATATGACAATATATAAAAACATTTGGGATGAGTTAAAAAAATCAAACACTTGTATTTTGATGGATATACACGTTTTGAGAATCCCTGAATACGGACCAGCCATTTTTATCTGTGTGTCTATGTCTCTGTAGATAACAATATCTTTACAACAAGTTGATAATATCGAATAAAATGTAGTCATTATTATTTCAATTGGTAAACGCTAGAGGCCTATTGCCTGTTGGGGTGAACGAGACAAAGGAAAGCCCTTATTTTTTAGATCCTATTTTTCGACGAGGGGAGGGGACATAATTACACATGAAAACATTAGGTTCCGGTCTAAATTGGGTGGCGCTTCCCGACCGTCCAAACAGTTACCTTACACCTTTCTGGTAGGTCGGACGGTCTGGGTTTCAACAACAACAACATGAAAACATTAAGGAAATAGATATGTAATATAATCGATAATAATATCGCTCTTTAATGCGAATGTTATTCTTTATAAGATGTGGGCATGCACCGTTCTTTTATGTGCTTTTTTTTTTTTTTATCTAAAATGGAACAATCGGGAAAAATAAAATAAACTCACTATTATCAATTGAGTGCATGCTTTATAAATAGTTTAAATTCGAAATGAATGGACATCCTTACTTCAAAATTATCACGAGTTGCTTTTCTACATGATGGAGTCAACATTTTCTACATGGAGTTTTCAACTATATCTCACGAATAAATGGAGCAAATCGAATGAAATTTGAGGTGAATATTTCAATCGATGAACATGAGAGACCTATCAATTTTTGGAGTGAACGGATCACGGAGAAGTACCCTGTTTTTCGGACATTTATTTTAGAAAATCAAATAAACAATACAAAAATATAATCTATATAAATAAAATTGAAAATCTATCTGTCTGTATGTTTGTCTTATCATCATGGGAGAACGGCTAAACCGAATTTCATGAAATTTTTTTGGTAGCCTTGGACTAGTCCCACCTAAAATTTAGTCCGTGTTTCGAGTTTTTATGACCAGAGGTTGTCCGGAAAACAGTAGAGTTAAACCTTCCATAGACATAGCATTACATAGCATTATGTACATAGCAGACTATTTTTATTAAATCTTTTCCAATTTAAATAATAAAGAAATGTATATAAAATAAATTTGTGGAAATCGCATTTTTAACTGGATTATATCAATTACGGCCTTCAGGTTAAAAAATTATTAGAATTATTGATATTTTCAATTTATTATGCATCTGTTTTATTTTGACAAAAATGTTTGATTTTTTGGCAAAAATGGTTGAATATTTTTCTATTAGTACACAGGCATATTCTAATCTATGAGAATATAAGTAATATGGTTATATCTTCCCATACAATTTTAGCTCTTTTATTTTCACATATGTTGATTCAATTTCATATTTTTTGCAACGTTGTTAACAAACGGAACCCGGATGTTTTATTTTTCAGATCTGCTTGTAAAGGTATCTTTTGTATAACGAGAACAGCGATTCTTAAATTTTTTTAGGAGCATTAATTTAAATATTTTAATAGAATGTTTTGAATAAATAGTATAAGAATTTGCAAATGATTGTGAATTTTATGTTTCTTTATATTATATGTTCCGTACGAAGAAAGGCTATGCAGTACGTGCAATCTTCTGCTAACGCATGGGTATACTTTCTAATCTATACGAGAATGTAAGTGTAGTACAATTTTAGAGCTTTCATTTTAATATTGGTATTTATTACAGCTTTCGAGTTTAAAAATTAAGGGGATTATTGATATTTTCAATTTATTAAATTATCTGTTCTATTTTGGCAAATATTTTTGAAACTCATATATTGTAGTACGGGTGTCTTCTACTAATATACGGGTATATCTCTTAATCTATGAGAATATAAGTAGTAAAAGTATATAATCTTAGCACATTCATTTTGGCATTGGAATCAATTACGGTCTTCAGACTTAAAGATCACTGGGATTTTTGATATTTTCAATTTATTATGTTATCTGTTATTTTTTGGCAAAGATTTGTGAAACTCATATATTGTAGACGGGTAATCTACTAATATACAGGTATGTCTTCTAATATTGGAGAATGTAAGTAGTACGGATATATCTTTTCATACAACTTTAGCGCTTTTAGTTCGGCATATATGGATTTAATTTAATATGTTTCGAAAATTTGTTTACATGCGGAACCAGGATATTTCATTCTTCAGATCTTCCTGTGAAGTAATTTTGTATAGCAAGAACAGAGATTCTAAAACATATTTTTAGGAGCATTAAATTAAATATTTTAATAGAATGTTAGGAATAACAATGCCATTTAGAATATTATAGGAATTTGCACATGATTGTGAAGTTTTTTTCATATTATATATTCCGTACGAAGAACGGGTATACTGCTAGAGACATATAAAAGTGTTACGAAAATAGGAATTTAATATGTGATTTTTATTTAAAGCTAATGGCGAAAGCCATCATTTATAAGAAGATAACATAAGTCGTTCTCGCAAACATTTTTATTTATAGTTTCTTTAATATGTGTTATTAGGGGAATGAATTCACAGATATAATTATATCCTATAAGAACCAAAATAATATTTTATATATTAATTAAACTCCAAAGTTACTTTGACTTTGCTCGTGTGTATAAATAATTTTATTTTATTAACAAAGCACTAACTTTTACTAACAAAGCACTTTTAATTTTGTGGTACAAATTTTTTAACGTGTGTATAAATGAGGGTGAAAAAAAAATCAAAATAATTCATCCCTATATTTGCATAACATCATGGCTATTGTATTTCTTGTTTTAGTGAAGAACTCACAAAATGAATGTCGCAATCTCAAATCCGAGGCAATGAACAAACTCAGGCCAGATCCCAACCCATGCATCCAGAGAGTGCAGAGAGGTTCAAATTGTCTTGTTCAGTTCATCCTACGGAATTCTTCAAGATGCAGAAAGGGGAGAGCTTGACCTTGGCAAGGGTCTTTTGTCAGAAGCCCGAAATTTCGCGATTCCCCTCCCTCCTTGCGTTGCAGAAGGCATTACCATCGTAGTAGAGATGATTTTGGTTGTACTATAAAGGATCCACTGACCCTGGTCTTGTTTCTTTGAAATTGTGTTGTATCACCACCCCACACGGATCTGAAAATTTTACGAACTTTTGTGTTGCATAATTTATTTTCTAACCTAAGTTTTTCTCAATTTTCAAGATGTCACGGGCTTCTCAGAGCTCATTCTATCTCCGTTCTTTTTGTTATACTTGAGTGGTCGATAATGCGTAGAATATGTTGTAGAAAATTAAATCATTTATAACTCCATTTATGTTACTACAAAGATGTAATATAATTTCAAAACATATTTACTTAATTATTATTTAACATTGTTTACTTCTCCAAATTTTTTATTTCACAAAAAATATATGAAAATAGTAGAAAATTAAATCATATATAATTTTATTGTGACAAATATATAATTTTTAAAAATATTTGCTAGAGTTTTTTTTATATATATACAACTAGTATATAAGCCTAACTTAGACAAAAAAAAACATATAAAAATTTAAATTGAAACATTTTCTAATAAATTTTATTTTCTTTAACAATATATAACGTTTAGTGTCGAAAGCAGTTTATCAAAAATTGACCCAGATAGATTCTGTCCCGTGGTCGATAAGTTTGGAAAGTTTCGAACTTTTAGATCACCGGAGTACCTCTGGGGGGTCTTGAAGGACTTCAAAAATAAAATAACTTCTTTGCCCCACAGGGGGGGGGGGGTGTAAACGTTAGAATAGGTGTTGAAGTGTTGAAAACCCAGACCACACGACAGACCCGAAGGTTTACTGCAGCTAAGTGTGTGGCCGGGAACTGTTAGAATAGGTGTGCAAAAATTCAAGCTTCTAGGTCATCAGGACTTTTTCGGAAGGACTGAAAAGATTTTGAGTAAGGAAAAAAATTATTTTCTTTGTCCGGGAAGGGACGGCGAAAATCCAGCTTCGTTAAGTTCTATCCCGTGGTCGATACTATGTTTGAAAAGATTCAGTCTTTTAGTCACTGAAGGGCTTCTGGAGGGTCTAGAAAGATAAAATCATGCTTTTGCAGATACCGGTTTTGCATTTATGCATTCGTTAGCATGGAATAGCCGATATCTGCCATGGCAGCCAGAAACTTGCTGTAAGCTACAATTTTTGCGAGCTGTTATGGGAATTGATAATTTCAGTCCATCCACGTGACCGGCATAAAATTCGTTTGCAATTTAGTTCAGACTACACGAAGCTACAAAGGCAATGTTCTTTATGTCGGCCACGTTAAAGGTTGAAATTGTGAGTTCCCATAGAAGCTCGCAAAAATTGTTGCTTACAGCAAGTTTCTTGCTATCATTGAAGATATCGGTTATTCCAAACTGACGAACACATAATAAGCGTGAAACCTGTACATGGATGCTGATATCTGCAATGGGAATGTCTCTCATATTTTTGGAAATGCCCAGGCGTGTTTTGTGAAGGCAAAAGCACCTTAAACAGTTATTATATAGATAGGAATAAATTTGAGTGGATGGACAATATAAAATTCATTTACAATTTAGTTCAGGCCACACGAAGCTGCACAGGCAAAGTTCTTTATACCGGCCACGTGTAAGGACTGAAATTGTCAGTTCCTATAGAAGCTCGCAAAAATTGTGGCTTACCGGCTATTCCATGCTGACGAGCGTATAAGCGTAAAACAGGTACATGCCGATATCTGCAATGGTACACGCCGATATATGCAGTACATTGCCAATATATGCAATGGGACCTGTATCCATATTTAAGGGAATGTCCCTTATAGGCGGGTTTTGTGTTTTATGACGATAAAAGCATGTTAGGCGATTATTATATGGATATGAATTTCGTCCTCCAAATTTATTATTACAGCCCAAAATATATATAATTGTATTTTTACTTTTCCTGCAATACATGATAATGTATACGGAAAGTATTGGAATCGTGTCGAAAATCGCAACAGAAGTTTTCGACAGATCTACACGTTTTAAGGCCTGTAGAACACTAAAAAAACTATTTTTAGCGTGACATCTGTGCAATGTATCCACTCTAACTCAATAACTAATTGACCTTATTTTAAAAAATTTGGTAGGTGACCCTGGTGCTGATTAAATTTTGGTACGATTCAGGATAAAAGAACCCGCCCTTTTTTGCAAAATAGCCCGCAAAAATTGCATGTCTACTCAGCTAAGATCTAATAAAGATGGATAAGTCACATGGTACTGATTAGATTTTGGTAAGATTCAAAAAAGATAAACTTGCCTTTTTTTACGAAATGGCCCGCAAAAATATAAAATAAGACAACGTATGCTCAAATGTATCAATTAAATGCTTGTTTTATACGTAATTTTTTATGATGAAAAGAATAAGACCAATCCTATTACTCTAGGACTAGCCGTTCTTGATATATTTTATGTTTTTTTTTTTCGTATTTTTGCGACGTTACCTTTAGTAAGTCCAGTAACCAAATGAAACGAAAATTGAATTAAAAGTGCAAATTCAGTGTTATTTAAAATAATTATGGGTGCTATTTTGTAAAATTAAACTCTATTTAATGAATTATTGAAGAAAAAATCTGATATGGGCAGCACATGACTTTCCCTACAGACTTATGTCCACGTTCTCTTTATTTTAATTAAATTTAATTCACTTTCAATTCCATTTTCGTTCTCATTTGGTAACTGGACTTATTTTCAAAAGTGGCGTAGAGAAAATACGAAAAAACTGAAATATCTTGAGAACGGCAAGTCCTAGTGTAATGGGGTTTATCTTATTCTTTTATCGTTAAATTTACGTATAAACCAAGTATTTAATGGATATATTTGAGCATATGTAGTTTTTACTTTCCTTATATACATAACGTATAAGGAAAGTATTGTGACGGGGTCGAAAATTCGAATTCGAGTTTTTGACGGGAGAGCACCTTTCAAGCATCCCTGATCACGAATCGAACATTTTTAAGGTGATGTCTGTGCGTGTATGTGCATGTGTGTGTCAGTGAGTCTGTGGAAACGATATCTCATGAACAAATGGAACGATTCGAATGAAATTTGGTACAAAAATCACAATCCATGAATATTGGAAGCTTATTGTTTTTAAACACAATCGAATGTTCAGAACTCTCCTAAATTTTCGAGTGAAATTTGGAAAAGTCAAAACATTTAACAAAGTTACGCAAATAGACATTTCTTATATAATTTTTGCTTAGAAAGCGATTGACGTAAATTTTAGAACGCTAGCATGAACCGTTCTCGAGATATTGCGCATTTTTCAAATAAATTTGTCAAAAAGTCCCATAAAATAAAAAAAAATATTAACTGTTAACAAAAAACATATTAACTTTTTATATGTAATATCATGCGATAAATTGGGTGACATCATTCTCGTGGATCTAACGCGTTCCATTCACGAGAAAAGATACTTTGAGTAATACTTTTGTATTTGACCGCCAATAGTCATTTATCTGCTGTAAGAATAACTTATTTTTACGTTCATAACGCTTGGTGAGATTTTGGCGACAAATTTAGCGGAATGTCGCCAACTTGGCGACATTTTTAAATGTTGCCAAATTAACGAAAATCTCGCAAAAATGTATAAAAATGATGCTAAATCTATGAAAATGACGACTAATTCAAGAAAATTCAATATCTTTGAAAGAATATAAGTACCTACTATAAGGGTAACATTTTTTTTAACTGTAAAAGTAGTAAATTCATTGCATTATATAAGGAAAGTCATGTACTGCCCACATCAGATTTTTTATTTCAGATTTTGACGTTTTTTGCGGCCGTTTCGCAAGAAAAAAGCAGGTTATTGTTTTTCGAATCGTACCAAAATCTAATCAGCACCGGGGTAGCCCACAAGCGACTTATCTACCGAATTTTGTGAAATTCGGTCCATTAGTTTTTCAGCTAGAGCGGATACAGGCAATTTTTAGGGCCATTTCGCAAAAATATGCGGGTTCTTTTTTCCCGAATCGTACTAAAAACTAATCAGCACCAAGGTCACACCAAAGTGACTTACCTACCAAATTTTATGAAATTCGGCCATTAACGTTAGAGTTAGAGTGGATACATACATTGCACAGACAGACACACACACACAGACGTCACGCTAAAAATAGTTTTTTCGTATTCTAGAGGTCTCGAAACGTGTAGATTCGTCGGAAACTCGAGTTGTAATTTTCGGCATGATTCCAATATTTTCCCTATATATTACCATGTATTGCAGGGAAAGTAATAAAGAGGATGTAAATATGAGTCTACAGGGAAAGTCATGTGCTGCTAACATTAGATATTTATTTTTCCTGCAATACATGGTAATGTATTGGGAAAGTATTGGAATCGTGTATTCTGAACTAATATTCTGAATTTAATATTCTGAACTACATTGTGAAAGATGGTTCTAATGTCGATATTTTAACATTTTAAACTGTTTTGAAAAAGTAGTTTTAATTTCGATATTTTAATTTTTTCAACTGTTCGTCTCCATCAAACTGGAGTTACTGCTGATTTTTTCATTATGAAAAGTATTATTTTAAAACAAAAACTATAAACATTCATTTCAAAATTTGACCAAATAAGCAAGCGAACTTGTTATCGCAGCCAGATGTCTGTGAAGGTCACCACTTCATATGCATCCTCTTCCACTGGCACAAAAGGGAGAGAATACTCTCTTTACTCTTCAGGGCATAAGTCAAGTTGAAGTGTTGCTAGAGGTTGAAGGTCATAAAAGGGAGTGCGTCCAGTTCTCGTAATTCTTGAAAGAATGTAAAAGTAAAACTCTTGACTTGATTGCATCTATCTTCATGGGCGTATTTAGGGGGGGGGGGGGGGGGGGAAACCAGGGGATGCTAAAGCACCCCCTGGGAAAATTTTTAATTTAATTAAAAGCCAATACGAGAGAAAAAATTAAAAAAATGCTTTTTGGAATTAGAACATTCAACCACAACTGTGTGTTTTCTTCCACGTGCATATTAATTAAAACAATTTAAACTTGAACCTAAATGGAAAACTTAGGATCATTGCATTTGGTATGTTTATGAATGTCCAATTTTTAGTTTAGTTACTCTGTCTCCAGGATGGTTAGAATTCTGTTATGAAAGGGAGACTAATTTTTAAAGGTGGTACACACTCATTTTTAAAAGTGCTATACACACTAATTCTTAAAATGTGATGCTTATACCATCTATTCAAATTTACTTTGTAACAATTCAAGGTTGGTAGTAATTTCTAAATTTGGAATGCAATCAATTTTAGAACCCCCTGGAAAAAAATTCTGCATACGACCATGTCTATCTTGCTTCGGAAGATTTCATGCTTCGTGCACTCATGCAAAGAGTCTCTTCTAATGTACATGCGGGAAAAGGATATTGTCAGCTACACGTAACATAGTATCAAAATTATATATTAACACAAATCATCTTAATGCGTCGAATTTATCTGAGTGACTGCCCAATTACTAACTTGACAAAATAAATATCTCAAAAACGTTTACGAAAATTTTTAAATTAAGGCTGGCTTATAAAAAGAAATATTTTTACTTTCCCTGCAATACATGGTAATGTATAGGGAACGTATTGGAATCATGTTGAAAATCGCAATTCGAGTTTTCGATGAATCTACACATTTTGGTTTGGGAACACGAAAAAACTATTTTCAGTGTGACGTGTCTGCCTGCCTGTGCAATGTATGTATATTGCACTCTAATTCAAAAACTAATTGACTAAATTTCCTAAAATGTGGCAAATTAGTCACATATGGGTGTTAGGCGATTTGTACACTCGGGTGTTAGCATGATTTGTGACCAGACGATATAAGAAAAGTTTGAAAGCACCACTGTAAGAAATATATAAAGACTCACAAAGAAATGTAGTATGATTGATGATCATTATTTAATTTTTTATGTATATAAAAACTATTTTCTATTTCATTAAAAAATATATAACGCTTTCGAAACAAATGACGTGTTTGGAATGCTCATGGGCCAACATAATTAAGAAAATACTAGGCAAAGAAAATTATTTCTGTTATTAATAATTTTCTATTCTAATCC
Organism: Amaurobius ferox; assembly: GCA_951213105.1. Classification (NCBI taxonomy): domain Eukaryota; kingdom Metazoa; phylum Arthropoda; class Arachnida; order Araneae; family Amaurobiidae; genus Amaurobius; species Amaurobius ferox. The sequence continues at coordinate 59,646,572 of OX578149.1, forward strand.
CTACAGAAATGTTGTTATATTTTGCGTGAGTATACATACATGTATTTCTCTTATTAGCAAAAATATCCGGTTTAATCCTATTTAAAGAAAACATTTTTTTTTTGTATCATTTAACAGAAATAGTCGGTATTGCCTAGTACAATGTTGACTAGACAGTATTACAACAACATTTGCTTGTTCTAAACCCGATTTAGTTAGATAAAAGAGGAAATAGCGTTCGAAAACACAAACGAATTAATATGCAATGAAGAAAATGGCAAAAATGTGAAAGATTGGATACAGATAGTATATAATTTTTTTGTATCATTTAACAGAAATAGTCGGTATTGCCTAGTACAATGTTGACTAGACAGTATTACAACAACATTTGCTTGTTCTAAACCCGATTTAGTTAGATAAAAGAGGAAATAGCGTTCGAAAACACAAACGAATTAATATGCAATGAAGAAAATGGCAAAAATGTGAAAGATTGGATACAGATAGTATATAATTTTTTTGTATCATTTAACAGAAATAGTCGGTATTGCCTAGTACAATGTTGACTAGACAGTATTACAACAACATTTGCTTGTTCTAAACCCGATTTAGTTAGATAAAAGAGGAAATAGCGTTCGAAAACACAAACGAATTAATATGCAATGAAGAAAATGGCAAAAATGTGAAAGATTGGATACAGATAGTATATAATTTTTTTGTATCATTTAACAGAAATAGTCGGTATTGCCTAGTACAATGTTGACTAGACAGTATTACAACAACATTTGCTTGTTCTAAACCCGATTCAGTTAGATAAAAGAGGAAATAGCGTTCGAAAACACAAACGAATTAATATGCAATGGAGAAAATGGCAAAAATGTGAAAGATTGGATACAGATAGTATATAATTTACAGAAAATACAGTTCACTGCGAATTCTCTTGATCTATATACATATCTCGAGAAACGTTGAGTGTTTCTGTTGCCAGAGAATAAAATATCAAAACTTGAAATAGATAATTCACACCGCAGAAATCTGTTATCACCACCCCACACGGACATCCCCTCACCCCCCCCCCCCTACCTCCTAAAAATGTTACGAATTTAGTATTGCATAATAATTTATTTTCTAACCTCTTTAAGTTTTCCTCAGTTTTCAAGATGTCACGGCGCTTCTTAGAGCTCATTCTATTTCTGGCCTTTTTTTTTTTTTTTTTTCAATCTTCTAGATCACCAGGAGGCTTTCGGAAGGCCTGGAAATACTTTTAGTAAGATAAAACTTATTCTCTTCGTTCGGGGAAGGGCGGCGAATATCTGCTCCCCCCCCCCCCCCCGAATGAAGAGTAATATATGCCTTATTAAATTGCTGATCTGCCAGTGATTTTACCTTCTTTACAATTATTATCTCTATGTCACTATTTGTAATCCACCATTATTATTATATGTTTTCATTTTAAAGGGATAAAATATCTGTGGCAATAGCAGAATTAGTTGAATTCTTCTATTGATTTTAAAATATATTAATTATCAATAATTATTGTTTATATAAGTAATATACATATAATAGAATTATTTATTATATCTATTAAAAGTAATTGAAATTTTCAATTAAAAATACTTTAAAATTCTTGGAAACTATTTATGCTTTATAAATTGTATTTCTTCTTAATGGTAAATTCCATTTTGACTTGGCTACTGGAACTAAAGTTTACTCATACTCAATGCACCACAGTATAAAATTATTTTAATTAAAATATAATAATTTTAAAATTTCTAGTTTTAATCTTTAAATATTAAAATTGGTAAATTAAAAAATAGGTAATTTTCTATAAACAAAAGTGAAATGTAACACTCTTTATATTTTAGAGATAAAGGGCCTTTGTTTTTTATTATACTCTGAGTGCACTGTAGTGTTTATTAAGCAGATTCAACAAACTCAAGAAACTCGAACTAAATTCACTTGCACACAAAATCTTTTCTCCCGCTTTTTATGATCCGTCTTCTGTCATCTCTCACGAGTGCAACCAAGTTGCGCAGAAGTGTGCGTGTGAGTAGGGATCATCGAGTAGGAATCCAATTTTCGTCGGCTGTAAACGCTGTGTCACAGAGTGAAAAGATAGGTTGTAACTTGAAACAAGACAGGTGTAAATAAATATCTTGGGCGGGTAAGATGGGGACTGGCAATCACATCACAATGATAGAGGCTGGGAACCTGCTATTTATATTAGGGAAGACGATTTTTGTGATTCGGAAGAATGATACAATTGAAAGCAGTTATTTTTTCGACTTCAGAATTTTCGGATGCTGTCTTAGAACTATATACTGTTGGAAATAATTGGAGTTGATCAATTCATATTTAATTATAATATTTTCAGCGAATTAACAACAAATATGGTAATACATATGAAGCACTATAATTCCACGTCTGCTGACGAGAAAAAATAATTTGTGTAATCAAATTTTATGGTATTTAAAGAGAAACTTTTTTTTTTTCATAAAACCGTGTAAAAAAATGTGTATGTGGCGTAGATATCCTATATATTCTTCAGGTTCTATATATTCTACGGTGTATGTGTGTGGGAAGGGGGAATCTACGAGCCGTTTGTAAGTGGTTTCTCTCTCCTTAAAAATATCTACTAGTTTTGTAAGATTTTTAAAATTAATTATACTTTTATAACGTTTTTTCGAATCAAATATATACAATGTACATTTAATATTAAAAAGGAAAAATGGACCATCTTGAAAGAACAAAAAAGGACTGAAAAGTAGAGCAAGACACCCTATGCCTCTGCTCTGAATAAAGGGGGTCTTGGAGAGCCGAGATGCAATCTGGAAGAATAAAAAATGAATTATAATTAAGAGAGGAATCGGAAAAGCTATTTAAAATGAACGAAAATAGAATAGGGATCCAAAAAGTAAAACTGGTTAGTGGAATAAGGAACCAAGTACCCCCCTCCTCCGACTTGCCCAATATTTTCGAGAGATACTGTGCGCACAGGCATATAAGAATAATTAGAGAAAAAAATGGTTACTTCACATTCAGGGATGTTCAAAAGGTGTAGATTTATCAAAATGTATTATGCGTATAAATGCATTCCTCGGATAAAACTTATATCAAATACTGTCTAGATTGAGTCTTATTACCTGATAAAAGTTTCATTGAAATAAATTGCATATTTATGGAGATATTTAGTTTAAAAGCAAATTTTGTCCACGTTTATATATTAATGCATTACAAATTCAGAAATATTTGTAACCTTAAACTTACTTCTTCACTTTCAAAAACTCAGGCACTGAAGCAGCTTTAGCATTTCTGAAAGATTTAGTTTCTCGTAATGTTGTAGAGAAGCAATATATCATAATTTAATTTGACTAATTAGAAAATTATTAATGAAAAATACTTGTAGTGCGCATGATCTCAGTTAGTTTCTAAATGGCTTGCAAACATTTTATTGATTATTGTCTTAATTTTTACTTTTCATTACTTTATGCTTTTCTGCACAAAAGAAAATAAAACACTTCTCAAATCAAAAGTGCAGTTAGATAAGAATAAAAATGATTTAATAAATATAAGAAATATTGCTGGGGTATGGAAAATCGAAATAGGGCCCTTAACCATTGCAAGTCCATTGCATTTGCCTATGGTTAAAATGCCCTGTATTTACAAGTGCTCACTAACTTTGCACGATACAATTTATTTAAGAATGTTTTAAGGTATTAAATAGTTTTTGAGCTCCTTCTCCAATAATCATTATAGGGCTGGGATGTTGATGACCTAAAAATTGCCTTAAAAAGATGAAAAATGTCCTTAAGAATTAAAAAACTGACCTTAAAACTTGAACGGTTCCCAAACACTTTGCATTATGTTTTGTTAAAATTATAAATTAAATCACTTCAATATTAAAGAATTCACAGATTAGAATTTTATCTTTGCTTTATAATATGCACTATAAAACCTCAGAAGAAAAGAAAAATGATATTTTTTTCAGAAGCCCCCAGACGTCCAGGAGAAAGTCTGAGAGTCAGAACCAGTCGAAACCTGTTCTGTCAGGTAGTACATAAAGCGTTTGGAATAGCAGCAACAGTACAAGATAAGAACCTCTAAATTTGAATTTTTTTGTTAACTACCTCCACCACAGTTCATTTCAAATGTGGACAATGGAGATTCTCTTCCCTCAATATTAGCACTAAACAAGTGTCTTGAACTGAATTGCCAGAATGAGAAGTTTTGAAGTTTTATGGCTTTGTTCATGTAACAAACCTGGTTTTGAGTGTTGCAAATTGAAAGCATAATTCTTATGAAAATTTTATATATTTTACAAAATGGCAAAAAATGACCTAAAAATAATAATGCTCTTAAAATATTTAATAAAAATCTCCAAAAACGTCTAAAAACGTACTAAAAACTCATTAAAAAATGCCCAAAAAGAGAAAAAGGCCCCAAAATACAAATGCCATCAAATTTCAGGTCCTAATAATAATTACTATTAACTACAGGTTTGCTTTTAACTAAAGCATAGTTTAAAAACTATTAAAAGCAGATAATTCAATCAAAATGTTGTGATTGAATTATCTTATGAATTATGAATGTTTCCACAATCATAATTGATTGTGGAAAAAAATATATCATCAACACCCCAAAATAATGGTAAGCTAAAAATTATAAAGTAAAACATTTGTACTTTTCAAGTCCTTAAAACACATTTTCAACAAGAGGATATTTGAAATCCTTTAAAATGACATAGACTTAAATTTAATCTATGCAATACAGATTTTCCCTTTGAAGTCCTCTACAAAAGGCATCCCTCCATTGGCAAAATGACCATTAGTCTCGCATTGAATAGACATATCCCCCCCCCCCCCCACACACACACACACACCAATTTCTTTCAATGAAAATAAATTTCTCTGAAATAGGTAAGAATTTATCCCCAAGTCTAAATTGTTGGATTAGATTGAAAAATATCTGACACAAAAGTAAGACTAATTACTAATACTCAACTAAATTTAATCACCCCAAAACAGCATAGAAGCTCAAAACATAAAACACAAAAGTTTCTTGTTAAACATAAAAGTGTTAATTTCTGAAAAAGCAGTTTTATAGGAGACATGGAGGGTCTACTACTAGATTTCCTATATTATTGTGTTCCAGTAAAGCATATTCAGATCAAAGAGGGGGAAGGGAAGGCAGCAGGAGCAGTAGCCTACTTAGGTTCTAAATTGGAGAGGGGATGTCATCATGATGTAAACTTTTTTATAAATTTAAAAATGTGAAATTAATTTAAAACATAATTCAAAACATATCTAAAATTGAAACTTAATTATATTAAAAATATTATATTACTTGACTATTTATTAATTATTAACTTAATTATACTAAAAAATAGACATATTAAAATGTTATACTATGAGTAATATTTTATATACAAAAATTAACATTTTGTTATTATTTAATACAATAAGCAAATTATATACAGGCCACTAATTTCACATTACAATAATAATAGCAATATTTTTATTATACCGGTATATAAATATATAATAAAATCAGACACCTGCTCCATTGGGGAGGGTGGCGCCAATTTTACTGTTTGCCCTGGGTGCCAATACACCGACGTATGACTCCAAGTAGAGATCACATTAAATTTAATATATGAAATACATTTTCCTATATATTCTTGTGCTGCTTACATTTTCTTCTTTGTTGAATCAAAACAGTCCAAATTGCACTCACAAAGGTTTTCTGGATAAAAAAAAATTAGAATAATAATAAAAATTTTAATACATGCTTTGGATAAAAGAGAAAACTTACTTTTATGGTACCCCTAACTGCAGTTCTTGCAAAGGTGAAATGCATTATTCACACTTTAAGCAAATACACATCTAGCCTTTGAGGCAAACATTGGGTATCTTGAATAGTTCTTGATGACATCGGCTTCTTTGATGAATAAAACAGCCAAAAATGCATTTGCAAAGGTGAGATGTATTATCCACACTCTAAGCAAATACACATTTAGCCTTTGAGGCAAAAAAATTGTGGATGTCTTGAATATTGCGCATCTTCTTCACCATCCAAATGTAAAGTTTCCTCAGGTATGGAAAGTTGATGTGTTTCTTCTTATGGATTGGTAGAGTGTTTGAGATGTGGCACATATACTAATAACAAATACGATGTATATATAAATATTTCCTGAGAACATGTATAAAAAAAAGAGGTCAATTAAACTTTATTACTTTTATACAATGTCCTGTTATAGGGCAGAAGCTGCTTAACTATAATTCCGAGTGCTTACAATTGTTAGCGATAGGCAGGGTTAAAATAATGGCACAGATTGCTACTGAATTGGAAGTACAAATAGTTCTACCAGAAAATTTCTGAAACCCTTGCTTTAAGGAGTTTTGTGTACACAGATTATTTCTGCACCTTGCTGACAAGCAGCAATAACTAGGAAAATATTGCCCACGAATGGTGATGGATGATCAAATAAGCACTTTCTTGCTTATATCAAAATAGTTGCTTACCAGAAATATTTTAATAGCAGCAGCAGATTTACATGTTTGGGGACCCATATGACATCTTTTTTGTGCCTTCACAATGAATAATTTTTAATATGTATAAAACAAATGTTATATAAATTTGTGTTTCTTTACATTTATGATACTCTTTTAATTCCTTTATAATTTATAATTTAAGAATATTCATTTATAATGGCAATATTCATTTTAAAATAAATATAAAAATGAAATTTGCACTAATATATTTAGGGTTTCTTACTTATTAATGCAATATACTCAAAAGAATTTTAAAACTCAGCACAAAAGTTAGTTTACCGAATAGAAATGTCAAATATTTAATACAAGATAGGTATATTTAATACAAATTTACTCATGTGAGATATTTGATGTTAAAGAGCTTATTATTATATTTTAGCTTTTTGTTTTAAAGGGGAACAATTATCAGGGTGTCTAATAAATTCACAAATAAAAGTTCTATGAATTTTCCAGAGAAAAAGATACTAAATTTCAGAGGTATTTTTTTGAAAGAAAAATACTAGTTCATTTTTAAGTAGTAAAAAAGAATAGTCACACACTTGCACACATATAGATTTGAAATTTTTTAAAGAGTGAAATTTATTTATTAGATTATACAAAGGAAAATATCTAATACTTAAATGACACATGAGTAAAATTATGCACAAATGAATATTTCAGTGTATAAAGATCACATAGAGTAGCCATATTCAAAGCAAAAACTAAATGTTTAAAGTTAAAATTCTCCCAGTTAGTTATTTATTATGATCTTAATTTTTATTCTGTTTTTTAAATATCAGAATCTCAAACAATTATCACAACATAATATATAATGTTTCTAAAATATATATATTTATACACATACACACACATGGGTGTAGTTAAAGGACTCACCAATCCACATGTAATTCTTTTTTCAACTGCTTACCTTATATATGGAACAGGGAAAGAGGGGCATTTCATACCTATTTATAATTTTCACAAGCTTGTCATAGAGTCAATTTTGATTTCAAGTTTTCCCTTCAGACCATTTTATTTTCACATTTGCTCTACAGACCATATTCAATAAATGATCAATCCCTGGTATTTATAATACAAGTAAATTAAAATTCTTAAAATAAATATATATAAATATATATTGGTCTAGCCATATTTTGCTTGTCATGGTTGCTCTAATGAAATGTATTTCAAGGTATTTATGTTTCCTTTATTGTTCCAATCTATATGCTTGTCGTCCATATAACACAAGTTTATAGATAAAATCTATCTTGTGTTTCAGAAACAAGCATTTTTGTGTTCATTTCGAAGGGATATATGGACCCGAAGAGAATTTTTTCGAAATGAACTTATCGTAAGCCTAAATCTCTTCCATGTGCAAGCTTTTTTGCTTGATTTTTTTGTTTTCTTATTTGCATTCCTCATTTTTGAAATTTGTTGATCGTCTTTGTCTTTATGACCTGCATTACGCTTTATTAATTTCTCTTTATGTCTTAATTTCTTTTATTTCTTTGTAGAAAATTTTGGAATAGTGTATTATGAGTTACTACATACATTCTAACTTTGGATTTACTAATTTATATTTATATATATATATACATATATATATACATATATTTGCACAAATTGCTGTCAAAATAATCTGCAAAATTAACACTTAGTTTAACAGCATAAAAGGTTGATTAAAAGAATCGACAGATGCATTTTCCTTTGCTGGTGAATGTGTTCTGCCTTTTATGTCCTGAAAAAGTAGGTTGTTTCTTGCCTCAGAAATTGATTGATACTTTTAGTCAACTATCAACTGTATATTTTTGTTTTATGCTTTATTACAATCAGAGGTTTATATGCACAAAAATAAATATATTTTATTTCCAAAAAGTCTTTATTTACTATATTTATTAATGAAAATATATAATTTATACTGTTTCAAAAACAGTATAAATTAATTTTACTGACATATGCATTATTTAATAACAAAAACTATCTAGCTCAAATATCTATTTAATATCTATTAAAAAAACTAGCTAGCTGCATAAAATATTAAAAAAAAGTATTAAGTTTCATTTCAATGCAAATGTAATTATTACAAATTTTCAATACCTAAATACCATTTCATGTGGAAAAGTAAAAAAATATATGTAGAGGAATTAATATGGAAGAAAAAAAAATCATAACAAAAATTTACCTTTTAGTGGTAAAAATCATGTGTAATCTTAAGTACTAGTAAAATTTTAAGGAATAAACAAGGGATTTGATGTGTACCAGACACGTAATTATGGATACTGGTAAAGTCTGGTTGTTAGCACTTATGAACTTCATACATAGTCGTATTTAATTACTTTTGTATTATATGATGCAAGGAATAAAAATTATGCAATAGAAAATGGGAAAAATGAGGAAAAACCTGATTGAAAATTTGTATATTGTCAAAACTGATATACACTGAAATTGTTAAGATATTTACCATCAAATTTTATATATGTCATATATAAAAAATATTTAAAACTATCTCTATGGAAACACTCTCTGAGGTTATGTTATTGGTAACAATACATATTTTTTATAATTTCCTTTTATTTTACACATTTAGCGTCAAAGCATAAAAAATTATTTTTTGAAAACTTTTTAAGTTAAAGAATATGATTAAATGTTACTTACTCAAAGTCCAGTAAATGATAGAAAACTTGGGTGCATACCCTTGATGTGTTTTTTATGCATAATCAACTTAAAAATGTGAAACATTTACATGTGTAAATAATAAGATAAACATACATTTTTGTATGGTCACCACAGATTGGTTGATTATAGGTACAGCAATATGTTGTCCTCATCCTTTTCTTTGTAAAGCTGCAGCATGAGTAGTATTTTCTAAGTGTTTTTTTTTAACAAAAGTATCACAAACAATGCTCTTACCTTTCAACTTTCTCATTGTTAAGAATAAGAACTCTTTTAAGCATTGTCTTGTGCCTACAGAAATACTTGGATAGTTTTGCCTTTTCCTTTACCAATTTTCTACTAACTGGTAATGTATCAGGAACATAAGTTAAGTCTTGGTAAATGTTTTGTCCATTTTCCTTTTTAAAATTATTTTAGTGGATTATATAAGCATTTAATACAGCAATGTTTAGTAAAAAATGCACAGTGGCCAATCGTTTGTTTTATGACTGCAATTCATATATCATATTTAATCAATGGAGTCTATAGCTCCCTTAGTAAAGTTATAATTTAGGATGATTTCTATTTTGTTTATTTAGAACATTTGAACTTAACTACAAGCAGATGATATAGGTGTAACAAGTTTTTTCTGCTTATATTTATAGGTTAAAAAGGTCGCCTTTACTGAATAAAAATAGAGATGATCAGACTTTTCTATTACAAAAATTCAAAGCTGTAAATTCTGAGGAAACTCTCTTTTTGTCATTCTTACATTAGGCGACAAAAGCTAAAATCATATTAGAGTTTTTTTATGTATAAACTCAAGTATATAAACATCTCTTTAATATATGTATAAAATAAGCATAATGTTAACCATTTAATGGTTATGTAAATAAAGCATATATTTATTTTCTTAATCTTAATGGCAACTATATATCATTTAGACATACATAGTCTGCAATCAAGTTTAACTAATGCAATATTGAATGACATATTTTTTTCTCTTCCACACTGTGTCATGTGGAATGACCTTTGGCAAACACTACTAGACTATGAAGGTGCTCAAAAAAAAAAAAGAGATAAATAGTAGACATTTTTATCATACATCATTTTAACATATACTTACTATTCTAGGGTTGATTTTAAAACATTTTTTATACACTTTTGAGACCATCTATTTACAACTAAAAGTATTATGTTCCATGAAACAAATACAGACCTACAACTATGAACTTCTCAATATTCTTGTACAATACAGCTACTGATACTGTACAGCTACTGGTACTGTACAAAACAGCTACTGATATATGTCTTGGTGATCAGATTTGAAAACTTTGCTTTTAATTTTATGTGAGTTGATAGGTTTCAAACAACTCATTTTACAATTACAATTTCTTTGTAGCAACTAGCAACAAACTTTGTTATGCCATTAATAGCATGATTTCAATTTTATTAAAATTTTTGATAGTAAATAAATAAAAAATAAACAAGGTAACTGCAATTGATAAGGAGGTATGGCTCTCTGAATGAATTTTGTAATATCTCTCTATAATATATACAGAGCTAAGATTTTAAGTTTAAAGGTTTGGCACCCTCCAACATATTAAAGCCCTATTAGCTTTTATCATTTCATTTGCAATGTAAAATCTATAAGATAAATAAAGTTGAAAATCTATGTGTTTATCTCATCATCACGGGAGAATGGCTGCACTGAATTTCGTGAAATTTTTGGATAGGTTTGGGTTAACTCCACTTAAAATTTAGTCCATGTTTCGAGTTTCTAATCTAGGACCAGGGGTTGTAGAGATATTAATAAAACATGAACCTCCCATAGAAACAGCATTACGCAGATAATATTTTTCTGCAAATTCATTTGAAGAAAAATATATCCTGTTGCTTAGTAATGATATTGAATCCAATGTGTTTATACAACAGACAATTTTTATTAAATATTTTCCAATTTAAATATTAGAGAAATATTTATATTAAGTAATTGCATTTTTAACTGGATTATATCAATTATGACATTATAGTTTAAAAGATTATGGAAAATATTGATATCTTCAATTTTTTACTGCATCTGTTTTATTTTGACAATATTTCAAGCTATTTGTTGAAGAAGAATGAAAATGGTATGGGTTAATCTTCTAACACCATTTGTTTTAGTGCTTTCATTGTGGTATAGGATTATACGAACTAGCCAGGCGACCGTGAAGTTTACGCCATATTAAGGCTAGCCGTAGGGCTAGCCAATCTCCATGCCAGAGGAGCCGCAACCAGGTCGCTGACTCGACGGAAACATTCACCAGGCAGGGTCCGAGAGAACGTCCGCCAAGCTCGACACCAGCCACCGGTCGGCCCTTGGCTCAGGTCATGAATAGGCACAGTCTATGGGCTCGACCACCTGGAAGAGTCGGGGCCTGAACGACTCACTGGTACGACAGCCAGTTCATCACCGATCAGGTAACCCGATTGATTTTCCCCCAGCAGACGGAGAACCAGAGGTACAGACCTAAAATCCGACCACCGCAATCTTTGGCGGCACCGCCCCCTGGGGGAGATATTCATTGTGATATAGGTAGATTGATCCTAATTTTACATATTTTATAATTGTGCTTATACAAACAGGACCAGGATGTTTTATTTTTTAGATTTGTTTGCGAAGATAATTTTGAATCGTGAGAAATTTTTTTATACTTTTTTTAGGAAAATTAAATTAAATATTTTAATAGAATGTTTTGAATAATCTTTAGATTTACCTGTGAAGATAATTTTGTACAGTGAAAACAGAAATTCTTATACTTATTTTTAGGGCAATTAAATTAATTATACTTTAATAGAATATTTTGAATACCGAAGTCACTTAGAATAATATGGGTATTTGTACACATTTGTAATCACGAGCAGCATTGGGTATATCTACTATTATTTATAAAGAAAATTCACTATTAAAAAAAATTATTTACAAAGAAAAAGTAGCACTTCTCACTATTTGTTTATTATCTCAGCACGGGAGAACTCACCTTTCCTTTTTAATGAGAATTATTAAAAAATTTCAAAAAGAATTAAATATTAAAAGTTCACCATAAATTGATTTTAATATTTCTTTATATATTCTGCATGAAGAATGGGTATACTGTTAGTCCATATAAATAGAATTGAAAATTTATATGGTTGTACCGAATTTCAAAAGATTTTGTGGATAGCCTTGAAATAGTCCTACTTACAATGCAATCCATATTTTGAGTTTTTAGGACCAGGAGCTGTTGAGATATTAATAAAAAAAGAATCTTCCATAGAGATACCATTATGAAGCAATATATTTTAAGAAAATGATATCATATTACTTAGCAACACAATTAAATCAAATGTGTTTATACAGCAGATGATTTAAAAAAAATTCCAATTTAAATAACAGAATCAGCAGTTGCTCTAGTCTGATGAAGCCGAAATAGCTTTGTGTGAATAACATTTTTTAAAATAAAACTTCAGTAAAGTTCAATAAATTTATTTGACTGTTTCACTAATTTTTTTGTTTACAGGCTTTCAAAGCACTACAAATTACTTATTAACTGTTTATAGCACTTTTTGTTTTCACCCCAATTTTATCTGGATACTTCGGCCATAGACTTCATGCTAAAATATCAAATTACTTTACTATCTTACCTTTTGGTATATAAATTATACTATATATCTTTTACACTTACTTGCAGGCTCATAAATACATACTTGAATATGTATATTTTTATTTATTCTGTTCAAACCCCAAGAATCATTAAACATCTTTGGAATTCTTAAGTTCACGTAACCTCCTAATTTTTATAAACAGAATCAAATATCTTGTGCTTATGTATCAATATTTTACCAAGGAGTAAGTAAACAGATTGAGCTGCAACAAGCGTTATATTTTAAGTACTACAGATTTTCCATCCATTGGAAAACCCAGATTAAAGTAAAATTCTTGCTCATTGTTCATAGCTCACTTTTATTTTTTGAGATATAAGCATTACAAACTTGCAAAAAGGAAAATTTCAAATTTTCTTCAACCTGACAAAATAAGTACTCCAAAACTGTAAAACCTATTTTTAACAATAAATATCGATTTAAGAAGAAAAATGAAAAAACAAAAAAATCACTTGTACAGATATCTTTTCAAGTTAAAAAAAAGCTCAAAATATATAAATTAGTTTTATATATTCATAACCAGTACCCTATTTTCAACAAAACAAAAAAAAATTATGTACATTTTTATCTATTAGGTTCGGCGATATAAGCATTAAAATTGTTTACATTTTTCGAAATGCTTCAATTTCGACACAGATACTCCAAGCATAGATATTATTCCCATTTAAAAAAAAAAAAAAAAATAGATATAAAAAATAAATTTTATAATTGTACGGTATTGCATTTTTGACTGGATTTATAGGAATTATTGATATTTTCATTTTTCTGATTTAAATAAAAAGGAAATGGATATAAACAATTTTTTATAAATGAATGATATTGCATCTTTGATATTTTCAATTTCTTACATCATCTGTTTATTTTGGTAAAGACTTTTCAAATTCATATATTGTATTTAGTCAATTATTGAAACTGAATGAAAGTTATACCTTCTAATACAATTTTATCGCTTTCAATTTGACATATTTTGATCTAATTTCATATTTTTTGTAAATTTGTTTACAAATTGAACCAGGATGTTTTATTCTTCAGATTCGCATTTGAAGGTGAAGATAATTTTGTATAACAAGAACAGATATTCTTATATACCTTTTTTATTAGAATTAAATTAAATATTTTAAAAAATAGAATGCATTGAACAAGAATGTCATTTAGAATACTATAGAAATTTGCACATAATTGTGAATTTTAAGTTTTTTTATAATATATATTCCAGATTAAGAATGTGTATGCTACTAGTGCCATTATACATTCGAAAAATTTATGGGGTTCAATTAAAAATTTTGGGAGTGCTTAGCATCTCAACTGCCACTTTGCTAACAAAATCCAATTTGTGAATTTAAAGAAAAAAAATTATTAATATATCAATTTATATTTCACTTTATATACTTTAATATGAGCACTTTATTTTCGAAATAAATGTAGAAATTATAACTTAAATATTTATTGATGCTAAATTTCATAAATTATGTTTTTGAACAGTTTTTGTCTTAAACAGCCAAAAAGCAAAATGCTGCATAAAAAGTGATTCATCAAAGATTTTAAAGAAAAAGAGAAAACTTTTTATATTTTTGTATTCATTTACAACAAATTCTCATAGGGCTATATCAGCTAATTGTTAGAGGTATCAGTACGAATTTTTCTCAGTGAAGTAGCATATTTTAATATTACCGCTTTAGATATATATTTTAAACATGAACTTCAGATAAATACAAAAAGACCAGTCCTAGATCTGACATTAAACTTCACTTTTATAAAACAGAAAATATATTTGAAATGATTAACTGTAGTTACAAGATTTATAATTTTTAATCTTTAAATTTCAAACTAGATTGTAACAATATTGGCGTTTTGAACCAAAATGTAGATACTAAATATAATATTTACCTTTATAAATTTTTGAAGTGTTTTTTAACTTATCCTTCCAAAAGGCAAAAGACGGCGATAAGAAGGTTGCGCGCGCAAATTTTAATATAGTAAAGAGAAAATTGTTTACTTTTATGTAACATAAAATAATCACGCTTCTACAATAAATTTGTTTTGGGTATTGACTTGATTGACTTTAGGTTTACTGTGCACTAGCTTTGCGCCAATTTTGCCAAGCATTGGCTGCAAAAATCACTTGTTATTGTAAATGCGACGCACACAACTGTGAGCTTATTACTAAATAATATGTAATAAATTTATGTATAAATTATAAAGCTATAGTCCTAGTTTGCCCAGTGGAAGCCAAATTTAAAATATTCAGCGTAAGAAATAAGAAAACGGTTAATAATATACCCTCAGAGTCATTCGACGGCTCTATAGCGCCACCTATTGCAGAATTGGAAAACTAAAAATTAATTAGTTTGTTTGAGTTTTTTATTTATATCTTTTTAATTTATTAATATTTTGCAAAAATGCGTTCCACTGGGCAAACTAGATATTCCCTTCTATGTATCGCGACAAATTTCATAAAGATCTGAGCACTGGTTATTTCACAGTTGTGTGCGTAAGAATGCCCTATACTTTAACATGGGTGGAAAAAAGTCGAAGTCCGCCTTAAAGAGCTCACTAAAGTGCTGAAGTGGTCGATTTTGGCCACTTAAATATTTAACAGTTGATTAAGGCCGGATTCAGACTGATCCGTTCGTACGTTGCCCATCCGTTGGGAGCTGTACGTCAACCAATCACAGGCTCGAACGCACGACCGTGCGTTCATCCGTTGAACATGGTTCAAGTTCATGTTTAACGGATGCGTTGGTCACGTGATGCGTTACCTTCTGAAAAGACACCAATGAAAAGGCTTCTCTTGATAAACAAGATGGCCGTCACTTCGATCACAGGATTTCCAAATGCAAGAATGATTTCGGATATACAGCAGACTATATGAAAAATATTCTGATTGGTGAGTTATTATTTGTTTATTTAAAAGAAACATGGGAAGTTTACTCTTAAATCTATGCCAATTTGACGATCATTAGATAAATTACTTGTGTGATCACTTGTTCATTTGAACGTGTGGTCATAAAATTTTATTTTAATGTATACCGATCGCCTAATTTACTAATTTGGAACTGTAGAATGACCCGACTTGATCCAATTTAAAAATGTGATTAAAGTAATCTCCCCACATCTAATGTTCAATGTAAACTAGTACGCTCTCAATGAATGGATATTTGAGTAAAATTTATTGTAAATATTTTGTAGAAACATAGCATTTAATCGCACTCAGTTATTCATCATGACCATACCAAATATTTCTATCCCTTCCGAACTTTATCGGTATTTCAAGTTTTGCGATGTCATACTTTTTCACATAGTTAAGAAATCTGTCAGGATGTGTAGTATGTGATGCTATTTATAAATTGTTGAAATTCCCTTTAGATATAACAGTTTTTCAATAAATTATAATTAAATCCGAAAATAATGATTTAAATAATTATTTGTATAATGTGTTTAGTATGTTTTTGAGTCTTAAGTATAATGTGTGTTGTTTTTAAGCATTCCATATTCTGTATCCTTATGTGAATAAAGTAAACAACCCAAACCATATTTTGTTGCAGACTTCACATATAGCATATTTGTTATGTGGCATGCAAATTTGGGAATCTTATACACTTTTGTAATTTTTTTTATTGTACAATTTATTTTGGCATTTATATTAGCATTTATCAACTTCAACACAGGGTCCTCGTCCTAGCTATGAATGTTCTGATAATATATACTATTGAGACTACTTAACACGAAAGTGAAATATTGGTTAACACGATATGCAGGCTGTACCAATATATTTGTTTGTTTCATGCAAAATAATAGTTAAGATGCAGTGGTGAATTTATATACTGACGAATGCCAGGGACCTCGCTTCAGAGGAGAGCCTAATTTTGAACGAAAAATAAAAGTAAAATATCTTTAAGAAAAAAATGTTTTTCTTAAAGATTTTTAATAGTGAAGAGGGAAATAAGGACGAACTCGAAAATGAATCACAAAAAGTGGATTTAAAGTATTTGTATTCGTATCTATGTGGAGAAAACATAATTCAAGCATTTCCAAATGTTGAAATAGTACTTCATACTTATCTGCGTTTGATGATCTCCAACGCTAGTGGGGAAAGGTCATTCTCTAAATTAAAACTAATCAAAAACAACTTAAGAAGCATAATGACTGAAAAGAGGTCATCAAATCATTTGTCAATTCTTAGCATTGAAAACTACCGTGTTAAAACGTTAGATTTTACTTATTGATACTTTGTTGCATCAAAAGCCAGAAAATGTCCAATTTAAAGTACCATAAAAAGTTTTAACTCTTTTCTTAGTATTGTGCTGTAATATCAATATTTACCGCACAGTTTAACAAATAAAAATGTATAATATTTAAACACTTGTATCGTTTAATATTTTCATAAAATATTATTATTCTCATCTTAATTTAATTTCTGTTCAAACTTTTGGGTGCAAATATTTCAAGTATGTTTATTAGATGAAAAAAAAAAGCGTAGCAGGATTTGTATAGAACGAGATTCAACGTGTTTATTTTTAAGTACTTTTTTTTTCTAAACTGGCTTTTAGAGTGTGTGTGTGTGTGGGGGGGGGGGGCTCTTCGGAAAAGATTGCCGGGGCCACATTCTCCCATGATTCGCCACTGTTAATATGAAATGTATGTTCTCTTTTATCCAGTGACAATGCACTTCTGTGTAACAGGCGGTTTGTACTTACTCGCATTTTATGTGTAAATCCCAGAGATCTTGAAAATAGTGACTTTTAGATTTTGCAATTGTAAATCAATATTTGTGTAACAACATTTTGTCCATTACATCTGTAAGCAACATCTTAATCGCTGATATGTTATGTATATATTTATGTTAATTATTTTACATAATTGTCTATAAATTTTATTGTAATTATTAGTTGTTTTTTTTTTTTTTTTTTTTTTTTTCCAAGAAAAAAATGCCAAAAGAGTTAAAAGCACAGCTATTATGTTTATATAATACTGGTATGTGAAAAAACTTTTGGCGAGTAATCACTGAGCTGAAATTTCTGAATTATTCACTCGTTATTAGTAGAATTTTATAGCTTATTATGCAGCATTACAATTAGATTTGTTATATTTTCATTTTGCTAACTTGTTTGAATGCAGAAGAAATCTATTTAGCAATATTCTTCAAGGTTCGTGTGTAGATCGATTGCGTGTGGTATTCAAGTTCAAGTCTGATATTTATTACCATGAATATTTATCTACAGCTAGATACCATAATTTAAAAATATTCATTCTAATAGTTGAGAACAAGCAGTTTTGATGCGCTTTTTTTTACCAAGGGTTATAAAGTGATACTAATTCTGATTTAATTTGTTACAGGAATTTAAAGTGTCTAGAAAGATATATTTCTTGAAGGACTGAAAAATCTACAGCTGGTGCACACATCCTCTGCTCTGATCCCTTAAGATTGTGAAGAAGTTAAGGTATGTTTTTGTCACATTAATTTCAGTGCTTGACATTTACTATTCCTAGTTAATATACTGTAAATTAGAAATTCCTTAATTGGTGATTAAAAGTGTAAAGTGGTGATAAAAGTGTAATTGGTGATAAAAGTGTAAACTGGATGAATTTAAGTAAACATTAGATGTTGCTGTGCTGTTAAAAGTTAAATACTTGTATATAGAACTTTGTGGGGTAAACTGTTCCATATTTATAATATATGCTAAGTAAGTTTTTATAATGACAAACACATCTAACATATAAATACAATCTTGCTGTAGTCATTTTAATTTATAATCTGCAATTTGAATCCTCGTGATTTGTTTATCAGTCTCTAACACACACATGTGGGTTAGTCATTTCATTTTCAAGGACTTTCCAATGATCATACGGAAACACCTGACCTGTGCATGCAAGCAGCTCACTGAGTAAAGAAATATTATCAAAAAATTAAATTTAGCATTTTTAAAATTAAAGTTTTAAAAATTAAAATTTTCATTTTCATTACAATAATCAATCTGGTCAACTAAAATTTCTTAGAATAAATGCTAATTTTATTCTGATTTCCAGTTTTATATAAGCAAGCTAAACAATTTGAAATCAACTGTAAAAGTTACTGGTTTTAGATTTAAATTGTATCTTGTGAAAATAACCTGTTTCAAATTAAATTATAACTATCGTGAAAAGGATCAAATTGAATTTAAACTGCATTCATTGTAGGACCAATTTTAATATGATTCATATATTGCACATGTAATACATAACCCATTTGTCTTAAAAAGTTACTGCTAGCTTGGGACACCACCACAGTATGCATCAACTTATCAAGTGCATTTATTGCCTACGCAGAAGGTGTTTATTTAGGACATAAGCAGGCTATGATGCCAAGTAGTAACACATGCCACACTGTAGCAGGCATATGTTTTTAATATGCATAAGCTGCATTTTAATATTTTCTTTGTTAGCACAGCCTGTTCCACTGAATAGTGGGTGCATGTATTTAGTTTGCATAGGTCAAATTTATTTTTAGGTAGTGTAGTATAGCAACTTATATCTAGATAAAATAGTGCTCACATATTATTTGTTTATAAAAGTTATTGCTAAAATAGTGACTGTTATAGATAACAATTTTTAATTTTTCAATTCATTAGTTTTTTAATTGGTAAACATTTAATGATTTTTTAAAACTATTTTAACTAATGAAAGAATTTAATATTCCAAGATAAAATTACTTTTATATAGTTTAATTTAGGAGTCAGAGTCGGTATATTTTTACTAACTCCGACTGCACAGCCCTGAGTGTTCCCAATGATCAGTTTGTAAACATATGATGAAAATATTGCATAAAAGGAAGAATTGCTAATGACCATTATATATATAGAAACATGACATGTGAAATATGCCATGCTAATGGGGATTAAGATTTAGCAACTTGTTGGCACTAAAGTTAAAGCTTCATATCATTCCAATATTTTAAAAACATTTTCATTGTCCATGAAATATTATTTTTTGAAAATGTTTCATATAAGCTAAGATACTTACACTATTTTCAATCTGCTTCTCCTGCATAAAAGTCATATTTGGTTGTAGAAAATTGCATTTTTGTATAACTAGCTGACAGCCAGTGGTTACTTTTTTTTATCAGGTACGACTAACGATAGAACTGAAAGCCTCACTTTTATGATCAAAATCTACTGCTTTATGGTATACATTAATCCAAATGCAGAAATTTCAAATAGAATTTTAAAGTTTAAAAAAAAAAAGTATTCATAACAAAAAAAAAATGAAGACATGGGTTGCCCATGTGTGATTTATGTCAGGCCTTTGTTGATATTCTATTCATTTAATTTTGTAAAATAGTTGAAATGATATTTCTTTAAAACTATACATTTTATTTTTTACAGGTTTTTCTGAATTCAAGTATGGACTAGAAAATTTAAAGAAAGTTTGACTGGATCTAGTTTTGTTTTAAAAAAATATTCATATTTGTTGAACATAATCTGTTATAAAATATTTTATTTCTTATATCTAAAAATTTTAGCTGTATACTTCTGAAAAATAAACAAATTAAATGTATGTATTTGATTTTATTGTTAATTAGTATGTTTTGAATTTATCCATTGGGATTTAATGTTGGAACAAAAATATCGTAAGTATTTAGTTTGTACTCCAAAAGGGTACATGAGTAATTATGATGCAAAGTTTTTCGGAGGGGTGTGCTGGCCCCAATATGTGTTCTGTCTGGTGAAAAATATTGAATAAGACAAGTCCAATATTCAGCTTCACTGTTCTTATTAAAATGTTCTCTGTAGAAGTGAAGCTGAATATTAGACTCGTTTTTAACTATCTTATAACAATGGCTATTCATATTACCATTGTTGTAAGCAAACTGTCACCTAACTAAAAGGGCTTGCAGATATTTAAAATATGAAAACTAATATGGTTACACATAAACGAAGAAATATCTCTATGATAAAATATTTATCAGACTGCTGTAAGACCCAATAAGTTCAACACTTTTCTGTATAGAGGGAAAATATTTTAGCAATGGGCAGTTGATCAACAAATTTGGAATTCTAATTCAGATATGTTTTCAAAACTGGATTTGCAGTTAGTTATATTGGATTTTAGTTTAGATTCAAATGTGGATTTCGGTTAATTTGCTAAAAAAAAAATTTACTAAATATGTGGAAATACTGAATAATAATAAAATATTTTAGCAATGGGTAGTTGATCAACAAATTTGGAATTCTAATTCAGATATGTTTTCAAAACTGGATTCGCAGTTAGTTATATTGGATTTTAGTTTAGATTCAAATGCGGATTTCGGTTAATTTGCTAAAAAAAAAAAAAATTTACTAAATATGTGGAAATACTAAATATACTGAAATATTCTATTAGATTTATTATAAGAAACATCTGTTCTTCATTTCCATTCAATTAATGTTAATGCATTAATAAAAAACAATTATTTTTCTCCTTTAATGATAATTCATTTCTTCGTTTTCTTTTTTCATTATTCAGTATTTTTCTGGTTTGAGTGAAAGTAAAAACAATATCTGAAAAAATTTATACAAGCACATCTTGCATCATTGATTTTCAATGGTTATAAGCTAGTTTTATTATATTGATGTAAAAAATATAACATTACAGGTTTGAAAGTTGAAAAAGCATTATTAAAATCATATTAATAAAATCAAAATGTGTTTTTGTGAGCATGTCAACTACTGAACTCAGCTTTGAAATTTTAAATGTAAAAATTATCACAACTCAAATTCTAACAAAATGAGCACATTTTATTTTTTTAACTAAATGTTAATTCTGGAAGTCCAATTGGATTAAATTTTTTTTATTGTTAAATATAATTTGCATATTATTTTGATGGTTTGATGTCGATGTGAAAAACAAAACTGGCGAAGTAGCCACAAAGAGGAACTACTGAGAAAACCTATAAGATATCCTGATGGAGCTGTACCATCAATGATGTGAATTTTATTTATATTTATAAATACTATTTATTTAATTAAACTATATATATTGATATTGCAACAAACAGCTTGTTACCAGCTGCTATATGCTCTTGGCTGGTCTGGGTTTTCAACAAGCCTGTTTTGATTGCTCTTAAACCAACATAATTTTAAAATACACGACAATGTGGATTATTCCTTTTATCTATTTTGTATTCTCCATGAAGTAATGTGAAATACTCCGTAAAATCCTACTTGAAATTGAGTGAGGTTATCAAACATTTTTGCTATTGGCTGGTATTATAAAGTTGTTGGCCTGAAAGCATTCTAAACTGATTAAAAAAATAGAAAAAAAAGAAAAATTATAAATGCAAGTGGAAATGTTAAAAGTTCCAATATTATGGGAAAATAGTTTTATTTATAAAGGTAAGCTGATTTTACTGCTAAAATATATCGGAAAGCTTTATTGGCAATTTTTGCTTTATTGGCAATTTTTATCACTCAGATTTCCTTCTTTTTACTTTGACGAATATGTTAGGTAAAAATATATATTATAAGAAAGAAGTTACTGCAATCTTTTTAAAATGTCAATTTCTTCTTCCATAAATTTCAGCTTACCAAATTTAATCTGTTAAAGCAATTTAATATTTCAAAGATCGAATAATGATAAGAAGCGAAAAGAATTTGTAGTAATGTGCATTGTTTTATTGAAGATATTAGCTAGGAAGAGCATTGGTTTATGTGAGAAAAATAAGCATTTGTCTTGTCAGATTATATTTATACTTCACACAAAATGCTGACATCTGGTTTAATAATTTTTTAGCACTATTCTCATTAACTATGAGTCAGTTGTTTATTAATCATATTTGTCTATTTCAATATTTGCTGACAGTTGCAGAATATAATTGTGAAGTCAGTTAAAGCTAAATCATGTTAATATTTGATTGTTCCACATCAGAAAACAGGATTAGCTTAAGTTGGATTAGATATGAAATTAATTTACTGCTTAAAAAAGTAGATTAAATTTTTTGTGTTTGGATAATACTTGTCACCATCTAAGTAGTAAAACTTAAAATACCAAGAAAGTCTAGGTATTTTGTAAATAGTAATACCTTGGTAGCCAAACAATACTTTAACAAACACTGATGAATATACAAAAGACACAAAATATAATGTAAAAAAAATATGCATAGCAGAATGGGCACGAAATTGTCATTAAGAAGCACCCCAAATTTGCAAAATGGTAAATCTACTAACATATGCACTAAAACCCCGGAGTAGTGCATAAGGTTCATGAAGCCTGTTAGCCCAAAATTATAAAATTTGGAAAGCAAAATAACATTTATATTTAAGGTAAGTATTGTTCAACTTTACTTCTAAAAATGTAACATATCTGGTAAAGATCTCATAAACTAGGTGATTTTTCACAGCCAACATACTATTAAAAATCTGAGTTCTTTTATAAGAAAATGAATGGAAATTCAAAAGATTTTATTTTTACAATTATATATATATAAACCCAAGGCTGTTTATTTAAATTTATACTGAAAGATATTAATTCTGAAGACTCAATAGATGCTAATATATCAATCCTCAATTGTTGGCAAATTGGTGTATTTCGAAATTACTAAATAATTAAGATTTTTGCATTATTGGCGGAGAGAGACTTCCACAAATAAATAATCTCATAAATATATTAAACGAGAATTGTGGTCAAAAATATACAGTAAATACAAATAAGCTCAATTCAAGAATTTACCAAAATAGGATTTCATTTGAAAAATCCCTAAATAGAGAATTTGAAGAAACAGATTTACATATATACTGGGATATGGCCATATCCCAGAAAACATGAGATTGTATCCTTCACCCGGCCCGGGGGAGCGGACACCACTTGAACGGGAAGCCCGATACTTCCAGTAATTTTTTTAAGCTGGAGAAGACATGAAATATTCACAAGGGGAACTGAAATATGAAGCCCTCCATAAAGTTTGTAGGGGGGGGACATGCCGGCCTTGTCCAAAGAAATTTACAAATTTAGAACACGTTCCCGGCCCGAGGACCATTAAGTCACGGCCGAAATGCTTTTTATTCAAATGTGTTTGTACAAAGAACTAAGATAAAAGTTTTTCAAACATTTATATTTACATATAGCTAAATTCAACACAATAATCTCATGCACTCTATTAAAATTCACTTAAATTTTTTTCAAATTTAAATACGCCCAGCCCGACCCGACTCACGGGACAAATCGGGCCTGCGCTAATTGACCAGACCTCAATATGAATATATTATCATAGAACAATATGAAAATCAATCGAACAGCTGCTGTCAAAAAGTAAACAAATCCTAACCAATCAAGTTGAGCCGCACAAAGATTTCCTCTTTCCCACACCATTTGCACCCCTATCGCCTCATACAGCGTGGAAAAAGAGGAAAATCCCTTGTGCTCGAGAACTCCATGCGTTGACGGATTAGTGTGAATCAATGCTCTGCGTTGCTCCTCTGACGGATAGCCAACGCAACGGACGAACGCGTCAGTATGAATCCGGCCTAAAAGTCGAACAAGATGGCGGCAATTTCTGTATCGTTCGATATTTCCAGATGAAATTTTATTTAAGATGGAATTCTTTTATATTTCTTTTCTGAAAGAAGAGTGTTTGAAAGTTTTTACAACATAGGGGAAAATAAAGCCGATTTCGGTTATTTATCGGAAGTCAGTGAAAGTTTGAAAGGCACTTGGGAGTATTTACAATACACTACTCAGGTATGTAATGCATATATTTCGTTTATATTATGATGCGAGTTTCTTAACTTCTTAAACCATAATGTACGCTTTTGAATTATGCTAAAATTACAGAATTTCAAGTCTTGAAAGAGAATTAAACTTGTACTGCAATATTTCGGCCGATCTGTTTATTATATCAGATAGGCTGTTTTATTGTTGAACCAGTTATAGAAATTGTCCTATACGGTCTGATTTAAAAATTTCATATGTTGTCCGTAATTTTTTCTTGTTTAGAATAACATTTTTACATTTATTTGCATATAATCTCAGAAATTATATTTTCAAAACTTCAATTTACTTGAAGTTATGCATGCTGTACTGTTTATTTTCAAAGCCAAACTGAAAAATAAGCATTGTCTGTAACAAACATAATTTATGTATGGGTATAAATGAATTTATCAATAATTAGTTATTAGATTTAAATGTATATGTATTCAGAATGGTGTGAATGGTAATCCCTATTGTATTTCCCAAAGATAAAAATTGCATTTCCATTAAATGTCTGATGTTTCTTTTTAATATTTCCTGTCTGAATTGGAATGCTTCCATGGACTTGCTTCTATGTTTAGTTGGTACCTTATAGAAAGGACCTTTTTCAAATTTCAATATAGCATTCTAAAGTATCTTGCCATTGTATGCTGTGATAATTTCTCCTGAATTAACTTTTATTGAGTTCTCTCTTTTGAGCAAGACATTTTGTATCACACATATTTTATATATTAAAAGTTTAACATATTTAAAATTGTTCGTGCAAAAGTCTCTTTTATTCCACGAAATGTTAATTTTTTTATAAATGATTCTAATGACAACACTAGTAAAAGAAATCTTTGAAAATAGGATAGGATAATTTCTATGTTAATAATAAGCTGGATAGCAATATAAAATGCAGCAAAAGAATAAAAAAACATACGTATATTTATTTACCTTGCATTTTATATTGTGTTCTAGTTTAAATATATTGATTGTGCGGAAAGTCATATTCTTTACTTAATTTCTATGTTATATAGGAAATAAAGTAAAATGTGTCTTCACAAATTAATAACTAATATAAAAAATAAGTGATCAAAATTCACTTTCAAATTTTAACACACTACAATTGTTTTAAAAATAACTTTATTTACCTATATAAGTCAATAAATGACGTTATCTTATCAGTAGCGAATACTGTCGTTGAATTTGGTATGGCACTACTATACCAAATGTATCGACAAAAACCCTTCTCTAGGTTAAAATATATAACACAATAGCAATAACATTATTATCATTACTATTATTGTCATTATATCCCTTGAGTATTGTGGTGCAATACTGCAATTGGGAACACAGGGATTGGAATGTAATATGCACTTTTGAATGACCTGCTTTCTAGACTAGAATTCACCACTGTACCATATGTTAAATATTTTTGTTGGATTTTGATCAACTTTGCTCCCTAGACAATTTGTAAAATTGTTGCGTATATACCTTCAGCTCGGTTTTTATGTCATAAAATAAATGAATTTTTTTTTTGCTGTCAAGTTTGGTAAGTGTTATACATTAAAATGCTTTAATAGATATATAACAAATGTGAAGTGATTTTTGAAGTACTTTGTTTTCTGTTATATACACCAGATATTTGCCCCAATATTTTATCTTTTAATTGATGTACAACGGTATTGATGTAGCAATAGCTTGATTTATTTACACCATGTACTTCAATAGTTTGAACAATGAACAATGATTGTTCGCCTAAACACAATATTATAAAACAACATAAAAATTTGATTTTGTTTATAGCAGTACTTGCGCAAAGATGATTTATAACTGGTAATAAATAGTTCATAATATTGGTTAAATGAAACTCTTCTTTACGTTTTACAAATTTGCATTCTACTGACTTCCCCCTGGATGTCAAGCTCATGTTTTAATACAGTAAAATCTGATTAATTTGAATAATTATATTTGAATGTTCCCACAATTCAAACTTTTTCATGGCAGCAAAAGGATAGTTTATTTTACTGGTAAGGTAACACAAATTTTGGGGATCTTGTTTATAACCACTGCCGTTTGAAAATTCACTTCAGTGACAATACGATTATAACCAGATTGACCAAAAACTTTCCCCGGTTACCTTCATTATGTGGTCATAACTTGTAGGCATAACTTGCCGGATAGTCTACAAATCACATATGCTTTTATCCTTAACGTAAAAGCTTCTTTACAATTACAGCATATAACAAATAGTATCAGTATCA
The DNA here is from genome assembly GCA_951213105.1 of Amaurobius ferox. Taxonomy (NCBI): domain Eukaryota; kingdom Metazoa; phylum Arthropoda; class Arachnida; order Araneae; family Amaurobiidae; genus Amaurobius; species Amaurobius ferox. Next base: position 59,673,360 of record OX578149.1, read on the forward strand.
ACCGGTTTCGGAAACAAGAAACATCAAATTTTTCAGGGTAAAAAGATATAGCAATTACACCAAGGGCAAGAAAATTTTGTTACTCTAAGTCTTCGGACGAGTCGGTTGGTCTGGGCTTTCGACCAAGGGCAAGAAGGTTTTTATGTCTCTCTTTGCTTTTCTCGACATGGATGCTTTGTTTTTTTTTATTTTAAAGAAGGAGCTTTTTCCAAACTGGTTGATACCATTACAAATTTTTTACATATTGTAATTTTAGTGACAGTTTTACTTTACAGTTTTACTATAGCATATTGTTTTTATTTAAATAATTTCTTAATTTATATACATTTCTATTAGTTATATCATCACCAAAAATGGATGTTTATTTAAAATTACATTGAACTCACAATTTTTAAATAATTTTTTCATATTTTGTTATTTGGAAACATTTTAAAATTTGATATATAAGAATTTAGTTCATAGTATTTTATCGTGAAGTTTTCTTAAACATTAGTTCGCTTCAAATGAAGTTTGATTACACAATGTACAGGGTACAAAATTTTCATTTGTAAATGAGAAGTAGACGTTTTCATCTGAATAGCAAAAAAATCTACATATGGGTTTATTTCTTCAATGTATAAGAAATAGAAAACGTTATGCAATGTTATTTATATGGTACTGATAAGTAAAAGAATCTTTTGGCGAGTAAATTCTGAGCTAAAATTTCTAATCCTGCTATGTATAGAATTTTCAGAAATTTTTTCTATGATGAATATAAATGTTTGTCATAGAAATGCTGCAATATCAGCCTTTTGAAATGCAGATTGTGATTGGGAAGTTACATATTACGTAAAAGGTTACGATATAATTGTAACCTGTAAATTATTGATTTTGAGTCTAGTCGTATAGCAAGATTTAACTGTAAACAGAATTATTTATACAGAGTGGATACTGTATATATATACATTTCAATGTACTGTTGCTCATTTTATACAAAACAGTTCATACTAAGTTTCAATTAATGTGAAAAAACTTTAAAATTTTATAAATAGATCTCCGTCAAACTTGAAATATTATGCTGGACCCCTGTTTGATGTATGAGAAGTTCAATGTAAAAAACCCTTAATTTTATTTCAGTTCGTTAATTAAAATGTAACAAAGTTTGTTTATTCGTAAATCAGTTTTCTTCACACAAGTTAAGACAAAACACAAAGAGATTAAAATCACCGCCTTCGTCATGTATCGCTGAACTGATTGATATCGTTGAAATTTGTTTTATGCTGTATTTTTAATGAGATTTTACTTTAAAGCTATTTTTGTAGTATTCTGATGTAATTTAAATATTTTTCCTTATTTATATACATTTGTGAGTTTTATTGGCTTCAAATAAGGATATTTATTTGAAATTACATGTAATTTGCAGTTTTCAAATAATTTTATATTTATATTTTACTATTTGTAACCATTTTAAAATGCTTTATCCATGAATTCAATTCGAAGTAATTTTTGGTTAAGTTTTCTTATAAATTTAGATAACCGAAGTTTTCTTATATATGAGCTCACTTAAAATGGAGCCTAATCACAAAATGTATATAGAATATTCATAAAGACTTTGAATTTAGTACATTATAAACAAGTGCTCATTATAACCCTAGTTCAGTATAATCAGTTTACACTGTATCATAATTTCAAGGCATTTTCGGAAACATTTCTAAAGTATAGTGATAAATACTTCACAAACTTTTGCTTTATTTTATACTAATGAAACCACAGGTATTCTGCTTAATAAGTAATTTAAAAAATCAGTTTATTTATTATGAATGTCCTGTATAATCATTACAATGGAATCGAATTTATTACGGTTCATTTCTGAAAATTGTAAGGTGCAAAACCCTTCTTCTTTGAATAAAAATCTGGTACAGATGTCGTATTATCCCATTTTCATTTTTGCCAATTATTTGGTGGGATTCTGGCAATCCCTACTTTGATTTAGAGAACATTCCATTCTGACAACTATTTCCGCATCGTGCAACATCATAATTAGTGATTGCAATACCGGACCAAAAATACAATACCGGTATTCGGTATTTTTTTAAATGTTATACCGGAATGCCGGTATTAGGAATTTTTCAAAAAAAAGTACAAAAACACAGTTGTTTTTTCGCTATATTTATTAGTTTTAAACAAAAAATGCATAAACTATAAAAATATAAACAATTTTGTTATGTACAAATATAAAATAAAGGAACAAATGTTATAATCAAATATTATTTATAAGAGCAGTAAAATAATAATTTATAACATTAGTAACAGAAAATATTTATAGTATTATAACATATTAAAGGAACAAAATATATAGTATTATTATTAAGAACAGTAAATATCACATAAAAATCTTGTTGTGTAGTCTAATATATAATATTTATTAACAAAAATAACTAATTTATTAACTGCATATTTTTGAAATGTGATCGTAAAAAACATATTGCATCTATTGAACTGTTATTGAGCCTGGAATGTATTTTTGTGCATAAATTACCTGCAGTTGAAAATGTTCTTTCTGCATCCAAACTGATTGGTGGTACTGTTAATAATGAGCGATATACTTTCTCTAAATATTCGCCTCGAAGTTCTTCACCTTCTAACAACTCGGTCTGTCGTCTGACGGTTTTGGATAAATCTATTTCTTGTATTACTTTTGTATTATTGTTTGTGGCAATTTTTTTATTTATAGATAATTATAATTTCTTCTCGAGAGACAATTCTTTTCCGATATTAACATCAATATCATCTTCAACGAATTTCTCTGGATAGGTTTGTGTTTACTTTTCATAAATGTTTTCGTGGAAATTTACGACGAACTTAATTAAATTTGACTTTGTTAGCTTCTTTTCTTCATTTTCATTTTTAAAGTCGTTATAATTATGTAAATACCTTAAAATATTTTCTAGTTCACTATGCCTTTCCTCTATACGAATTTTCAATACACTGTATAATTCTTCAGGTAGTGTACTGCCCTGATCTTTAAGTGATTGCTAAGGAGCTTCAGAGAACCAATAGGGGCTTCAGAGACCTGCGCCTGTGCACAGAGATGTTAGTTTAGATAAATACGATCTCGTCTAGTAATTCGCATTATTATATAGTTTAGAATATTAAATTCTAAGTTATAGTTCATGCTGGAAATTAACTACGCCTGTGCAAGGAGTATTTTATTTTACAATTTTTATACGTATTTTTAAAAATACGTATTTTTATACATACTTTTAAATATTCTTATTTATATACATATTTTTGAAAATACATATTTCAAATAACAGTAGATGCCCAATAAGTTAAATTAAATCTTTTAATAAAAAAAATATTTATTATAGCTAGTGTGTGGTAGGCTGACTTTGACCACAATGGAGGTGGTTAATAGGATTTTTATTTTTCAATTTTGCAGTTAATTTTATATTTTGTATACATAGTGAGGAATGAATTCAAAATATCACTTTAATGTGTTTACATTGTATTTAAAAAATTAAGTTGTTGACATTTGCTTCCTTTTGTATATTTGTCATTTTAATGTTTTTAAAATTTTCATATTACATCCACTGTATGTACCTAATTGTACTTTATGTGCCACGGAATACCAGTTGCTACGTGCAATCTCCGACTGCCAGTAGAACTGCTTTCTGTGATGTTTTTTTAGTGGGCGAGTGAAACTCGCATATAAAATAACCAATATGGCTGCTCTTCTTTTATTTAATCAAAATTTCTATAATTGTATTAAATCAATATTAATTTTATATTTTTATGCATTTCAGTTATGGCAGACATGCTGTACGACAGACTTAGTGGCATTTCTATGTCACCAAGGTAAAAATCGCAGAAAAAAGGATAATATGATACCTGTTCTTAAAATCCAATTGAAATCAATTTAATAAAACATTTTAAATCTATTTGAGCATCAAACGCCTGCTCCCAATCCCTCTCTTTTTTTTTTTTAAAAACCCTGTGGTTTTTTTAAAAGACCACAAATGTGCAAACATTTGTGGTCTTGCTATAGTTAATCTATCCAGGACGTGAACTCGCAGCTCAAATATTTTGCCTTTGACTTCGATATTAAATATTTCTTAAACTACAATATATATCAAAAAATAATTTATTTCAGCATATTTCCCAAAGCCTTTTCAACAAGTGTACCAAATTTCATATTTTTATATGCAATAGTTTTTGCAGTACGAAGCAAAGAATCTCGAGAAATGAGAAATTTGTCAAACAATGGTGGCGTCAGCTACTTTTTATTTAATATAGAGAGATTTTTAGGCAATATATTAAGAAAACATCCAACGTTTAACAATTAAAAAACTATTGATATAAAAAATATGAAACTAATTGCTATTTATATTAGTATTGGAGTCAGATATTAGAAAATAGGAGGAGTCTGTGTCAGACAGTAGAAAAAAAAATAGGAGTTGAAGTCCACGGTTCGAGTTACTGACTTCACAACCCTGCTAGTATGTATTTTGCTCATCCAAATTAACTGACGCACTACCTGGCTCTTGGATAGGGCTTATTTAATTCATACCTATCCTATTGTAGGGTTATATATGAAACAAAAGCATAATATACTTTTAAGTTTGTTATTAGAAATATATTTTTCTATCAATTTTGTGCATTACTTTTTTATGGATTTGCATCATGATCTAATAGCACCATTGTGTCACATAGCAGAGCATATGTGTTATATCAAATTATGTTTCCACTGGTTCATAATCATATATAATAATAATATATATATCAATATATATAATATCAATATATAATATATATCAATCATATATAATAATAATCATATATATATATAATAATATAATCACTGGTTCCCAACCCAAGTTATGAAATTACATTTATGGTTGTTTCCATTCCACACACACGCATTTCTCTACATTTTTGGCAGTACCATTCATACAAATCTACCACATTGAAATAGTATTTATAGTGCGAATTAAAGAAACTATATATACTGATCGTAATACAATTAAAAAGAGATTTTTTTTAATCGGGTAACTTCTTAAATTAGAAATATATGCATTAATTTCAAATACGTATTTCCTTAAAAAGGAAAGAATTCCCGCTAAATTATAACAAAATCTTTTCTCATAATGTATATATATTTGTGTAAACGTGAATGATATTTATATTATTCCTGTAGAACAAATTTGATATAACACGAAAATAAATAAATTGCTCCCTTACGAGAAGTAAGAACGTAAACATGCAGAAGTTAAAGTTGTATTTTCGAGATAGAAATAACGGACCAATCAGAGAGCTCGTATCATCTAGAAATCGGTTTAATCATTGATTAACTAATCGGAACATTTTTAACAGTCGAATAGCTTGGTGGGACGCGATGGTTTTTAAGCATCCTTTATTGGGCCGTTAAATTTAGTGGCTGATTAGTTAATCAGACATTAGCACTATTTTAACAGACGTTGGTGGGATTGCATTGGCGGGGCCGGTCTATGAAGAGCGAGACTCTATGAATTTCGAACCATAGGTTACCAAAACTGTCGAAGTGGGCTGGCGGACTCCCCCTGAAAATTTTGAGAACCGACGGACTTCTTTCACTTCAAATCCCCCTTCCGCGAGTTCTTCTGCTATGTCCGAACACGTGACCTCCATGCTTATGTTAAACAATAAAAAACGGGATGTGATGCAGTCAAATTGTAACGATGTTTTTGTTGGGACAGATAGCAGGGATTTCATTTCCAACAGTTTGTTAGCTGCTTCCAACTGAGTGGTTTGCACAAGAAGTTTGTTGGTTCGAGTGAGTTGCATTTGGGACAATACATCAGTGGCTCCGAGTACGGCCATGAGATTAGTTTTTAGTTGTTTAGGATGAGATCTGGGTATCGCTCCGTCGATAGCTTCTATGACTAGAGATATGGCCTGAACACCATGCTTGACAGCTGACGAGAGCTGTTCAGTTTGAGAGGCTTGGTTTGTGTATAGGAGAGGATCATACATGTTCATTTTTTCATTCAAATTCGTTGTATTCGTACTAAAAGAAGAGCTTACCCCAGGAAAAGAAACGCTACCCGTATGGGTAGCCTCCACTGCCTTCGCCACTCTTGAAAATAGTCTGAAGACGTAGTCGAAGCAGTCCTCCGAGCCACGTAGGCACCCGAGATGCCGCCCTTGCGTACACTCGACGCAAGGAAAACCGAAAAAGCAAAAAAGAAAGAAACCAGGCACACAAGCCAACAACCCCTTCACCTTAGGGGGAAAACTACACTTGAGTTACACAAACACAAACCACAAGCACCTACTAAAGGACACCAACACGCACTACGAAACCCAAAAAGAGCAGACGCCGCAGCGAGCAACCACCTTCACCCGACACCATCCATGGTGGAGTTATTTAATTGTTTACAAGGCTGAATTCGATTTCTCCGGCAACCCTGAGCAGTGGGGTTGCCGGCGGATCGAGTTCAGCCTTGCACCATGTTACATACTTTATTTCAGTGACACATTTGGGATAAAACTGTAAAAGTCAAAGCATCAAAAGTTCACTTTTTATTAAAATATTTTTAATAAAAAAATCTTAATAAATTTTGCAATTTTCAGTTTTTTATTTAATTATATTTATTAGACAGTTAAATATAATTTCAACTGTATCCGTGTACCAGAACTTGTCATATGGGCGGAAAAATAAACAAATTTTTTACCGCATCATCATTTATTTCCTTTGTAATTTCCTTATACTGGCGGAGCAGTTATCGTTAATTTTACTCTGCATTAAGGATGAAACCTGAGGATAGAAAATATGATATTGTTATTTTCGGGGCCAGTGGTGTTACCGGACAGTTTGTTATTGAAGAGTTAGCTAATTATACTAAAGATATCAAGTGGAGCATCGCTGGTAGAAACTTGGAAAAGTTGAAATCTGTTTTAGAAAATGTAGGAAAATACATAGGTAAGATTGGAGAAACTTTGAAAAAGCTTGTATATTTTTTTTATGTTCTTCATAATCAGGTAAATTTTCTTTATTTTCGACAGCCATATGTATGTAACCGGCACATGCGTACCGATTATTATTATTTGTCTAGAGGCGAGTACTGATTGTTAAACTACAAAACTATGGAATCAAGTTTGATAAATGTTAAAAAAAATAAAGTGTCAAATATTTGACTCGACGCTAAAGAAACTTATAAATTCGAATATGTATCATATGAATCACCTAAAAGGCATATAATTGTAGAAGTAAGGATTATTATTAGTATACACATCTTAAAATGTTTTAGTCATTCAGAATAGGAGTAGTACTGACTGGCTGTAAAATAGAAGAATGCAAAACTGTCTAAATGTTGCTGTAAGCTCCAAAGTTTGGTTAGCCCTGCCTCCTAAACAATGATTTAATTTTGAAACCTTGATCTCGTGTGGGAATTTTTAATATTTTAAAACTCCATGCCATGAAATGTTGAAATTATATAATATAATTTTTATGGAGTACTCAATAAAGATTAGTTGCCATCATCGCCATTGATATCCATTGAGTATCAGCTAGATTGAGTTGAGTTAGTGTTCTTTGAACATACTGTGTACACAAAAACTATATTGACCAGAATTTAATTTAGCATGTCAAATATAAGTGGTGAAGGCAAGGCCTGCTAGTATAGTTTCTAGTATATTCATTGCTCTATTTCTGAATAAGGAAAATGTTATTGAAATTATGCTTTGAACAGAAAATTAGATTTTTTTTTTGTTTGTTTTTCTAATATACTGTAAAATCCCAGGCATCTGCTCGTACTCGAGCAGGTACCTCCTCCTCACATGTTTTTGCTATATATATTATCTTTTTTAGTTCCCTCTTGGAATTAAATTGCCATCTTCCTTTAGTCTTTGTCCTGTTCAAAGATTGCTTGCATGCAGAAAACTTCCATGTGCAGTTGAGTAAATTGTCTACTGTACACCAAACAATCTAAATCCGTGAAAATTAATACTCAATTTGTATTTCTTTAACCATTTGGTACAAATATCTAGCTGTTCAAAACCTCAAATACTAAAAATTTTAAAATATAGCACAAGTACTTTGCAGTTTGAAAATTTAAAGTAATTATTTAAACTCTTTCCTCCATTGGATTGGATATGACTTGAGGATACTGATGATCATTAAAATGTATTTAAACATGTTGAAATTCTTTAAGTGGTTTCTTTTCTTTTCAGGAAAAGAATTGCATAATATAGATGTATTAGTTGCGGATGTGGGTGACAATTCGTCTATGGATGCAATGTGCAAGAGTGCAAAAATAGTCATCAACTGTGTGGGGCCTGTATGATCTTTTGTTTTTCATAAATCCATACATGTTTAGACACTCATGTGCTCACACACACACATATATGTATATGTGTAAAACTAACAGAACTCATGTTGAACTTGAAGAGACACTTTAAATAACCTAAAACTGGGTGATTCACAGCTTCTCTGCAAGTTCCATAACAGTTCTGTTAGTTTAATTATTAATTTCATCTTATTTATATGCTGCATTTAGCACAATAATGAAATATATTTTTAATGTACAGTTATATTAGGGTCATTCCATTCAACCAAAAAAATGTGAAAATGTCACCCACCCGCTCACCCTTAGATTTTTCTCAAATTTTTTTCAAAGCTACATATATATAATACCATACAAAATTTATTTATTATACAAAATTATTATTATACAAAATTTCAGTTGATTGCATGCATTAGTGTTTTAGCAATAAATTTTCAAAGAAATTGAGAATTCACTAGGTGCTGCTTTGCAGATACATGAAATCTAAGCCTTGTGTTTAATAAAATCCTTTCTTGTTCTGCAACTAATTGTCAGAAACACATAATTTTTTTTCTGTGGATATCTAGAATATATGCAAATTTGGGAGGATATGCATTATTAGCCGCTGTACTCAATAATTCCATAAAATGTGCTAATTTATGATTTTCATCACAAATTTTATTGATTCTAAGAACCTGGTTTATTATAATATTTCTAAAAACTGATATATGCAAACAAGAGTCAAAGTGTTGAATTTTTGATGTATTAAATTTAAAATCTTGTCTTTTATCATATAAGTTTATAGCCAGATTACAATTTTGTAAATTTAAATCTAAAAGTTTGCAACTTAAGAGTCATTATATATATATATATATATATATATATATATATATATATATATTATGAAGATCCAATGATAGAATAGAGAATAGTTGTAACTCAAAAACCATAACTTAAAATATGCCTACAAATTAAAAATATATATTATAAAAATTAATTAATAACTGATATCAAGTAATTAATAATAAATCCTTAAAACAATATATATACAATATGTGTTTGTGAGTGTTGCATTTTTATACTTTAATTTGTTTTTTGACGGATTAGAAAGTCATGGTACATTCTGGCTGGATTTTTCTTTTCTGTTGTAATTGCTAATTAGTAGGTATATATTAATCTTATATTGTTTGCTACTTTCTGATATGTTTAATTTTTGGTCTTATCTAGGTGTTATAACATATCTCTATTACTTTTTTGCAGGGCTTAAAAAACCTAGAAAATTTTACCCGTCCTCCTTTGAAAATAAGCCTTCAGGCTCTTATTAATGCTATAACTATGTATAACTCTCTATATATATATGTATAATTATATATGGATAGATAATAAATACATTTCTGCTTTCACAGCAATTTAATTAAATCTTAATATTATCAAATTACATCGTTTGGATTTATTTCTTATTCCAGAAACAGCTGTAAATGGTATTTGGTATCTGAATTGCCACCCAGTTAAATCAAAAACTGTAATTTACAATATAATATACAGAAATTATAAAAAATTATTTAGTCAATTAGATGAAATATGACATTTGCCGGGTCCATGGTCAAGCCAATGATTTATAGAGGCTTCTGCATTAAACTGTGAAAGGGGTTTCCCATTTAAATGGATATTCATAATCGAATTTAAAGTTTCTTATTGAAGGGCAGTGCTTAATGTGTTTTTTTTTTTTAATGTTCATTATTGAAAATCGTCTTTCAACAACTGCAGTACTCCCTGAAAGAGAAAACATCAATTCCACTATACAAAGTATGTTGCTGTATTGTGTGTCATTTTGTTGCATTATGTCTTTGTAACTTTATCCACTCCTGCAAAAAAGTAGCTAAAACTTTCCAGTAACATTTGTATATTTTGATTGCCAAGAGATATTAAAGTCTGTTTGTCATATGGCCACTCAGTAAAATCAAACACGCGAAAGTATGACACAGGAAGTTCGTGTAGTAATTTGAATCTAGTTGTTAAAAATTCAATGATATGTCAATAAAATTGGCTGCAAAAATAAGATTGATATCTTTATCACAGTCATCTATTAAACTTCTATGTTCCCTTTGGAACAGTTCCGGCTGAGATTTCAGTTCGACTAACTAGAAGTGTCAGTTCAAGTTTCCCGGTTGCTTCAAATATTACCAAATTTTCAGCCTGATACATCTTGGACAAAATGCCAGTAATAGATAAAAAATCTAAGAGAAACAATAGGGTTTTTTTAATTTATCTGACCTCATAGTCTTTAATAGACTTTTTGCAGTTGCTGATTCTTTTTTGTCACATTGAGCAATGTCTTCTAAATGAAGTAAAGTGGCTTCAAAGTTCAAAACCAAGGATTTTACTGCTCTAACTTGACTAGCAACCCATCTTATATTTTATACTCCTCCATATTTTTGCAAGCTTACTTCCAGCATTTTAGCAATCTTTACTAGTTCTTTCTGCCGTTTTGGAGACCAGTGGTAAAAGCTGAATATCTGTTTTATTGTGCTCTCAAATGTAACCATATAAGGCTCATTTTTCTTTGAATCAAGCACCCCTGGATCTAACATATGGTTTATACAGTGCACAACTATTAGATGTGGGTACTTTACCTTTCATTATTGCTTGGACTCCATTGTAAATTCCCATATTTGTGGCAGCTCCATCTAAATTTAACCCAACCAGTTTTTTTTTTCTAAAATTGATTCTGAGATACCAATGTCCAAGAGTCCTTTCAAAATGCAGTTATGTATTTCGCTGCTGTTAGCATCATCCGCAGTGACAAATCCTGCCAATTTTATCACTGAAACACCATTTTGGACATATCTCACATAAATAGCTTCTTGTTCCACAGCACTTCGATTTGTTATGAAATTTGATTCACTAATTTCAGCAGTTAACTCATTTCGCAATGTGTGAGCAATAGAAAGAACAAAATTGTTGCATACATGATCATTGAGATAATTGATTCCTAGGTCTAAAGTGTTTTTAATCTGAAGTTCACACAGGTTTTGAAATTTTGAAAAAGCCAAGTTTTCTTTTACAATGTAGTAGGCCGTATTAAACAAATATTTCATTTTCTCAAAATTCGCAGCATTCAATTTTCTAACAGCTATAGCCATAGCTGATTTTGTAGGATTTGCTTTAGCAATGACAGCTTCTGAGCACTTTCTGTGAGACTTGCTGACATCGTGAGTTTGCAATGTTTCTTTACGAAAACCTTGTGTAGTTCCACCAGCTCCATTAAAGAAAGGGCTTTTCTTATCAGATAAATTAGGGAATTTTAGGCACCATTTACAATACATTTTTTGCTGTTCTTTACGGAACTCAACCCACAGAAATTCTTTTTTCCAGATCTCCAGAAATACTCATTTTCTTTTTCCCTATCGTAAGTTTGATGACGATTTTCAGTTTTTTCTGAACACGTTTTCGCTCTGTTTTCTGAAGGGCCACCATTGTCTTTATTTACCGTATTCACCTTCTTATTCCTATCATTTCCACTAACAAAAAAAAAATTAAGAAGGTTTTGCTGCCGTTTCATCTCTTTGCACGAAATTAGAAATTTTCAATTGATATGAGGATAATGCACATATGTAAACTTTATTAGGTGCGATCACGGGCACAATGAAATATGCCGAGAACGGTAATGCACACGGTCACGGAAATAATATTACTGCGAGCACCACACGTGCGAAAGATCAAGGTCAGGTTGTCCAAGATCAGGTCGGATAACCTTAGTGGGAATCGAATTGATGAGTGAGATAGGAAAAAGAAGAAACCTTAACCCTTTCGCCACGGTGACATTCCGGAAGTGCCGTGGCCCAAAGGACGGAGCACTTCGCTTCCGAACTGTTCCCACAGGATGGCAAATTTTTTGGCCTAACTCTCGAAAAAAATTCACTAAACATCACCTATTCAACACAGAAAACTACTTTTTTCAGGAATAAAAGAAATATTTATTTTCTATTTGATGTATATTTTTCATACAAATCTGCATACAAAATACTCGTTAGTTGCCCCCATTCTTTTATCTGAAATAAACGAATAATTTCATTGCCACGTATTCCTCTAACCCCCCCCCCCCAAAAAAAAATACTCTCCTATATTCCTATGATTCACCAACGAAATCATTAAGCTGAAATCAAAACGAGAACTGGAACTCAATTATAAAATAGCTGATGCTACGAGAAGTGCTCTATTTGTCTATATTATAAAACCATGTTTCACCACTCCAAATGGAGAAATAATTGATTGGATCCTTCCTATGCCACGGTCAAGTATCTGCAAAATACATTGGAGTTGTTCGCTCGGACATTTAACGCCACCTAGTAGACAAAAAAAAAGTTTCACATAAAAACGCGCGTACGTGGCACCCGTCTTTTAGGGTACACTTTTCTCCGCCACGAATGCATGGCGGCCGTCCTTGAATGCAAGTTCGCAGCCAACACATGGGCGTGGCAACCGTCGCGAAAGGGTTATGGAAGCCGTGCTTTTCCGTACCTGTTTGGGTAAACGAGAGAAGGAAAAAAACATGATATATGAAAATATATCGATCGCAATCACAATTCAAATGTGCGGGGGGAAAAGTGACCCATCCGCAATGAATTTTTGACCACCGCAGACGGGTGGTTTTTTTTAACCTTGCTTTTTTGGATTATCAAAAACAATGTTTATTATATATATACAGGGAGTCCCAAAAAAATTGAAATGCACTTTAATTCTTTACCTGTTGAAGATAAGTGGGCAATGTAAATTGAAAAAATGTTGAAAGTAAAGTAGGAAATAAGACTACGTTAATGAAATAGTCCTCCCATTAATTTTCAAAATGTTACACGTTTTAAATTTTTATACAACCCCCTTAGACAAATTTGGGCAATCAGAATTTTTTTATTTTTAATGCAACAAGATCATTAAAAGAACTGCATATCTGTATCTTTAGAATCAATTGAATTATGATAAAGGAAAAAATCTGATGTATGCCACTTTTCCATACCATGTGAAAGGCTGTTTCATCAGTGAAAATAGGGATCATAAACAAATTGATGATGGAAATTGTTTAGATCAAAAATACGTTAATATGTGTCAAAAATGTTTATCACAAATGCATCTAAATAAAATATTACACAGACAGAGATTGTATAAAGCAGTGGTACTCACTACATGGTTGAGTATCCTATGTATTATCATCCAGTTTTATCTTTTTTATGATATGTCACAAATATACATTTCTAGTTTGATATATGGTCCCATTCACAATGTTCAATTTTCAATTAAATATAACTCTCTCAATTTTAAAGATACAGATATGCGGTTTTTTTTTTAATGATCTTGTTGCATTATAAATAAAAAATTTCTGATTGACCAAATTTGTCTAAGGGGGTCATATAAAAATTTAAAAAGTGTGACTTTTTTAAATTAATGGGAGGACTATTTCATTAACGTAGTCTTATTTCTTACCTTACTTTCAACATTTTTGCAATTTACATTGCCCATTTATCTCCAACAGGTACAGAAAAAAGCTCGTTTCAATCTTTTTGGGACGAGTAACTAATTGTATATATTATGCTCTCTTTTCTATCATTGTAATTTCATATTATAATTTAATTATATATATATATATATATATATATATATATATATTGAAACTAAGGACAGATTAAATTTTATTCAAGTATAAAATGTGAAGGACCATTATTTTACAGTATATACATTACCTGTCTAATTAAAATATAAATTAAAATGATTTTTGTTGTAATTCCCTAAAAATATTTACCCTTACAAAATTATCATTAATATTTTTATTCACAATATTTAATTTATATTTAATTTCAATACATAAATAACCTAAAACAATACATAAATTTAATAAAAATAACCTAATACAGAGTTTATTTCACTATGATTAATAAAAATTAAAATATACTTTTTTCCTCCTGCCATGTATATATCATATCTGAAATATAGAGCAAAAGAAGAAAAAATTTCAAAGGGGGGTGTACACCCTCCTTGGCTGTGCCAGTGTACATATATATATATATATATATATATAATATTAAAATGGTAAATCCAATGGTAGAATGGAAGACGTAACTCATAATATACTATCTTAAAATTTTTTATGCTTACAGAATACAATGAAATAAAATGAAATTCAACAATAAAGAGGAAATTATAATACATATTACAGTTCAGAAAGCTAAAGATAATCAACAAATGTAAATGGAGAGGAATCAAAAAAAGGAATGCCAAAATAATCAAGCATTAAAGCTTGCACGTAGAAGAGCTCTAGGCTTAAGAATAGTTCATTTCGAAAAAATTCTTTATCAAGTCCTAATATTTTAAACGAAATGAACACAAAAATGCTTGTTTCTGAAACACAAGATAGATTTTATCCATAAACATGTGTTATTAGGACGACAAGCATAAAGATTGAAAAAATAGAAAGGAAACATAAATACCTTGAAATACACATCAAATGTACAAACATGATGAGCAAAAAATGACTAGACTAATGCTGCCATTCGATAAAGTGTAAAGAAGTGATTTACTGTTGCCAAAGTGAGTAATAAAAACCATACTGTGTAATGGCGGTAAAATGTGATATTCTACAGTAAAAGCTGCAAAATAGAAAGATGACAATATATTGTAATGTAAAAACGAGAGAATGTAGAAGTAAGGCTAAAATAAGATACTAAGGAGAGATTATTAAGAATTTAGGCTGATCGAAATTTATTAACTATACCATTTACTAAATGTGCTGGATATTCATATAATTTACTGGTAATTATGAGGTTATTTATGTGCAAAGTATGAAATTTTTTATCTGATAATCTATAAATTCTAAAAAATTGATTAAGTATAATATTTCTAAACAATTGAATCGAGTTGCAGGAATTAAAAGGTAATATTTTATTAATATTGAATTTAAAAAATCTTTTTTATCATATAAATTAGTAACTATCCCATATATATATATGTGTGTGTGTGAGTGTGTGCATTGAAACTAAGACCAAGTTAAATTTTACTCAAGTATAAAATGCGATGGACCAATATTTTACAATATATACACTAATTACTTTATTTTTTTTATTCACAATATTTAATTCATATTTAACTTCAATATATAAATAACCTAAAACATTTCAGATTGCATATATCTTTATTATAGCCGGCTTTCTTTTTCTTACTAACATTTCAGTTATTGAGGAAATTTGTTTTTCTATGAACTAATTACTTTCCTTAGCTATTTTTCCTTAAGAAAGCAATGAGTTCATGATAATATTTCAGGAAAACAGAACTTCACAATTATTCATAAATTATGGTACTCTGTTTTCCTCTGCCCAGGGGTGGAACCAGGAAAAACTCCCAGGGAAAACAAAAATGAAAAACAAAAACAAAATTGAAAGATAGGGGATCCAATCATTATCTCTGCACCATATTTTTTATTCTTCTACTCTCTTTTATCATTTCATTTATTATACTTATAAAATAATTATACAATTCCTATTTAAGATGTATAATATAATTAGGTGTGTAATAAACACTATATACACTTTGATAAGAACTATATATTTGTTGTTTTGCTGGTTACATGTTATTGCGGCAATTAGTAACCTATGGACCAGATCTAGTCTGCAAAGTTTTCAGTTGTGCCTGTTCAAGTCAGAATTTCTATTTAATTAAATGAAAATTAATGGGACCATCAATATTCTATATGCATTTAGCTACTAATTGAATAAATTAAAATAACAATTGAATAAATTAAAAAGAATAGCAGTGTGGCCATTATTTGACTACATCTAAAGAGGTTTTTTCTATTGAAAAAAAGCTTTCATTTTAAAATCTGAGTACTAAATTAGTATTATAAAACTATTTCCAAGAACTTGGCATCATGTTTAAAAGCCTGTATTGGTTTGGTGTAGACTACTACCAAATAAGGAATTTGTTATGGTTCATTAGCATTGCTGGTTGTAGTGCTCATTTTGAAATTGAAGGACACGGATTGAAGTTCTCTTTAGAGTGCAAATTTTACAGTTTACTAATTACAGCTTATTAAAATAAATTAAAATATTTAAAAGTTAAGGTTACTAAAAATGATAATAAGCTTTTTCTAATTATCTTCTGTGTTTTTGTTGACCCTATATTTATTGCTTTCAACTAGTTTTTTATTAAAAATTAGAAATATTTATTAGATGTACTATGGACATAGTTAACTAAAAATACAATATTTATTAATACTAAAAATATGGGTGTTTATCATAATATTTGTAATAAATTATTTATTTAAATATGTATGTCTTTAATCCGTAAAATCGCCATTCTCATACATATGAGTGGAAATCATTTATAGCAATAAAGCAAAGAAATTTTTAGATTCATTTTATAATAAGCTCAACTATAGTTATATTTAGAATGATTTTTAAACTGTTTTAGACATACTTGTGACATATCTGATATGGTTATAATTTTTTCAGTTTTATTCTGTAAATTGAATTGAACAAAATGCTAAGTGAAATATTATATTAAATGCTTAATTATTTATTTACAGTACCGTTTCTCTGGTGAGCAAGTAATTCAACATTGTATAAAGAACAAAACTCATCATGTTGATGTTAGTGGAGAACCTCAGGTTTGTAAAATATTTATTGATGTCTTCTTTTTTAAGATTATTTGCTCTAAAGAAATACAGTATGTATTTTTTTTTTTTACTCTCATTTTAAATATTTTATTAGTATTTGGAAACTGTACAAACAAAGTATTTTGAAGAGGCCAAGGAAAAAAAAATCTACATTGTTGGTTCCTGTGGATTTGATAGCATTCCCTGTGATGTTGGTGTTGAGTTTTTAAGAAAAAAGTTTGGAGGTACATATATGATTTTTGATGTACCACTGTATTCAATGTTCTTTTAACATGTTGTCAGATCACATATTTCAATATTCAATAGTACCCTTAATTTATCATTAAATATTACTCTAAACTGTAAGAAAAGCCAGTGTTTAAGAATTAAAAGTTAAAATTTTACTGTGTATGTACTTTATAGTAATGTGACATAAAAATCAAGTTTGAAGTTTTTAATGTTACTCTGACTAAATTGAAACAACATGGCTTGAAAGTCGTTAAGACTTTTTTAAAAAAACACTCAATATTGATTATTACAGAAAGTAGTTGTTTTCTATTTTCGAACATCAAATAGCAACAGAGTAAAAAACGTGAAAAATTATTACAATAAATGAATGTTAACAATAATTAAATGTCACAATAAATAAAACTACTGCTTGTGAGAATATAATTTTCTAATATTTCCTTGAAGAAACAAGGTATAGGAAATGTATCATTCAAATTATGTGTATAGCCAATCATAATTCCAATTTGATATAATTGGAAGAGAGTTCTCTATAAATTGGCAGTCAAGATTCCCACAGTAAATAACAACTTCAATGTACATTAGCAAAGAATAAACTTTTAAAGTTGTTTTTATTTTCATAAACCTTGCTAACCAGAAATTCAACTGAATACATTGATTGCAAACATAACTGAGTAAAAGTAACATCATTACTTGTAAAGGTTACTTTTGGTGTAATGAAGGTTTGCATCTGTTATTTAAATTTAAATAAAACAGTAACAGTAATGTAAACAAAGAGCTGAAAGTACTATCAAATACCCAATATTTTTTAATACTGTTATGAAGCTTTCTCCCTTTTGAAATATTACTATTTATACTTTATTCATTTATTTATCTTTAAGTTATTTATATTTCATTATTTTTACATTACATTATTCTAAGTTATTATTTATATTTCACCTGTGATCGTATAGATTTAAACAATAAAGTAAGTTTTATAATTATTATTTATTTTGTTCCTTTATTTACTCAACCATTACTATTGCTTGGTCTGTGCTCAACTATGTAAACCTTTTAAAAACACTTCAACATCATATAACATCTAACGTTCCACTTACCTTTAAATAAGTAAATAGCACAGCCAACAACATCTTAATAAAACACAACTCATTTGTTAAATTAAAAATTAACTTTTATTAACAACAATGAAAAAACATCATCCTATTCTTTATAATTTAAGTTGAATGTATAGTGTTAGTACATTGCATCATTTAAGATTTCATCTATTAAAGTTAGAATTCGATTAAAGTAAAACAAATTAAAAACCTAGGAAACAGAATCCACTCTGGTCTAAAGACCAGAGCTTGGTCTGCCTGAAGCTGGCTGTCCACCCCCAAAAATGTTAAGAGAACAAGAAAAACACATTATCGATGTATAAAAATTATAACTAAAAAAAATAACGAAAAACAAACACCATTAAAATTTCAAGGAATAAATTCCATGTATGTAAAACAAAGAAAGTGTTAAGTAAGATCAATTTTCCCTATTTAAATTTCAATCAAAGAGGTGCTCCTAGATGGCAGCACCACTGAACAAAGTGATTATGATGAACAAAGGTGATTATGAAGTTCACAAGTAAAACATGAAAACTAAAACCGCACTTTGGAGAAACTGATGAACGTAACACTAGCTGATATGCACTTTAGAAGTTATTGATAAGAAGTTTATGAAACTACATCTCCCACATTCGAGACCAAGCAGACCTGCCACGGCACGCGGGTGACGAATTCCCTTTGCGAAACCACTGACCAATACTTGACACCTTCATTGGCGAAATAGATGACAGCACCGGATCCAAAAAATAGGTAAATCAGCAACAAAGACTTATGCGGTGCACAACCAGTGCCGAGGAAGACCAGTGGCGATCTCACAACATGGAGGGGAGCACAATTAAACTGGTTGATGAAAACGGAACACACAAAGTGGGCTCATTGTAGCATGTCAGAAGCTCAGCATCACCTCTACTACTCTTGAACAAAGGACAGTGGCGATCTCACAACATGGAGGGGAGCACAATTAAACTGGTTGATGAAAACGGAACACACAAAGTGGGCTCATTGTAGCGTGTCAGAAGCTCAGCATCACCTCTACTACTCTTGAATAAAGGGATAATTTAGATCAGGTTTTTCAGCGACCGCGAGCCACGGGTCCCCTTGCTCGGGGTCCGGACCACGGCTTTTTTTTTGAGCAAAAAAAAAAGACCACCTTCTCCAATGCCGGACAAGAATCGAATCTCCCGCCAGGCAACACGCCTGCCTCCCAGGAGACGCCAAACTTGGCGAGCGCCCACGCATACACTGCGGAAATAAAACGCTGTTATGCCAAGAATCAGAAAAAGATCACCTCTTCCAAACAGCAACCACGAACCCACGCGGTGATGCATGGTCACCGGATGTCATGAGGCAACCCTATCGGCACCCTACTTGCAGGTGTTTTAACTGATAAGCGGGCGAAAGCCAAATTTCGTCTTAAAAAGTGCCTTTTTTATGCAGACTCATGAATGAAGTGAAGTTAAGTTAAAAGACGCGAGCGAGAAACCGAAGGATTAACAAAAGATTATTTAATATTTAAAGGCACATTACGCACAATTTTGAATAATAAAAACATTAAAAGATAACAAATTACATTAAAGGGGAAATAAATCGCCGAAATATTCCAAAACAACAAATAAATTTAGAATTTTGAAGGGAAAGGGGAAAAATAATGAATTTTAAGCTATTACAAATTTTGAACTATTAATTAAATGTAGAACTGTCAAATCTCGGCATAACAATACTCACTAGTTATAGACATTTAATTTATGCATTTTATCATAAAATATATTTTTGTTTTCAATTTATCTTTAAAATCCTAGTATTTAAATTTGATTTAATGAGCATAAATACTAAAACTAAATTAAGATAATAAGATATTATTTTGAAAAAATCTTGTAAATCTGTTTTTTGCCTAAGATATTGTTTTCAGTAATTCTACCAATTTGGAAAAACATTGTAAGACATTTCTTATTAACAGGTGATATGGATTCAGTTGAAACTTATGTCACATTTCATCGAGCGCCAGTTAGTATGCATTTTATTTTTTTATATATCATTAGTTTCAGTAACAGATGTAAAACTAAGTAAATTGTTTTTATAGGGTAGTACTATAAATTTTGGAACCTGGCAGTCTGCAATTTATGGACTTGCTCAGTCTCATGAACTGAAACCTCTACGAAAACAACTGAAAGAAAAGCTTTTCACAAAAAATTTACCCAAACCTGACTATCCTCTTAAAAAAAGGTTAAATTTGAACTTCTATTTTCTTATATTTGATTAAAATTTTATTATATTTGCATATGAGTGAACTGTTTTAGAAATTTTTAATATTTCTTGTTTATTATTTTTACAGGCCTCTATTTTCAATATCTTTCATATTTTAAAACTATTAGACGTTTTATCCTTACTCAATTTGTATAATATTTGTCAGTTTTTACCTATCAAGATTGAATTGGATATAGATGAAGATGTTTGTATGATCTTAATGTATCAACAAATATGATGTGTACTCAAAATACTATATAACCTATACACTGTAATATTTAATATCTCCATTATTTTATCAAAATGCTTCTTCATCTGGATGGGTTTTTTTTTCCAATTTACTAAGTTAATTCATGAGACACCTAATACATCTATTGCTAAAATCCCATAAATAAAACTATTGTTATTTTTGGTACCAGAATGATCACTGGGTGGTGCCTATAGGAACAACTATACTGATCATGTGACCATTTACAATTTTTTTACTTTAGACCAGGGGTCGCCAAACTTTTTTGATCATCGACCCCTATATAATTTAAAAAACCAAACTTTTTTGATCATCGACCCCTATATAATTTAAAAAACCTTAATATTTATTAAATAATGAGTAATTATAAATAAGTAGAAATAATAAGTAAAGTAACTACAGATTTATTGCTTCTTAATCAATGAGATGGGTGTGCCTGGTGTATTTTTGCAAGGTTCGCTATATTTGGTTCAAAATTAGTCAATTTTAATCTTAAATCCCCTCGAAGCTCCACATTTAATTTATTTCTGTACTTGGTTAAGATTGAATTTACGTGACTGAAACCGGCTTCAACCATATAGGAACTTGGAAATGCTAGCATAAACGGTTGAGCTATTTCACAAAGTTTTACATATTTTTGCATTATATTTATATTTGTCCAAAATTTGCTTATTGTTAAATTTCTAAGAAGCGTCTTTGCTTCAAGATCCGATAATAATTCAGCAAGCTCATCTTGCAGGTTGATGTCCACGTTTTCAATTTGAGCAGAAAATGGCACAATAATCCAATCAGGGATGTCAATGTTTTCCAAATCAACAAAGCGCAGTTTAAAATCGTCGCTCAATTTTTGAAGATGACCTGTATATATTTCCAAGTCTTCTTCTTTTATTTCTAATTGTCGCAGATTTGTAAAATACTGATAATCCTTACGTAGCAATGAAGATCTAAATGCATTTAATTTTACTTGGAAGCCTAACAGTATTGTTCGAGCTTGAATAATTGTAACATCTTTTCCTTGCAGCTTTGTTTGGACATCATTAAATTTTCCAAACAAGTCTGCTAAATAAAATATATGGTTCTTATTGTTTTGGAGTTCATCACTCAGAACAGGGTTTATTTCGCTGAGAAATTCGGTCGTGGAGTCAAATAACTCAACTAGCCTTTGCAAGCATACACCTCTAGACAACCATCTAACTTTGGTGTGCAGAAGTAATTGGTTAAATAACTCGTCGTTTTCTTGACAAAGTTTGGAAAATAATCTTGATTTAAGAGGTTGAGCTTTAATTTGATTGATACATTTAATACAAAACTGTAAGGCTTCATGTAACTCTGGACTCAGATATTTTGCTACTAAGTTGTTTCTATGCAACACACAATGAATAGTACGTATACCGGGCACTTTTTCTTTGAGAAATGTAGCAAAACCTCGGTAACGCCCTACCATAGCAGGTGCCCCATCTGTGGCTACCGCTATTATATTTTCAAGCGGAATATCATATTTATTTAAATATTCTTGTAAACATCTAAAAATTGTCTCTCCTTTTCCATCAGTTTCAAGATATTTAGCAAATAAAAATTCATCAATGACTTGTCCTTTAATTTTACTGAAATATCTAACGTACACCATAAGAATAGCAGAAACGCCAAAAACAGATTCATCAAGTTGAATAGAGAACTTGCAATTTTTTAGCTCTGAAACTACCGTATTTTCTATTTCTTTAGCCATTTCGTCGATACGCCGTTTTACAGAATTTGCCCTTAATGGCAATGACTTTAAAACATTAACGGAGTCTTTTTTCATTACATCCTCAATGACGTCTTTAATTGCAGGAATAATAATTTCTTCAGCGATTGTGTGTGGTTTCCCCCTCTTTGCTATATTAAGCGAAATCTTGTACGAAGCTATTAATCCTCCTTCAGTTTCAACTTCAGTAGATTGCTTCATAAAACTTCTTATAGTTAGCCGACATGTGAATTTTTCTTTAAGTTTTTTGAAAAATTCAAGTTCTTTATTTTTTTTATCTGAGTGAACCCTATCAAGATGATCTTTCATTTTTGACGGTTTCATGTAGTCGTTTCCAAAAGTTTTTTCGCATAGAAGACACATAGGAATCGTTTCATTTACCGGTGAACAAATAAATCCAAATTTCAAATAATCCAATGAATAATACCGACATTTCTTTTTAGACACTGAAGCTGCCATTTTTCAATTAGGGTTCTATAAATAAATTAAAAATAAATTAGTATAATATACAATTGTAATACGTCAAAAAATACGTAACACTGGAATTGCGTTCTCTTCTGTCTTCAAAATAAACTCAAATGAAAATTCTTGAAAGGGGTACTTACCCCACTGTTGTATCATCTCAGAAAGATCCAATATTCCCAATGGACAGATAAACACACACTTTATTACTGTTGATACAACACACACAGAACATAGAACAATAGAACACACATTTTTCACAGCTATTTCCGTTCGCTCGCGCTGAACATAAACATTGAAAATTAGCTATCCGACGGACAAGCAACGCCATCTGCCGGCATCAAACAGCTTAACAGTGGAGATTCAACATATGAGTATGACTAATAAACCAGAAGTGCAGAGTTCGTGCCACTGCGCGCTGGTACGTCAATACTTGTTTCACCCGAATAAATATTCGTTGATTAATTTATGTTCTATAAAGAAACTGATATTAAGTCAATTATAAAAAAATTCACAAATTTTACGATCATCGCGATTACGTATGTGTGATTTTCGTATTAAGAACTGTTTTTTCTTCGACCCCCAATCGACCCCCTGGCTCAGATCGACCCCCGCTTTTGTTAAATAGACCCCTGGGGGTCTATATAGACCACTTTGGCGACCTCTGCTTTAGACTGATAAGTTTGTTGGCTATCTAATTTGATATAGAACTCATATTAAAACTATTATAAACTCTTTTAATATATTAGCAGGTTCATATTTAAAAGTAAAATCTAATTTATTAGAAAAGGAGAGAGATTTTTTTTAAGCAAGATATCCAGATATAACTATACCACCAAAATAGAGATTCCTTTCATAGAAGACTATGGGGACTGAACTATATCTGGATTTAAGTGAAATCGGTCTCTGTCTTACATATTATAAAAGCTATAAAAACCCAGCACATCATCCAAACTTAGGCATGAATGCTTACCCTACTGCTTGAGTACCCTTTTTTCATTGGTCAACATTATAAACAATAGTCAGAAAAACTAACATTGAGTAGTAAATTACAACTATGTAACAAATATAGTTTACTATAACTCCCTTTTTTTTTTATGTAGTGACTGTAACTGCTTTTAAAAAATGTCTACAAAGCTACTTTTTTGCAGGATTCTTCATACAAGTTTCTAAATACTATTTATACAATAGAAGCAAGAAATAATATTTTTACCCACTTTTTAAATTAAGAAAAAATATATATATAAATTAACTTACAATTTAATCAATGTTGCTTCTTATATATGCTAAAATAACTATTGCAGTTTTGCCAAGGATCTCATCATTAGCATTAGAAGCAGACATATTTGACTATAGAGGGAAACCAAATAAGAGAAATGAAAAGATTACACATGGAATTTCCAAAATATAAATGCATCGCATACGAGATACCTTGAAAACCACATGAAAATGAAAAAAATTACAATATATCTGTAGTATCGGCATTAAGAGAATTATCCAGTCCTGTAAATGGAATGGTTTAAAAGGAGTGGTGTTGCTACTCATCACTGTCCATGCGTATGCCATGAGGTATGCTGTGGAAGCTTGCAATGAAGCCTTTGGGAAGATGCCTTATTTTATGCCCAAAATCTGTGATTGCAAACTGAAGACATTTATTATCATACTAGAAGTTAAGACCATCGTATCACAGGAGAGTGTATAAAGTTATAAAAAATTGCCTCCCATCTGTCCACCTGCATCACTTGCACTCCTATTATCATTAGAAACATAAGCCATGCACCTCTAGCTGTTTTTATCTAAAGTTAATTTTGATTTGTAGGTCACTTTTGTTTGCCAGTAATGAAGCTAAGGGCTGGTGCATACCTTTTATTGGAAGTGACAGATCTGTTGTTCTTAGAACACAGATGTATAACTATCAGTTCCGAAATGAAAAACCAGTAAGTAATTTTATCTTATAATTGTTATTTTTAGAACATAAATATGTAATTATCTTATCCAAAGTGAATAATCAGTAGTAAGTAGTTTTATCTTGCAATTGTTAGCTTATCTTACATTGTTCTGGTGGAAGTTAAAGGTGACACAAGAAGAAAGTAAATTAATTTAACAATTATAAAATGAACTAAATTTATTAAGAATTTAATAAAATCAAAACATTTTGTTAAATAAATTAGCATTTACATGACAAAATTATCGTATGGTTTTACATTAAGAACTTGAATCTATAATTTGTAATATGGAAGTTTTAATAAATTATAATATAAATAAATATCAGTCAAATAATGAAGAGTTAAATACAGAATTATAGATAATAACTTTAGTTGTATTATTTTATTAGCAGAACGCAATTTATAAATGACTAGTGCTAATATGTTTAATTCAATTATTCTCTTTTTAACACTGACAAACATATACACTACATTGAAAAATGGACAGTGTGAATTAAATCAGTGACCAAATCAGCAATAGGAAATTGAATTTAAAAGTACTCTCAGTTTTTAGATGTTTATTTTTTATATATAATTTTTTATACTGCATATATCAACTTTTGATTTAGAAGAATTATATAAAAAAATCTGATGTGGCTTTTGCTACAGACTCAAATTTATTTCTTTTTCTTTCTTTCAGTGGTGGATTACCCATAAGACACATGAAGCACATGCCTAGGGTCCCCAAACCATAGAGGGCCTCTGAAAGGCCTCAATCCCCAATATATTTATTTAATTATACTTCAAATAAGTATTAATAATTAAAATACATTAAACCTGAACTGATATGCATTGAACATGAATTTGCCAAGAGTATTCATTTTTCAGAATTAATTTGTAAATTTGCTGCTTCTAAAATCCTCAAAGTATTATAAATATATTGTATTACTTATGTAATATTAACTCTGATAATATTTTCGATTGCTACTGAACCAATTTGTTCGAAATGTACTCAAAATGACACTTCAACACTTAGTAACTAAAACCGAATTCAAATTTTAAAACATTGCTCAGAAGTGTCTTGTGCCTGAAATAAAATATCACTATACCAAATTTCATAGCTGTGGGTCACTTAAATTTTCCGCTATGTGACAGACAGATAGATATCTTCCTTTATTATTAAAGATGTGTTCTCTGAATTGGGTATAAATATAACATTGTATGAGTGGTGTTTAAAACTACTAGTGAGTCCCATGAACATTCTGCCCATAAGTAATTTTTAAAAAGTTTATTCATGTGATATCTTACTATAATAAAAGGCAATACTCAATCACTGTTTGATCAGCCATAACACAAAAGGAGGTACAGTCAAACCTGCCTTAAATGGAATTCAGGGAATCAGAAGAATTTTCCATCTTGAAAAGGTTTCAGTTTCATGCAGGTCATTTCAGGAAAAGTCAAATTTAAAAATTTAGCTGGAAATGCTGATAGTCCATATATAATTACTCACCTATATATTAGACTTTAAAAATTTTGAAAAGTGTATTTAGATAAATTCGATTAATACTATATTATACCATAATAGCTAATTTAATTATATTAAATATGTATATACTTACATTTTTGCATACTGTGACCACAGGAGTTTATGTAAATAAAAATATAGTGTACCCCATGTCCTTAACTGTTAGCTTATTACCATACCTCAAAACCTAGATGAATTGACTTACAGACAACTGCTTACCATAAAACAAAAATAAATAAATTAAAAAAATGTGAGACGAACTTTCAAAATAATCCAACATGGTTTCTTAAACATGTGTCTTACTAATGATGTGACTTTCAGTTAAAAATCATGCATTAATTAATATTTCTAGCATTTCAGAGTCTCCCTGATTAACTGAAAATTCTTGAAGATCTGAAATGGCTTTCAGAAAATCGTGTTATAATTTAATTAAAAGTTCTGTGAAAAATGGTTCTCATGGAAATAAATGGCTAAAATAGTTGGATGATTTTTCTATTCTCTGTTCATTACAACAGGTGCTTTTATTAACAAAATGATTTAAATTGACTGTCCGTTTCTGCGTTGTGCAGGTTCTGTTTTACACAGGGGAAAATAACATGAAATTCCTATATTTTTGGACAGAGCTAAAAATATTTTCCACTTATTTTACAGTATTCTGTTTTCTACAGATTCTGTTTCAAAAAGGTTCGACTGTATTATAATATCCATTGTTGTAAATAAATTAAAAATGAGTCTAATATTCAGCTTTGTTTTCAGTATCTGATGTCATACGCAATGTAAAGCTGCAGAATTCTCCATTCTTGTAAACAAGTTAAAAATAGGTCCAATATCCAGCTTTGTTTTCAGTGTAAGATGTCATGTTCAACATAGAACTCCAGAATGCTGCTCATATATAGATTAGTTACTCCCAAAAAGTCCAATGACTTCACTTTTTATTTACAAATAAGAATGTTTTTGAATCAAACTAGTGAAATGTCTTTTTATTTGAAAAGGACTTTTTGCTTTGATCATATTTCATATTCTGTTAGGCGACTTCAAATGCATTTCGACAATCAATGCATTTTCATTTTTATAACAGTATGAAAATATCACCATAATGAAATTTGTGGTGTAGAATACAATAGTGAAGGTTAAATAAAATTAAAGAAATTGTAAAAAAGGACAAATATTAAAGTGAGAAATGGGTTGTCATAATTTGTGTTAATATTTTTATGTAGGATATTATTAATGTAGAATTTGATTCTTCTGTTTGCTCTTAGATAACAACACTATAATCGTGATTGTGTTCTAAAAAACTAAATTGCTGGCTAGCAATTGTAATAAAGCAGATAGGTATTTTAAATATTCGTCTGTATAAAATGATTAAATGTGTCACCAAATGTTAATTGAATTTGACAACTTTTAGCAGAGACAATGTTTGTCAATGTTAAAAAGCTTGTTTAATGAAATTGTTTAAGATGCAAATGAAGAAGCTGCAAAAGTTTTCCTGACATTAACATCATTGCTCAATGCAGATTACCTTATACTTTTGGGAAATTTTATTTAAAAGATAATAAAATCTAACCTTATAATAAATAAAAGCTCTGTGAAGTGTTAAAATTCAAAACTTGATATGTTTCCTACAAAAGCCAATATCACAAATGCTTGCACTGTCAGATGTAGGGGAAAACGGATTGTGTTCATTTGGTAAGCTCAACTGCAGCTATCAATGCATTTGCACTTTTGTTAGCATAAAAATGTCACCATAACAAAGGATAAGGTATAGAATATAGTAGTGAGAGTAAAATGAGAAGTAAAAATAACTATGAAATTAGGGGGAGAGATTGAATGTTTCGGGAAAATATTTGCTACAGGTACACAGTGTTATTCATAGTTTGCATGTAAATGAGTGTTTAGATGTTTAAAGGCTCAATATTAATCTTTATTTTGGGAGGAAATTTAGTATATATAATAATTTAAAGCTATATTTTACAAATGTTAACACTGGTTTTTATCACCCTTTGTATTCTTTTTAAACATTTGTAGCTTAAATTAAAATAATATAGATACTACAAAACTCTCAGTGTAGAGATAGGAAGAATTAAATATCCCACAATATATGCTTATTTGCTGTAACTAAATATGTATTTGTTGTATAAACATAAAGTTGTACTGCGAAACAAGATGACTAGCGCGCACACGAGATTGAGTAGGTTCAAGTTTTGTCACAATTAACCATAAAGGGGATTATAGAAAAGCCAATAGATGGCAGCTCTTAATTATTATTATTATAACTGTATATTACTACTAATAACTGTAATAAAATTGAGGATTTAAAAAAATAATATATTACAAATTGACCTACTCTATTCTCTTCCTTCACAATAACTGTTGATGAAATAAAACCTTTGTTAATGAGTGGCATAAGCCAAAAAATAAAAAAAATTAAAATCATATCAACCAATTTTGAAAGTGAAACAGTCTTTCTTCATCATGTAAAAAATAGCAGTTCCTTCAGCAAAGGCTAACTGTCTATCAATTTGGCATTAGTGAATGAGCTACTTTGTTTTCTTTCTGTTGACTAAAATATGTTTTAATTCTATAACCAGTTGATTTAGTTAAATTTTTGGGCTTCATGGGCATTTTTTTTTCTTCTGAAATTACTATTTTAGTGTGAATTAGAAATTTTATTTTTATTCTTAACTATGTCTTATTCAAAATAACTTTAAGTATGAAATGTTCTTGTTTAGATGCAGATACAAGCTTATATGAAAACATATTCATTGCTGTATGCTTTTGCTACATTATTGATGGGAGCAATTTTTATGCTGATGACCAGATTTGTCATGGGCTGCTATTTTCTTGAAAGGGTGAGATTTAAATTATTTAGGCATTATTTTGCTAGAAATGACAAGCACTAATAACCCTTTGCAGACAGGAGATGTATCTGCACATCGACTGTGGAACTGCATCCAAAGACGATAGTCATGCATTCATGTCAGGAAGACATTTACATTAAAGGATGACTGACGCCAATGTGCGTTTTCATATGGAACATTTTCAATTGAATTTATTTTAATACTAGATGGCGCTAAATGTCCATTCTAACATTTACAATGTATTTTGCTAATACTTGACCTTGGTATAGGAGGGTTCCTATGAATCATCACTTCATGTAGAACAGTAAAACATGGTTTTGTAATATAAACAAACAGATCATTTCTAGCATTCTCTGCTATGCTGTAATTAAGTATGTGTTCTCGTTTCGATTTTAGTTTAATGATTGGTTGGTGAATTATTGGAATGTAAGAGAATATTTTCTTTCAAATTTGAGTTTGGGAGAATTGTGTGGTAGTGAATTTATTAGGTTATTTCGAATAAGAGAATGACTATGTCAAGACGTTTTTATGTATAGAACATACTAGCATGATAATTGAACAGGATAGTTATGAAAGTAATGCAGATAGTGAAGATTCATGAATATTTGGTATTTCTAATAAGCGCATGGACAGTTTTTATAAATGCAAAGATTGCAATGTTTGTCTGTGCGTTAATCCATGTTTTGAAATACATTATACATAAAAGGCGTATTAATTAGTAACAAAGCTTTCTTCCTAAAAATTGTACATAATCTCTATTAGCTGTATAAAGTATTGAGTACAATTATTTGGATATTTTTCCTGCATAACAAATAGCAATTTTAATCAATTAATCATTTTTAATTATATAAAATTTTAATATTTAAATAAAAGACAATTTGCGTGTAACATATACACCTAATGGAAAATAAGTATTTCCTTTATTCCTGAAAAAAATAAAATGCTGTGTTAAATGGGTGATTTTTAGTGAATTTTTTTCCGGAGTTAGGCTTAGTGCAAAAATTGTACTGTCCTTTGGGAACAGTTCAGAAGTGAAATGCTCCGTCCATTGGGCCACAGCAGTTCCGTAAAGCTGCCATCCACAAAAGGTTAAATTTATAAATACACTATTTCCATATTTTGATTTTTATGTAATTTGTCAGATACATTTTATTTTCATTGCATTGTTACTGTTTTCACTTGAAATGTTTAGGTGAAATATTCTGCTAGTTAGTAACTAGTTTTTGGAGAGTTTTGAATGTAATTTGATTTTCTTTAGATAACTACCTTTGATATTCAACTGTTGAGTGGCTCAGCTGTATGCAAAATTTGCAAAAATCACTACATTACATTATATATGCGTAGATAAAGTAATGTAAGTGGGTCAAGATTAAAAAAAACTGAGTATTCTAAAACATAAGTGGGAGTAAAAAAATGCTTGAGATGAATGCGGAATTTTTCTTATTTTCAATAGAAAAATATGTGTGTATATTTAGTTTAATATAAATGCTGATTGCCTTGAGAAAATAAGCTCATTTCATATTAATAATGCAACTAATATTTTTTGATACACGATACAATCACTCTTGCGTAACGACCCTCATATATGCAAACAACTGATACAATTGTTAAAAGACAGCACCCTGAGAATGTTAATTCACGGATTGTCTTCAGTATTTAAAAATAGTAAGACAATAGTAATTCAGTATTTATAAATAGTAGTCTTCAGTAAGTTTTCAGTATTTAAAAATTAATATCCATCTTTTTTTGCACGAACCATTGAAGTTACGATTGTTTGTGTCAACCAACCTTTGTGAGACTACCTCTTTAAAATTATCTACATTAAAAACCAAAGCCACTCCCATTTGATCTGAAAATGAACTTTGAATTTAAGTTTCTGGATTAACATTAAAGGCCATGTGTCCTTACTCAACAATTCCAAACTCAGGCATCTCATTATTATTATTTTACAGTTCTTTTATAGAAAATGTCAAACAATGTCCCCATTATTTTATCCCTACTATTATATTTAAACATTTTATTCGTTCCTATGAGTCACAGCAATATTTGAATAGTGCTGAAGGGGAAGGCAGGAATATTTGAGTTACTATATGGCAATGCTTTTCAAGTTTTTTCATATACGATCTCCAAAATCTGAAAAAAAAATATTCAAGGCTCTTGAAAACTTTGGTTTTTAGCCTTATCTATAATTCTTCAAGGGGTCTTTCTTTAAATTCCACTCCAAAGGAATTACTTAATATCAATCAATTCTTTATGAGCTACCCATTTTAATATGATCATGAGAATCAGCAAATATATTAAATATGATTCATATATTAAATAAGGTACTGTTTAAAAAATAGTTTTACACAAGAAAGTGCAAAATTATCTAATACTAAGATATTTCTTTTACTTAGTTTCCATGAATTGACATTGTCCAACATGATACCTATTTTACACTTTTACTTTAAAAATTGTGAAATTAAAGTAATTTTAAATATGTGTACATTTCATATGTGAATTTACATGATTAAACAAATGTAATAATTCCAGTGAACATAGAAAAAACATAGACCAGCGAACAATATAAAAATCATTAATCACTGATATAGCCCTGTGTTTGTATTATGGATAGTTTAGTTTTCTAAGACTGTTTAGACATTAAGTTCTGTTTCTACTCTGTTGCAGTTTCCTGAATTATTTTCTTTTGGAGTTTTTAGCAAAACACCACCTACACGAGAACATGTAAGTATGCTTTAGTAAAACAAATCTTTTACAACATAAATCATTCTTTTCCTAAATATTTTCAATGATTGTAATGTGTTAGCTAAGTAATATCCTGTTATTAATAATGCATGGTGCTATCAATTTTTTTTAAATCAAGTTTTTTAATTATTTAAATATATGTAATTTAGTTATCAGTCATTCATTGTTCTGCTTTAATGTTGTCATGATCTTCTCTAAAGTCAGATGGTGGATTTTTCAAAATGATTTTCAAGGCCAAAGGGTGGTCTGAGAAACTTCTTGATCCATCAGACAAGCATGCAGAACCTCCTAATAAGACTGTTACAGCTGTCTTAACTGGTCCAGGTAAAGCAAATTTTGTAAAAAAATATCTGATAATTTAATAGCATTTATATATATATATATATATATATATATATATATATATATATAAAATACCTATAGTTTAAATAAGATCATTAACATAGTGCATGAGTAAACAATATTTTTAAAATTATTTGCTATATAACCAGTAGATAAAATTGTGCATAATTTTCAAAATATGTGGCATGCTTGTCCCTGAATTGATTTATTTTGTATTAAAATATAAATCGCAACATCTAACAAAATGTAGTAATAACTTTTTTATTTCTGAGAATAAGTTTCACTTTTTTATCACTGCATATTTTATTAAGCTGATGAAGTGATATTTTGTAAGGGTTTGTGTTAAGAATGACTTTCATCTATTACTTTTGTTAATATTTTAATATCCATTGATTGTTATTTTAAAACCCAGGATATGAGTAGGCTGAATTATAGTCTGAACTACTCATATACTATATATATATATATAAAAATATATATATATATATTCAGTTGCTGTCTTGTTTATTTTAAATAATTCCATTCGGTCATAATGGCGACTATTTACAGAATAGAAAATGTTCATGATATTCATAGTACATACAATAATGATTGTTCATAATATTCATACAGAATAGAAAATGTTCATAATATTCATAGTACATACAATGATTATTCACAATATTCATAGTGAACAATCATTATTACAATAATAATTGTTCACTAGGAATATGAATTCACAATGATAATTTGTGAACAATCATTCAATAATGATTGTTCACAAATTATCTACAAATATATGTGTAATACTCTATAATTTATTTTTAATCATTTTTATATATTCATTTTTGTAGAGCAGGGGTTTCCAACTTACAAGTGCCGAGGGCCACAATCGAAACCACCATTCTAGTGGCGGGCCGCAACTTAATCAGGGCCATACCCAGGACATTTGGGGGGGGAAGGGGAGGGGGTTCAATATGAAATTTTTCTGGCGGGGGAGGAATGGAGGCATCGTAATGAATATAATTACATGTATATGGTATGTACTATGAAATTTTTGAAAATTTCGGGGGATGAAGTTGAACACAAGTGGATGCACTAATTTTGATGGAAACCGAGGAAAATCAAATTTATTCGTGAATGAACAGCATTTGAAACCAATATGGATTTTCACAAAAACTTTTTTCCTTAAATAAGGGCATTTAATTTGATGCTGCAAATTATTTTCTCAGAAGGCTTCGTGGGCCGCAAAAAAAGGCACCGCGGGCCGCCAGTTGGAAACCCCTGTTGTAGAGTTCTTATAATTGTGCCTAGGTTAGTAACTTTTTCTGAAATATTTTCAAAAATAAATTTTTTTTTCTTTCAGATCCTGGTTATATAACAACTGCTATTTGTATTGTAAATTCTGCTTTGATGATCTTAAATGAAAAAGAAAACTTGCCTGAAGGGTAAGATGTCAAATACCTAATGATTATTATTTTTTTTTTAATGTTTCTTGTTCCAGTTTTTAATCACATTAAAATATCAGAATATAGAATTAGGGGTTTAAAAAGTAAATCAAAAATTAAATATTCTGTTTATAATATTTATTTATAGATATCACACTTTTGTGAACAAATCATCCATAAAACACCAAAATAACACGACTTTATATGTGCAAAATTAAATTGAAGGGTTTTTTTTTTTTTCTTTTTCAGTAATAATAAGTTTCCAGAGTATATAATAAATTATTTACGATTCTGTCAGGGGTAAAAGGGTCCAAAATTCCAGGAATTTTAGTTGAAAATTTTCAGAAACTCTAGAAAGAATTTTTTTATTAAAACTTGTTCTATATAATCATTGAATATAAGTTATTACTGTTCATTTTGTATATATTAATTATTTAATTTATTATTTAGGATAATTTGTAGTACTGTTTGTTCTTTAAATGCAAGTCAAATTTGCATATTGTGTTAAATATATTGTAGAATTCTGATAATACCCCCCCCCCCCCATACACACATATACACCTCTTTTGTGAAAGAAAAATTGGAAAAAAAAAATACAAAGGGGTTATAATATTTTGGGAATGATAAAAAACAATTATGAAACTTGAAGAAGGATTAAAATAGAATTTTTTTTTCAACATAAATAAGAGAGGTAATACAATTTTGATTTTGGGGGAATAAGACTTATTTTTAACTTTATATTCAAATTTTCCTTTTACGGCAATTTACATTGTATGAACTATAAATTAAAATTAATTATAAAAACTAACTTGACTTTCCATGCTGAGGATTTGAACATGAGAGAAAATCCAGATGACTGCAATTTAAGTGAACTTTATGAGTTTAGACATGTAACTGTGGTTTAAGAGTCTTTTACGCATCAATTATCTCACACAATTGCAATCTGAAACCAAAAGCTAGCTAGGCCTAATTTTCAGAATGATATTGGAATTAAATCAAACTCAGAAGCAATAAAGAATAATCAAAAGATCTAGCATCATCAATAACTCAAAGATACAAACCAAACCTTTTAAAACTTAAGGCAAAAAAAAATCATTAAGGAATTTGTTTGAATTAATTTGGAATAGATGCTCAATCTTGATAAAGAATCTATTCTGAATTAATCTTCAACTTAAGCCTATTTTATGATTTTTAGCATGACAGCCACATTTTAACAACTTTAGTATAACTCGTTGTTTATGTGTTTCTTCATTGATTGCATGCTATTAATATCAATTTATTTTTTAATACATATATTTACTACAAATTCAACAACACTTTATGAATATCACTATTGATTGTTACATTTTTCAATATAAATTTGTATTTTGATGGAATGAAAATGCATCATGGTGCATTTTGTCCCAGTTTTTTTTTATCTGAAATGATGGTAAATTAGTTTTAATTCATTCTAATAAGTTTACATTTTAGTCTTATATAGCTGTTTTACAATATCTCTTTTAGTTCATTCAATATTATTTATTATGCAGGGTGTCCATTGAAATCATTATATATTTGTGAAAATCTAATATTAGATTAATATTTATACTCTTTGAAAAACTAGCAACTGAGATTTTTTTAAATAATTTGAGGGATATTGTGCAACAGTATATATTTGAAGGTAAAATCTGGTGTTGTTTTGGGACTTTTCAATGTTAATTGTACTAATTACTAAGCCTAAATAAACAAAAAAAAATTATAGTTTTGCGAAACTTGAAATTTTTGTATTGTTTTAGAACCTTTATAATGCTAATAATGCCAAAACATATTCTTCACAAAATTACTAAAACCTAGTAAACAAAAGGTAAAAAGTTATAATTTTACAAAACTTGAAAATTTTGTGTTGTTTTGGGACCTTATAATGCTAATAATGCCAAAAACATATCCTTCACAAAATCACTAAAGCCCAAATAAACAAAAGATAAAAAGTTATCATTTTGCAAAACTTGACAATTTTATGAAAAGACAAATGAATTCATTGAAAATTTTCAATTTCACAAATTCTCATGTGACTTTTTTTTTTAACATATGCGTATTAGTGTTCATGAAATTCACTGTTTAATGCAGGGGCCAGAAATTCTTTTATACTTGCTTTCCACTTTAACAGTTTTATTTTCAACAATTGCAAATAAAATCACCAGGAAATTATTTTATGAATGATGAAGGATACTGAACTGTGCACTAATTATGGTAAGATGAAAAAATTGTTAGAACATTAGCATATAAAACCATAATGTAGGAATTATTTTTCATATTTCTTGTAAAGATGAAATGTCTGAACTTGTATAATTCTTGTCTAAACTTATATAATTCTTATCTAAACTTATATATGAATTATACAAGTTTAGATACAAGTTTGTCTGGACTTATTGATAGGAAACACAGTGATTTAAAAGGAGAAAAATATGTGACCTAGAATTAATTCGGTTGTCTGTAATTTGACTAAAAATTCAGTTCAAGAATTAACAAATTAAAATTTAATGGAAGCAATTGGATGAACCATTTTACTAATCTAAAATTATAAAATATAAACTTTTATCACATTCGTGTAAGCAACAAAATATGTAGAAATTATTTTAGCATCAACAAGTACTGGAACAATTTCAACTTGTTGTTTAAAGGAAGCCACAGCATTATATTTTGGTGGATATCATTCTCTTCTCAATACAGGAAAAGCATTGTAATGAATTTATATTAAACAATCTAATAAAACACTATGTTTAAATAAGTAAACCGAAAAAAATTTGTTTCAAAATAAAAATTTTAGGATAATATTCCAAAGTGAAAGGACACATAAAATGCAGATATTTTAGAGGTATCGAGGGCCACATATGACTCTATATATCCTGCCATATAAGAATCATATATGGTGTGAATGGCCTTCAGACCATATACAGCCCTCACAAGAGTTGTATGTGGCCCTTGACACCTATAAAATACAATGCCAGTTGGTAACCCCTGTTTGATGATTTATTTTATGTGGTTGATAAAACTTAGATTTATTTGTAGAAAATGATTTTTTATAGATGTTTTTACAATATTTCCGAAGGTCTCTATGATATTAGGAATTATATAAAAAGTCTGTTCAGGGAATTTTGCACAGAAATGAAAAGGATATCTGACTAATTATAAACAGATGCTTGCTACAATTTTAAATAGTGATATTTATTATATATTCAATATATTATCATTTTAAAAAATCCTTCTGTTTTAGTGGTGGAGTTTTTACACCTGGTGCTGCTTTTAGCAATACAAGTCTTGTGGAGAAACTAGATGAAAGAGGAATTAAGATTCGCATTGAATCATAGATCTTTCTTAGATTTCTTTTGTCTTACTTAGAACTTCCTAATGTGACAGTTGCACAGCTAATAAATGTGGGGCCTAAAACATGTGATTGAACTTATTGATTCCAACTATTTTTGTATTCATGATTTGGTGATATTTCATTCGTTGTTTTGAAGCATTATTTTCCAAAATACTTAATTAATGTTCTATTTTTGTTTTGATCATTTTAAGATAAGAAATCTTTATAATTTAGTTTACAAAGCTTTTGAATTGTTACATTTGCTTATTTCTCTGAAAAGAATCAGATCAAAATAATTTGTAAGGTGCTGGAATTCTTATGTTTGTAACCTTTTACATATATTTGTATTTTGGTTTCCAAATAAAATTATTTTTATCTGGCTTTGTGGATTTAAATTTTTACTTGCTCAAAACCTTTAGTGTAACACAAATTATTGTCATATTAGAAAATATTAAAATTTCTGCTGGTATTCATGATCAAAAGGAATAAAGTTTCTTTCTTATAGTTTATTTTTAGCTTGTAAGATGTTATAAGGGCTTTTTAAGTTTTTTAATTTTTTCCACACACCCTGAAAGGTTTTAATTTTTTGTCAGGCAATACCAAAGTAAAGCATTTTGTGTAGTACATAAATTCAGCCAAGGTTTAGAATTTTCCATATTGAACAAAACACTTGAATCTCTTAAAAGTGATTTTCAGTCTAATATTGACCCATGTATATATATATATATATCTATGACTACAACAGGGGTGTAAACAGTGTCTAACTAATAATAAGAGAATTTTGACTTTAGATTTATAGAACTTATAATTAATTTGCTTCATTTGGAATAATTTTTAATACTATATGATATAAAACTCATTTGGTGTTTGTAAGAAAAAATGATTTTCTAAAACAATAACTGGTTTTGGGTAACATACAAAAAGCAAATCAAAAAAATTTTCGATCAATAAGTTTATAAAGTTAAAATTTCATTTTGTAGAGAATAATTTGTATTAATTTTACAATAGATTCAGAGGTAGAATTTTTTGGATCATTGTAAATTTCAACTACCATAGTTTAGATAATAAGAATTTATAATAAAAATGTTAAGTGATTTAAAACATTGTCAAAAACTTTTATGGGTAACTTGATTACCCTAAAATGGTTGAAAATTTAATAATCAAATTAAGACACCAATTAAAAAAATGCTTGGTATTTATACAAGGATGAGGGAGAGAATAAGATATGAATAAAAAGTAATTTTAAAATAATGTGTAAAATTCTGGTGCAAACTGGTCATATCTCCTGAACTACAGGGTTGAATCACATTGTGACCACCTTCTACTGTTGACGTCAACAGCTAATAGCTAATGAAAGAAGACATGTGTCATGAGCTGGCTTGGTAGGTATATAAGGTGTGGTATAGGCATTCTGAAAACATATCATTTGTTGCTGTTATTGCTAAAAGGAGTGATTCATCAGATTTGGAAAAAGGTATGATTATTGGGTTTCAGGCCGAGGGTGGTAGTATTTTTGAAACAGTGCAGTTTGTGAACTTTACATGCT
This sequence comes from Amaurobius ferox, assembly GCA_951213105.1. Lineage (NCBI taxonomy): Eukaryota > Metazoa > Arthropoda > Arachnida > Araneae > Amaurobiidae > Amaurobius > Amaurobius ferox. Next base: position 59,712,028 of record OX578149.1, read on the forward strand.
GCTGTGGTTAAAATGTATCGTCAATAAGAAAATGACACCATTGCGAATAAGTAATGTGGAAACTGCAGAGCAGCACCACTCGCTATTGATGTGAGAGATGAACTTTGGTTCTGATGGCTCATGAGGGCCAATCGCTGCACTACAGTGGAGCAACTCACTGGCTGAATAAGCCAGGGGGACCGAAAGTGTCGAAAACCCAGACCACTGGACTCGCCTTAAGGCAAGAGCAGCAATTTGAGTATCCGAGAATGAGGGGGACCGAAAATGTGTCTCAAATGACAGTTCAGTGAACCCTGCTGCGCCGGGGCTTCTGAAGCAGACGGATGGTCACTGCACCTATGCTGATGAACTTGCTTCAGCAGAAAAGACTTGCATTTACATAACAGTATCAGAATTGGACCTCCAATTATTGGCAACAGATTACCTTCTCCGATGAGTCATATTTTGTGCTTCATCAAACGGATGAACATTGGCTTATAAGGTGTGGAAGACCAAGCCACCCAACGCACCCTAGGTTATGAACAGCTGGTTGAGTAGCCAGTTCTTATACAGTGTTGAAGACTCAAACCATCCGACTCATCCTTAGGACATAGAGCAGAGAGCTTATAAGGTGTGAAAGATCGGAGAACAAACACTCATCATCCACTGCTGGAAGAACACAAGAAGTTGGGGGCAAAGTTATGGTCTAGGGAATGTTTTCGTAGCATTCTCTGGGTCCACTCATACCTGTAAAAGGCACTATGACCCGAATTCGTTATGAATCCATCCTTGCAGACAACGTACACCCATACATACTAATTGTCTTCCCTAGGGTGGATGGGATCTACCAGCATGACAAAGCGACATGTCACACAACAAAAACTGACCAAGAGTGGTTGAAGGCTTACGATTAAGATTTCAAGGTACTTCCCTGGCCTAATTTTATAGATTTAAACCCAATTGAGCATCTGTGAGACCACCTGGATTGGGTTATTCACTCTATGGATTCACCACCAAGCAGCCTCCAGCAGCTATCAAATGCACTGCAGCATGGCTCCCCATACCTGTGAACACCTTCCAGCACCTTATTGAGTCACTCCCAAACTGTCTAGGTGCTGTCCGCACTGCACACGATGATTATTCCGAATATTAGCTGGTGGTCAATAATGTGACTGGACTGAGTGTTAGAGATAAAATTTTTAAACTTTGATAGTCATTATAAAGTTTAATTTGTAGTTGTACACTTACAATTTGATTACTGGGTAATTTTTATCACTTCCAAAATTTTTGATTATATATCAAATATAGTTTATTTTAATGTTGCCATGTTGCAAGGATGACAATATAAATATGGAGCTCCAACAGTGACTTAAAAGTACTGTAAAAGTGCTTCCCTGTAATAAGAAATCACCTATTAAAATATTGTTTTTTATCATACTTAAAAAACTAGTATGGCCGATAACACCCTAAGAGTAATTCCTGCAGCCCACTACTATTGAATTATTAGTACTTACATTAAACTATTTTAGATATCCATTAAAAATGGAATAGAAGCTGTGTATATTGTTCTTAACATGTGGATGAGTACACATTAAAAACAGGGGTTGGTGAGTGTAGAGAATAATTACTGAATTTTCTTAGTAATATGTATAATATATACACACACACACACATACATATATATATATATATATATATAATTTTTTTTTTCTACTTTCTTTACATACATAATATAGGAAAAGTATTGTGACAGGGTCATAAATTCAAATTCAAGTTTTCGATGGAAGAGAATGTTTAAAGCATCCCTGAACTCGAATTGAACATTTTAGAAATGAAGTCTGTATGTGTGTTTGTGAGACTGTAGATGCAATATCTCATTAATGAGTGAAGCATTTCGAATGTACTTTGGTACAATTTTTACAATTTGTGAATACTAAAACCCTATTGATTTTAAACTCAATCAAATGCTCGAAAGACACCTTCCCCCTTAATTTTTGAACGGAATTTTGAAAAAATCAAGACCTTCAATAATGATAAATAAATAATCATTTCTGGCATAATTTTTCATTAGAAAACAAATGGCACAAATTTTTAAATGCTATCATGAGCTGTCCACAAGATATTGCAAGTTTTGTAAAATGATTTAAAAACAAAAAAAAATCAAGACTTTCAACACCCCCCCCCCCCACACACACACACACACACACACACACACACACACACATGGTAAATGAATAATAATTTTCTTCTTAATTTTCCATTAGAAACGAATGGCACATAAACTTTAGAATGCTGACATGAACCAATCTCAAAATCTGGCACATTTTTCCAAATCGATTTTTCACAGAAATTGCAGAAAATTTAAAAAGTGGTAATTAGCATCATGTATGTTCAGATTTTTTATACAATATTATGCAATAAATTTGTTAGCATCATTCTCATGAATCTAGTTTGTTTTTGTGTTCTAGTTCGTTTGTGCTTTGGATTGTGTACACTGTTATATCACTGTGCAAGACCTAAAGTCTTAGCATTATGAAGAGAAAGTCATGTGCTAGTGATTAGAGACTATTTTCCATAAGTTAACATGTATTAAATAAAACAAGTAGCTAGAGGAATAATCTCTTCATTATGTTGTGTTGCCAGCCAGGTTATTCCCAATTTAGTTTTCAATTTTTTTCCACTTTAAAAACCCATTTATTTTAACTTTGACTACACTGAAAATTACTGAACTATGATATAACACTGGGTTCCATCACAAAGCAGAGTCATAGCAGTGTAATTTGTCACATGTCAAAAAACTATGTAAAATGTTCTCCTTTCACTTTGAATTGGTACTTCTCAATATTCTATGAAAGTCACCATATTTATCTGGCACTTCAGGCAATTACCCTATACTCGCTATTGCATACCTATACAAACTTTCAAAATTGTGCAAAATAATTCATTTTGCATTCAGTCAGTACAAGTAACTGTTTAGCTAATGATAAGATCATAGAATGATATTGATCCACATCTATCGATGACTACAACAGAAGTGCAAACAGTCATCTTTTTTTTTTTTTTTTATATAAAATTGCAGTAATATATTTTTGAACTCTCCTATAGCCTAACTGTTCCATAAAGTGGGTGCTAATTCTTGCAAAAACAAATCGAGAAAATAAAAACTATATCAAGAGCAGAAAACTTCAGTATTAATTTTTAGATCTTTTGAGGCATATAAAATACTTCATCAAGATGCTATGGTTAGGTAGAACAATTTCAGTACAGGCCTGCAAATGAAGTGAGAAAATGACCATTTGGAATTTATTTAGCCTGGAATATATATTTAAAAAATTTTTTACCTATATATTAATATTCATATAGAAATTAAAATATAATAAAGGAAATTTTTACCTTTAACTTGAAATGTTTATTTTTCTAAATTTATTAAATCCCCAATATCTAAATGTGTATTTCTATACGTGGTGGACACGTAATTAAACATGTTGGATAATTCTTAATTTGATATTGAACTAAAGTGAAGTCAAGTGTACATTACATTTGTCACAAATTTTTAAGTGTCGAGAAATTTTCTTATACTTAACATTATAATGTTTTTTATGAAATATAAAAATTTCTTCATTAATATTTTAATTTTTATTATATATACATATTTGAAATTGAAAATTTGCAAAATATTTTCCGTGCATTATCCCATATGATATTAATGAAATACCCTAGAGTGTAAAAAAAAATTGATTAGAGACTATTTTCCATAAGTTAACATGTAAAAAATAAAACAAGTAGCTGGAAGAATAATATCCTCATTAGGATATGTTGTGTGACCAGCCAGGTTGGTCCCAATTTAGTTTTCTTCAATTTTTTCCCCTTTAAAATACTGCTTTAAAAACCCATTTATTTTAACTTTGACTGCACTGAAAATTACTGAACTATGATATAACACTGGGTTCCATCACAAAGCAGAGTCATAGCAGTGTAATTTGTCTGTCACCTGTCAAAAACTATGTAAAATGTGCTCCTTGCACTTTAAATTGGTACTTCTCAATATTCTATGAAAGTCACCAATATTTATCTGCCACTTGGAACAATTACCCTATACTTGCTATTGCACTCCTATACAAACTTTCAAAATTGTGCAAAATAATTCGTTTTGCATTCAGTCAGTGCAAATAACTGCTTAGCTAATGATAAGATCATAGAATGATATTGATCCACATCTATTGATGACTACAACAGGAGTGCAAATAGTCATATCATTTTTTTTTAATAAAATTGCAGGAATATATTTTTGAACTCGCCTATAGTGTAACTATTCCATAAAGTGGGTGCTAATACTTGCAAAAACAAATCGAGAAAATAAAAACTATAACGAGAGCATAAAACTTCAGTATTAGTTTTTAGCCGTTTTGGGGCATATAAAATACTTCATCAGGATGATATGGTTAGGTAGAACAATTTCAGTACAGGCTTGCAAATGAAGTGAGAAAATGGCCATTTGGAATTTGTTTAGCCTGGAATATATATTTTTAAAAAATTTTACCTATATATTAATATTCATATAGAAATTAAAATATAATAAAAAAGAAATTTTCACCTTTAACTTCAAATGTTTATTTTTCCAAATTTATTAAATCCCCAATATCTAAATATGTATTTCTATACATAGTGAACACGTAATTAAACATGGAGAATTCTTGATTTGATATTGAACTAAAATGAAGTCATTTAAGTGTACAAATTTTTAAGTGTCGAGAAATTTTCTTATACTTAACGTTATAATGGTTTTTATGAAGTATAAAAATTTCTTCGTTAATATTTTGATTTTTATAAGATATACATATTTGAAATTGAAAATCAGCAAAATATTTTCCGTGCATTATCCCATATTATATTAACGAAATACCCGTGGAGTGTAAAGAAAAAAGTACATACGTCGGCCGGGAGTCGAACCCGGGTCAACTGCTTGGAAGGCAGCTATGCTAACCGTTATACCACCGACGCTTACAAATGTAAAAGAAAATTATATTGATTACAAAATATAAGTTTAATTTAATTCATATTCATATATAATTATTTTTTATTAAAAGCAAAGGAACAATCTATTAAGTTAATGTTTATTAAAAAATAACTAATTTAGCATTAAAGTCGGCAAATCTATCATTTAATCAGAAAATCCAAAGGAACAAAATGTTATCAAATCGAAATAAGGTATATAATTTTAAAATTAAAAAATAAAATTTGTAACTAAAAATTTAATATTTTATTTAATTTTAGCTGAGCCTTAATGACTTAAATATTGGGCTGATCTTTTAATATATTCTGTTCTGTTAACTATATAGTGTTCGTGCAAATTGAATGCGTATATTTAAATTTAAATATTCACCTACAATCTTTAAATTTCTATAAATGGTAAATTATTCTGCTTAAATTATATTAACACTACTAAAGATTCTCTGACAACTAATAAAAATTGATCTGTCACTGGACTACTAATGAATCGTGAGCGACTTTATAACATTTTCCCTACATACAATTAAATATACTTTGAGCTCATTTTAGCCTATTCCTGAACAGATGTATTTACGATAACTACATAACTGTAAAACCTGTCTATAGATGCTTGATACTTCTATTTTGAGTGAAGTCTGCCTAGAATGAATGTCGATAGGCAGTTTAGCTAAAATACACTCATCTTCTCAACATTCATAGTAAAGCGTTTTAATAAGAGATGGCGCCACTACACAAATATGTCCTTATATACAAAATATGCTATTACATTTGTCAACAGATGGCAGCACCATAAATTAGCTCCTATACTATATTTGAATCCCATTCAATTCATAACCTTAATTCTATTCTGCTATGAGCGTCAGTTAACCTTCTTCCCTATCCGCGCCGCGCTTTGTCAACTTTCGCGGCACACGTTTTCGCCGAAATTCTGCTCAAACAATTACGAAATATTTTCTAAAAGATAAAATGCAATGCTTAGATTATATTAAAACTAAATTTAATACCTAATAAAACATAAGCTATATCTTTTTATTTTAATCCAAAATATGTTTGGTGCTGCCATCTGTTATCGTAATTTAATTCATACCGATTATTTTTATTTTTTAATGAATATTTTTAAATATCTATTCCATCTAATACAGTATTAAATACAACAACAGATCATATATAATAGTGCCACAATCACGGAAAGGTAATTTCTCATTCTATAAATTTGATAAAGGGATCTGAACGTGCATCACTGAGGACTGCAGCTTTGTCTTCAAATTACTTTGTCTTCAAGTCCAAGTTCAATTACGTTTCCATGACTGTGGCATTATTATATATGATCTGTTATTGTATTTAATAGCGTATTAGAAGGAATAGACATTTTAAAATATTCATTAAAAAATAAAAAATAGTCGGTATGAATTAAATTACAACAGGTGGCAGCACCAAAAATATTTTGAATTAAAATAAAATATATATTTTATGTTTCATTGGGTATTAAATTTAGTTTTAATATAATCTAAACATTGCATTTTATCTATCAGAAAATATTTCGCAACTGTTTGAGCAGAATTTCGGCGAAAAACGTGTGCCGCGAAAGTTAACAAAGCGTAGAAGATTTACTTTGTGATCATTTGTACCAACTAAACAGATTTTTCACATTTTTTTCTTGCAAAATTTGGTGAAAAAAAATTACAATTTACTTAAAAACGGATTCTTATGTAAGAAAATCGAGTTGAGGGAAACTCCGGTTGATGTATATGCGTCGGCCCAATGATATGTATATGCGTCTACGTGATACGGTATCTCTTAAATAAATTAGGCAAATCAAATGAAGTTGGGTATGATTATTTTCGTCAATGAACGTTGGAAGCTATTCATTTTCGGGGAATACGGACCAGGGATGGAACTTTAAATTTTCGAACAATTTTGTTTAAAAAAAAAAAAAAGTTATAAAGGTATTATATATAAAAATGTTACAAAAATAACTATTTAATGAGTAATTTTTATTTGAAAGCGAATTCCATCTTTTTAGAGACACTAACAAGCACCGCTATCGAGATATTTCATGTTGACTTAAAACAGAAAAAATTATAAAACATGAAATAAACTCACCATTTTCAAATGAGTGAATGCTTTGTAAAAACATTTGCGAAAACATCTGCCTCTTCACAGACAGCAAGCACCTCAGCATGGTGGGAGTTAAAATTCAGAAACCTAAATTCGCGACTTTAACAGATAAAGATTTGGAATTCTTCAATATAAGATTGTAAAAGTATTATAACCATTCCCTAAAAAAAATCACGGTGTTTCAATAAAAACTTCGACTTTTAAGGCTATTCTGCGTATTGCTCAGAATTAAAATTTCGCAAAAATAAAATTTTTCGAAGTATGATATGGTCTTCAAAATTTGTCACCATAAAGTCTCCAGTGTTTAGCTCTAGAAAACTTCTATTCTTTTTGTCGTAACTTTATTTGTTAATCATTATTTACAATTAAATTTAGGATTCGACAGCATTCATTTCAGAGCTCAAAACTAAAATTAAGTCAAAAAGTAACTATTTGAGGAATAGGTATCAAAATTTGTCATCGTAAATGTTTAAATCTAAGCTTTAGAACACTTCAATTTTAATTTTAATTTTTTTAAGTCACTTTATTTGTTAATGTTTTAGAATTAAATTAAGAATTTAATAATTTTCATCCGGAAAATCTCTGTCTTTCGACTCCAGATTGGATCTTTACGATTTTCTATTTCAGAAATTTTCGTTTTTAACACTTTTCAACAAGTGCTTATGACTTTGAGCATTCTGTCTGTCTGTCTGTCCGTTTACACGATAACTGCCATTAAATTGACTTCATCGAAATTAAATTTAACATGTTGTTGAGACGGTCTGTGAGATATTTGAAAATGAAAATGAATAATATCACCCAATTAATTTCGAATTTAACCCGGGTTGAAAAAATGAAATACGCTTAATCCTACGGAACTTAATTTTTCAAACATATTTTAAACAAAGTTAAAATTTACAAATTGCTTCGGAAATTAATAAAACAATTATCACATAAAATGGGTAAAATAAAATTCAGCAAAATATGTTGGGAAGCTTTTTAAATAAAAGTTGAAATAATTACACCTATATTATATAAAGAGTTGGTATACATGTACTTAGGGACCGGAAAGGGGCCCCTCGGAGATATTTCTTTTTAATTCAGATTAGTTTTGTGGTTATTTTATGTTTTAGTCTGATTTATAACGATTTTGGGCGATATTCACACAAATCGGTTCCTTAGAGACCGAAAATGTAATCACAGAGTTTCTATCGGGACACCATTGGAAAGATTGATAAACTCAATCACACTTTAAACGGAGTCCATACGATTAATAGACGAATTATGGTGAATTTCTAAATAATACATACTTTCCGTGCGTTCTAATCGTCACAGATTTTTAGATTGTGGTATAAAAGAATTGACAGCCAATCCACTGTTTATGATTTAATACCAGCTACTTTAAATATCACACACTGCTCCAAAGCAAAACTTAATTTCGTGAAGCCATCTGTTCACTAATTGTAATTTTTTTTAACGAGAGAACTATTAAATATTTTGAATCAGCTGACCGTTTCCTCATTGAAGTTCAGATCGTGTGATTTCATTTTCTCGACCTACTGAAGCTACGCCTATATTTGCGCATAAGCGGGAGAGTCGGAGCAATTTATTTCCTTTCACGTTTTATGAGCGATGTACTGAATATATCGTGACTTTGTTTTCTGCTGAAATAAACTTCAGCGCTTCTTAAGTTTTTTAATGTAGCTCGCTCTTGCGATTTTCTTGCCCTCCCACCTCTCCTTTTCAGCCGAGCAGGCATCAACCACTGCCAAGACACAATATTACTTGACCAACTCCAAACTACTTCAAATTTTTCACGCCCACTGGATAGTGGAGCGCCCTGCTGACCATATTACTATACAACTCACACCTCATGGTCTGACATGCTATATCCGATGTGGAGATGAGTCTCCTAGGGACAGGTGCCTCGTAATACAATGTCTTGGTCAGGGCCCCCACAAAGGGCGGGTCAGTTGGTACTATACAGTACTGGGGCCCGGCGATTGTTAGGGGCCCGTGAATATTGCTGAGGATAAAATTTTTATACATTTGTGTATGAATATATAATTTTTTTTTCTAAATTAATTGAAGGTTTTGAAATTTACGTATTATGTGTAATTATAAAATTACAAATATAAATTATATATAAAGCCTAAACACAATCTGTAAGTTTGAATGAAAGAAAAGTACAAAACGTTTTGTAAACATCTGTTTGGAATCTGTGTCTCATTTTTGAAATAGTCAAAAAGTCTCAAAGAAGGACCCCCAATGCAAGCCTTCGAGGAATAATCAATCATTTGTAGAACCGAAGGGGGACATACTGGCCATGCTTAAAGAAAGGAAAGGCTACCTCTAGTGATTCTAGCTCTTTGATACAAGCCGTCTGGGTACAGATAGCTTCAGTGTCGTGTTCAGAATCTGAGGCAATAAAAACCGATCAGGGAGAAATTTCCTAGAATTGCACCAAAACAGATACGTTTATGACCCTAGTGGGTAAGTTTGCTCATTCATTCATGTTTACAGCTCATAACAATCATGTCCAGCTAACATTTTAGACCGGAACCCAGTGGGGTGTATTGTGTAAATTGTAATTGTATTGTGAAAGTTGTTTGTTTCAGCGAGTTCTATAATTCTTTACAGTTCTGACCATCAGTTTATATACACCCTATATATATGTGCGTGTGTGTGTGTGTATGTGTATATATATATATATATATATATATATATATATATACACACACACACAGAGGTGTACTTGGTAGGTTGATGAGGTAAGTTGGGATAAAAAATACAAAATAAATTGTGTGAAAATTGTATTTTTGTACACCAATCGATTTGTTACATTAAATTACACTCGAAAAAAAGAAAATATTTTTTTGCGATGGAAGCTTTTCTCACGAATTTGCAATGTTAATTTGTCCCATGGAGAAATACGAGATTTTCAACTATATTTCATTAAAATTCTCTCATTTATATCGACCACTAAATATAAAATTTTGTTGAATTCTACTCATAAGTTTTTGAAAAGTTTCAAAATTGTGATTTTTGAAACGTCTGGCATGCCATCTGCCACGACTACCAGACTCAAATTCATTACTGGAACGTGAAACCCTATCATTTGACACCCAGTTTACTCATATACTCGATGGCGATAAGTAGATGTCAATTTTAGCCTATTTCAAAAATACGCTCAGGTCGAAGGCTACCTGAGGGGAAGAATGTTTCCATTGCGCAGTCCAATTGGAGCAGAGGTTAGAGGGTATTCCTTATGTTTATAGATATATATTATTACCCTACATTAAATAAGTGCAGTAGCATTAAGAAAGTTGTTACTTTATTAGTAGTAATATAATTATAAAGAGAAATATATATATATATAAACTTTAATATCTATATTATTAAAAAGATCAAAGGCTTGGAAACCAATAGTATGTTATAAATTACTAATAAATATGATTAATTTAATCAAAACTGCTATTCAATATAAAGTAACCGGAAGCTTTATATAATGTTTAAGAAAATCATTAATTTTATTCAAACAGTTTAATTAGATTTACCAGCAGAAGCAGTGAAAGTATTATGACCACATGTAACAGTTCTGAAAGTTAGGAGGGTTTTATTAGCAACTTGGGAACCAAAGTAACATAAGGAAATTTGAAAAATTTACAATTCATTTAATTGGGTTATAACATTAATTAAATATGGGTTTTAAAATATGATTGTCTTCTATGCAATTTTATAAATAAGACAATTTTTTTGACAAAGAATGGTATAGTTATTAGATGCTTTATCAGCGCGTGTAATGACAAAATTCTTTGATCTTTAATAGCTTTAATTAGTATTCTTATAATTTCATTTCAAAAACTTAATGTTGTTAATTACGTTTTTAACAAGATTTAGAATTAAGTACTTCCGCTATTTAAATGCTTCATTTGGCTTCGAATATGAACAGGCCATTTGGTATATACATTTATCTAAGTCAATAGATAAAGACCGAAGAAAATTTTTAGGATTATAGCATTTATGAACAGGAGATTTAAAATTTTGAATGCACTGTTCAGACATTGTCTTCCACATAAAGGTGTCTTATATATTTTTTATCATTACTATTTTACAATTGTGAAATATTGTTCGTAAATACAAATGAATGAGATATAATTATGTCAGAAGGAAAGTGATGTTCAAAATATGAGAATCACTCTTTATTCTCCTGGAAGTTAAAATAAAATATCACAGTAGTATAAAATATATACAAGTCAAAAGAATACACGCAACCACATGTTCGGGAAGTTTCAGTTGCAACACCTCTCGTTTGACGGTAGTGGGTCCAAGCTGCAAAACTTGCTTTACCGTCAGTCCCCAAACATCTTGTGGATTGCATGACCTGTGGAATAAAACCATCCTCATTAGACCATTAACAGAAGTTTGGGATTATTTGAAACAAATCAATAATTTAATCAAAACCTCGAATAAAGATATGAAGTACATATCCTTCAAAATGAATAGTTTCTTGCGAATTGTTCAAATTCATCAATACAACAAATAAGGCAATGCAGGCGAGCACAACAGACAGAAAAACTCAAAATTTTGTTACAATATAGTGTGGCTGTGGGGATTAGCAAGTCCATTCAGGCCGCTAAGATAAACTATAGTAAGGATAAATCAGCAACAAGTGCAATATATTAATTAATAAAAACTATACTTGAAAAACTGTTTGGTGACTACACAGACTTCAGTTCATTGTTGTTGTTGAGACCCAGACCGTCCGACTTACCAGAAAGGTCAGTTCATTGTATAAAACATCAAAATTTTTAGGGGCTAACCACAAGAAGCTCTTATGCAAAATTTCATGGTTAGCTTTAGGAATAACATACAGTAGACCCCCCCCCCCCCTCCTGTAACACAGGTCCATATAAGACGGATTCGAATAACACGGCGGAAAAATTGTGATCGTATAACACGCTAAAAGAGGCTCGTATAACACGGTAAAAGAAAGAATGAGACAGATGTTTCGATTTTATTAAGTTTTAGCTCCAATAATTAATATAACTTTTAGCTGGTAACACTAAACGTCATTGTGCTTCTCAAATTTCGGGGAAACCCCATTTTTAGAGGAGATAGTTAGTCTCAGTTTTTTTCCAGTTGTGATGCACATTAAAAATGTCTGAAAAAACCTTTATATCGTATGATTTATTTTATTCAACTTAAATTTCAGAAAAAAAAAGTTTTAGGAAAATAAATCTTTGCGAAATTAAACCCGATTTCATCTAGAGGAAGTACATATCTGTTATCTCTGGTACATACATATTATCAATTAAGCTGTGTTTACAGTCAAGTGTGTTAAATAAATTTAAAAAGATATTATAATACGTACATAAATTAGGTTAAGTCTAATAATTTTATAATTTTTACGTTATCTAAAATTTTGTCTTCAGTCATCATGACCCCTGCCATGGAGAAGAATTCCAAGAAGAGCAGAAAACGTATATCCCTTGAAGAAAAAATTAAAATTTTGGATAGGTTAAAATCTGGTGAAAAGTAATAGTCATTGCTGAAGATTTAAAATTAAACGAGGCAACAATTCGAACAATAAAAAGAAATGAAAACAAAATAAGAACTAGAATTTTCTCTGGACCTTTAATAAGTTTGAATAAAACTGCTCGTATAAAAGACACTTTAATGCCTAAAATGGAAAAATGTTTGATGTTATAGATAGAAGATTGCTCTTCAATGAATTTTCCTTTGAATAGTAATGTGATAAAGTAAAAGGCAACAAAGATTTACCAGCATGTAAAAGAGCTTGAATCCGTTTCTTTTAATGAATCACATCGACACGAATTTGAAGCCAGTAAAGGTTGGTTTAACAGATTCAGGAATCGATTTTCCTTGCGCAATGTCAAAATTGTGGGAGGAAGCGCATCAGCCGACATAGAAGCAGCCCAGGGATTCCAAGAGATTTCCCCAAAATTCTAGAAGACGGAAATTACACTGCAGATCAGGTATATAACGCTGAGGAAAACAGAGTTATATTGGAAGAAAATGCCCGTACGCACTTACATCTCGAAAAATGAAAAGTCTGTTTCGGGATTTAAGGTTTCCAAGGATAGCATCACTTTACTTTTATGTTCAAACGCATCTGGAGATAATGTTACAAAGCCCATGTTAATTAACCGTTCATTAAACCCACGAGCAATGAAAGGGGTTGACAAGTCAGCGCTTCCTGTTTTCTGGCGAGCAAATAAAAAGGCATGGGTAACAGGTGTTTTATTTCGATGATTGGTTTTACAATTGCTTTATGCCGGAAGTGGAAGATTACTCAAAAAGAAAAAATATCAGTTTTAAGACTTTATTACTGATCGATAATGCCCCAGGACACCCAGAAGATTTAAATCCTCTGGCTGTTAAATTAATATTTTTCCACCCAATACGACATCAATCCTACAACCACAAGACCAGAGAATAATTAAATCATTTAAATCATTGTATATACGGCACACATTTTAACACGTTTTAGAAAATATTGATTGTAATCCAAATACTACTACAGTAACGGACTTGTGTGGAAAGATTTTTCAATTTTAAATAGCATTGAAATTATTTCGTTATCTCTGAAGGAACTAAAATCTTCGACTCTGAATGCCTGTTGGGTAAATATATTTGTATAATCTAAGTGACTCGTACAACACGGATTCATGTAACATGGAACGTATCTACAGTGTTATAGGGGGGGGGGGTCTACTGTAGTTATAGTTGTAAGAACGAGTGGAACTGATCTTGCGACTGATTTCTAAGTAGTTGGGGATTTTAAATTAAAAGAAAACCCATGATCTCTTCTAAACTGTTGTAAAGTTATGGTCACAGAACCGCATTCGCTCCCATTTCTAGTTACGACATCGTTCACATCACAATACCGGCATCTAACGGGAGCATACAATTAACTTTGGAAGCGCCCCCTACAGGTAGGTGACTTAACGTAATCACAAATGTGGTGAATTTAATAACTTCCTTGAATAAAGCAGGTATATCCATATGGCAGTAAGGTGGCTTCTATTAAGCTTAGAAGAGATCATGTTAAACCAAACAAAGGGAAAATTGCCTCAGAAACAAAAATTGAAGTGTGCTGCTCGGTCATGTATATCCCAGAATCAGAAAAAATTATAATAAATCAAACTGCTTCTTGTAAGATCAAAACGCGCACCATTTCCTTAAATAAAGCAGGCATATGTTCGCAAGATGCCTGTTTTATTCAAGAAACTTTTACACAGCCGAGCAGAACCGGCCACACATTAAGCTACAACAAGCCTTAGGGTTGATCGTGTGGTCTGGGCCTTCAACAGCTGAGCAACAGTAACTTCCCGGCCGACCAAACAGTTGCCTTACACCTTTCTGGTAGGTCGGACGGTCTGGGTCTCAACAACAACCGAGCAGCACTCTTTGAGCATGAAATTGATTTATTGTGATAAACCTAGTTTGGCATAAATCTACTACAATGTTCGTTAATAACTTTGAGAACATGAGAAAAGAAGCACATTAACGCTACACTATGCTATATTCGATTAAGTTCAACGTTTTAGGTTCCCTGACGCGTTGGGTAAAGAGAAATATCTATTTAAATTTTTGTTGAATTCATTACCTTTATGTATGAAAGCCTTCCTTGTCTAACCATACATTTCCTGAGCCGTGTAGGTCATATAAAGGAAGCCATCGACGTCTTTGTGCTCCCAGTACACTTCAGCAATCGTCCTGGACAACGTGGCTAAGTAGCGATTCCTTACCATCAGATAGAACGCCTGCGTCTGCTTCAGGCTCAGGCGGGATCTGAAAAAGATACATTACTGTTGAAAGAATTGTTTTTATTAGATATTTCGTCAAGTTTGTTGTTAAACTAAAGGAAGTATTTATTTTTCACATTTTATTTTATCATTTTTACGAATGCAACTTTCGATAAAATTTATACTTTATTGGAGGATGTAGTGATTAGCCAAAAATTTACGATCTGATCTTTTGGTCGTAGATTTGCAATCTTTTGGTCGTCACCTGGTTGCTGAACAATCTTCAGATCCATAAGAAACGGGTTTGAATTCCAAGTACGGATCAAGAACTTTCTGTATGCATACATGACCATAATTGTTCAGAATTGCCCCCAAACTTTAAGGTGACGGTCAAAGTAGTCTTGGTGTGCATAAAAAAAAAAACCAGAGTGTAAAATAATTCAAATCCGAGCACTGTAAAAAACTGACTAAAGTTTTCTTGTTACATTCTTTATGTAACATGAAAACTTTGTGCTTCTTATCGGGCAGCTAAATATCAGATTATACATGTCAGATAGGTGTGTATTTTTCAGTGTTGGATATTTTTACTAAAAACACATTTCAGAGAGCAAAGATCAGACATGATTTGAAAACTCAAAATGTATCTACACACAACAGTAGACTTTGTTTTGTTTTGATTGGGTCGCTAGGAACTAAATTGTCGCAACTGCAACACGAGTTTATATACCGAGAAAGTTAAAATAAAAATTGTCCGTTCTTTATGTTATTTTCTATCAATTTCACTGAAATGTCCCCTCTAAATGTTGCCCGAAATTTACCAACCTAGACCAGAGCCTGCCTACAAATCTGTCCCTAAAATTGACATGTCAAACATATACTGAGACATCTTACGAGAAATGATATGCATTTACGTATCACGCCAAAACGTATACTAAATTTTTAGGATTAGAGAATATATATATATATATATATATATATATATATTTCAAAACATGTCCCAGCTACACTGCAAAATATTTTGCAACCTTTGCTCATCTTTTTCAGCTACTTTGTTGATAATTTCGGTAAAATTAAAAGAAAAGTCGCAATTACAGGCGTTCATGAAAACTCCAGCTTCGTTTCTGAAATATTCAGCTAATTATCTAACAAGGCGTTATTTTTGTATTTTTATATAGATATTATCGTAACTATCAGGAACCTTACTCCCCATTACGAACAGCGAATTCCCCTGAAACTTTCAGTAACATGCTTGCAAATGTTTCACAGTATACTTCGAAGAGCCAACGGCCATACCGTGCTGAAAACACCGATTCTCGTTAGATCACCGAAGTCAGGCAGAATCGGGCGCGGTTAGTACTTGGGTGGGTGACCACCTGGGAACACCGCGTGCTGTTGGCACATTTCGGGCGCGGTAGCCCGGCGGTTTGCACGCTGCCACAACTGCCGCCGTGTTCATGCAGAGTACGATCACGTTAAACATGTGGGTCCGTAAGTCTTTCCGAGAGGTTGGTGGTAGGGAAAGGAGGGTACGGTCCCTGTGGATGCCTCCCCCACTGGGTTCCGGTCTGGGTCTCAACAACAGTATACTTCGATATGAATAAAAGTGTTACCTCCATTTGCTAGTGTTGAATTGACTCTGCGATTTATGTACATGAAGGCTAATTTAACCGGTGCTTAACGTATATTCCGAACTATTAAAGACATCCACGAATAATCTGGACGTTTTTTATATCCGGCATCTATAAATTCGAAGGCCGGGCCGCTATTCGTTCGCTTGCCTTGAACTGAAGAAATTTTAGAATATGATATCTTATGATAAAATTAAAAGTTATAATATATTAATCTAATAGTGCCTTTTTTTTTTGGGGGGGGGGGGGCTAAAAGCTTACAAATGAAATCTGAAGACGTAAAGTTTTTAGGAAACAGATAAAACTCCACCAGATTTTCCAAAATGAAACAGCTTCTTTCCGGACTAGTTCCCAAAGCCGCGTTTACAATTAGGAGCCCATGACGGACTCCATTTCGCTTATATCCTTATATCTCTATCTGTATAATATAATTAAATGTTAGTTTTAGAACCGGCAGAAAACTGAGGTCCTTGGATAAGACATCACGAGTGTTTTCATGAATACAGCCTTGCTGATAGCCATTTTTCTTCAAAAAGGCATTGTAATTTTCAGTTTTTGAAACAAGGCAGTATATAGATCTCTGCTTATACTGTTCTTTTAATAAAGCTTATTTTTATAATATTATAAATTTAAGACAAAAATTGGAATTTAGAAACTTCCCCTGAATAATATAAAGCTATAATTCAAATCCTAATCATGATAAAAATATATATATATATTTCTCATTTACAAGCGTTTGAATTATTTATCCTACTTTTACAGAAGTTTTGTATTTACTGTTATATCAAGATTATAAATGGCTACTTAACTATTCCACGATACAGATGTTCAAATAAACCGCCATCAAATTATGTAATGGCATACTCAAATCCAGGTTTGTCAACACACTATAAGAACTAGACCTTGAGATGCATGAATATAGTTCCATCGGCAACATGCATCACCCTTCTACAAATACGTGACGATCAAAAACAAAAATATCGTTTTTCTAGAAATTCTACTTAACCTACATCGGTATACCCTTACTTGGAAAATTCAGACTGTTTCATTGGTCGATTCAGATATAATCCTCTTCCAACCGCTGTTTACCGACAGCTTCACCAAAATTATGGCTCAATCGTTATGATGAATCATGGTGACGGAAAAACGGATGGTGACACAGCTGTCGATCCATAATCGGTAGACTGAGTGGCTTTTACACGATGCACAAGATCACTAACCCCCTGTTCACGTGAACAAGAAACACTTCAGGAAGTGAAATTTCAATCAAAAGTAGCTCGTTGGGTTCAGGAAAAACGTAAAGCAGATATCAGGTGTCAAACTCGTGTCAGTTCTTATTATCGCAGTAACGCTAGATATGAGTACACAAAAGCAATATAAACCGAAATTAGACAGCTCAAAATGTCAAAGGTCACGCCCTTAAGCATGTGCACTTTGTCGTTTATCTATTGCTGTCGTGCAAAATTGATAAAACAATGTTTTCTCAAAAACTGAACAATCAATTAAAACCAAATTTAGTAACAATGCAAGCTGGTTCATAAATGTGGATGTCTTTACAGGGTCGCTGTTATAGGTGTAAAAAGAAAAAAATTAGCATACATTTTGAAGGTCAGGTGTGTCGCCATTTTTTTCTTCTTTCAGAAACATAAAATGTGTAAGATATGTGATTGTGGATCGTAAAATTCTCACAGTTCCACTATGAGGGGCACTACCCAAGACACTTGGGAAGTTTTTCTTTTGTCAAGATTATGTACTTTTAACTTACTAAGTGCCTTTTACGTATTTTCATCGCATTCGATATGATGAAACTATGTTGAAAAAATTATATTGTAGTTCATATATAGACATTTAAATGCAAGGAGGGGAGTTATGGGAACAATGCCTCCCAATCACTATATAGCTAAAAACCTAAGGGTCCAAATTTCACAAAATTTGGTAGATGAGTGACCCTGGTGCTGAAGCTGATTAGATTTTAGCATGATTCGGAAAATATAATCTACCTTTTCTGCGAAATGGCCTGCAAAAACTATACGTATCCACCCTAGCTGAAGAACTATTGGACCGAATATTACAAAATTTGTGGGTGACCCTAGTATTGATTAGATTCTGGTATGATTTGGGAAAGCAGAATCTGCCTTTCCTGCGAAATGGCTCGCAGAAATCGCCAAAATCGAAAATAAGACTATACTTATATTCAAATGTATTAATTTAATGCCTATTTTACACGTCGTTTTTGACGACGAAGAGGATAAGACCAATCCTATAACTCTAGGGCTAAACAATCGAGATATTTTAATTTTTCGGAATTTTAACACGTCGCCTTTGAAAATACTTCCATCGCCAAATGAAAAAGTAAATGAAATTAAAACAGAGTAATTTAAAATAATTATCCATGTTATTTTGTGCAATTGAATTCAATTTAAGGAATTATGAAAAAAAAAAAAAAAAAAAAAACGAATTTGTGTCTATAAAAAAAAAAGTCATGTGCTGCTCACATCAGATTTTTTTTTTATTATTTGCTTACACCTAACAGATTGATTTTTATGATGCATTCCTTCTTTTCTACTTTTCTAATCCCGTTTTTTTTTCCTTTTTATATTATGAGAGTTCAATATGATATATTCATTAGAAGTAAATTGCTAAGTTCTATGATTCTGCCCTATAATAGAGCGTTGCATAAAAACAAGCAAGTGCTCAATTATAACCATGTATCACTACGAGCACAGACTAACATTGTATTCTGTGGTCACGAGGGGGCTTTGGTTTCATTGTCAATAAGGGCAGTTGCCAGAGACGAAATTTAAGAAGAGCTGGAGTGAAATTCAAGGGGACTCGACAAACTTGTAGGGGGAGGGGGGGGGGGGGCTCTAAAAAGCTCCCCTCCTCCTACTTTATTATGGCTAATAAAGTTAATCATTAATATTTATTAGCCATAATAGTTACAATTATATATTTCAATTCCTATAAATTATTAACAAATAATTGCATACTTATATTTGTTGATTAGAAAAATCCTTATAGCTACTATACAGTTACCTTATAGCTACTATATAGTACCTTATAGCTACTATAGCTACTATACAGTACTATATGTTTAATATACGAGTGAATATAACTCGTATAATAATTACAATTGATTTTAATATAAGCATTAACTAGTAGCAAAGCTGTTAATCAAAGAAAAATTCTAAAATGTTAATACAAGTTAATGCTTAATATTAACTCTTAACTACTTATCAGTTAATTTTGACTATGATGTATAACAGTGTACCTCCACAATAATGCAAAAGTATTCAAATACTATTGTCGTAATTTAAAAATATTTTTAAATTAAATTTGTAAATAAACTGATCATCGGTAAAACTATACAAATTCAGCTAAATTAAAAAATCTTTAAAACAAAGTAATTTATAAAAATATCTCAAAGAAATGTTTTATAATAAAAAAATTGTTTATTTTTTATATGTATGTTGGATGAAATTTCATATCACTACTAAAAATTTAATATTTTTATCAGGGAGCTGAGTAAACCTCTAGTAAATGCGAGGGGGGGGGGGTAACCTCTTCTGACCCCTGTCTGGCTACAGCCCTGCTGTCATTGTCACAGGCAATGCGTTGACGGTGCAGAGAGCACAAAATTCCCTAAATTGCAAAGTATTTTACAAAAATTTATTAATAGATATAATATTTGTACCAGGTAGATATTTATGGATTGATTGGCGCGGTCAGGTAATGGACATAGTTCACAGTATAAATTTCGAATCCATTGCGACGTCAAGTGGTTAGTTTCAACGGATCATTTCTCAGTGTTGTTTGAAAATCTTCAGAATTTCAAAGGCTTCTTTTTATACGATCCGCACGGATTTCCACAGTTCTTTTACCACATTCCAAAAGTAAATGTCACGATTTTTAGTAAAAAAAGATGCCTTTCGAAATGTGACAGTTTGACGGCTGGCTCGCAATTCTTCCAAAATTCCAGAACGATCAGATAAAAATAGAGATGACTGGCAACTCAGCACCGATATCGAATACTTGAAATTTAGATATCGTGGGGAAAAAATAATTTCAGCAGTGGCTACAGTCTGATGGAGCCAAAATGGTTTTAACTGAACAACTTTCTTTGTAGGCGGTGTATCTTCTCTAGACATTTTGAAAATAGTTTAAAATATTAAAATGTCAGAATTAGAATTACTATATTTCGAAAAACTAAGAACCGGATTCAAAATTCAATTTTGTATTATTTCCTAGTGGTATTCAAAGGGCTACAAATCACATCTTATAGTTCATAGTTAGCAGGTTTAGTTTTCGAGATGTAAGCTTTGAGACATTATAAGGTCTTTAACATTGTATAAAAACTTAACCTTTTGCTTACGGGTGGGACAGCGTCCATCCCAAACGAAGAACCTCTCAGAAAGACAGGTATTATACCCTATCCCAAACAGTTCGATCCCCCTTTACAGACATTGACGTCCATGGACGCCAAGCCAATGTCTGCAATGGGAGGATCGAACTGTTTGGGATAGGGTATGTCAAATACCTGTCTTTTTGAGAGGTTCTTCGTTTGGGATGGACGCTGTCCCACCCGTAGGCAAAAGGTTAAAAAACGGAAAATTTCCAATCTTGAACTTGACAAGAAATTTCCTCAAAAAGTAAAATAGCTTTGTACAAAAAATTATTAATCTAGAAATTGTATTTCCTATTGAACATTTTTGCCTCTTACTGTTTATATCTATCTTTTATAATTTAGAAATTAGCGCCGTTAAAACTCTTTTTGTGACTCATAAGTCACCAAAATCGCCCAATTTCACTTTACGTGGTGTTAATTCAACGCCCAAATCATTGTGGATCTTGTACACCATTATTTGCGTTGTGACAGAAGTAAAATCATTGCATATGCAGGGAAAGTCATGTGCTGCTCTCTCGTCAGATTTTTAATTATCAAGTGTCCGGCTGTTGAATAAAACATTTAAAGAACAAATAAAGCGGTACAATGCAAAATTGGTATACCTGACTATGCCGACAAACTGGGTCATGGACATATCATCAGGAACGATGAATTTTGTCCGATCCAGGTCTGGAAGACTTTTTTCACCGTCAGCTTTCTCAACTATGATCTGAAATAAAGAGAGACTGTTCGTCAAATCCAAAATTTAAAAATCAGTTTCAGTGCATCTAACTCTAAATGTATTGAAGTTTTAAAACATTTAGATAATAATATACAGTTGTAAGCAGTTTCAAAAGAACTGATGATTATGCAATTCAAAAAGAACTGATGATGATATACGATTACTCTTTTTGAACTGCATCGTCATTTTTCGCTTCCGATTTTTAAGAAAAGTTAATTATAAAAAATTAAATACATATAATTCAACATGTTGTAAATACTAATTCACTCTTTTCTACATGTCTATTACAAAAAGAGCATTTTAATAGATATTGAGTTTTCAAACTTTTAATAATTTGGCACTTTCAGATTTCTTCTTAAATTTTTGTCACCTGGTCGATCTTTGTGCATAACTCCAAATTTCTAGTTCCTTGCGGTTCATTTAGTGAAATCATTAGTGAAATACGAAAAAGTAAATGGAATTTTGACTTCTTGGAATAGATTGTATGGAACTCAAATCATCGGTTTTATATATAGTAAAAGTTCATTTTTAAATTCTTAAAAGTGTTCAATGCTCGGATTATATGACTTAGTTGAAGCACCATTTTTCCTGTACCTCTATTGCGGGAAATATACAACTCAGATACTTCAAAATAGTTCTGCGTAACGTCAAATAAAAACTTCAAATTTCAATTTATGATTCGGCAGCAAAAACATCGTGCGGTGATTATTGATGGACTGTGAAAAAAGTAAAACAAGGAATGCCGTGAGATTTCCAAATCAAATTTCGTTATTGCAGTCAGAAGAGAGCTCCCAATAGGAAACATTTTTTAAAGTAAAAGTTCTAGAATATTGACTTCCCAGGGATTCAACTCGTAATCAAAATTCTACATGCCAACATCTGGATTTTTACTAGGGATTCGATATTACGTGACAATTGAAAAGCAATTGGATCTGTCAGTCAAAAGGTCCGATATATGAGACGCGTAATATTTCTGGGAAATCCGGAAAGAACAGATGTTCCGTTACTTAAAAGTGAAGCCGAATTAAAACTCGTTTCAAAATGATGATATAGAGTGAATTTAAACTGTAAGTTGATACATTAGGGGGAATATCAAAAGTATCAACTGCCATTTATTTTAGTTATTTTTATGAGATATTTTATACTTGACGCAAAGTTAACATGCGCACATTGTAAACCACAGTGAGTGCCTTCTTGCTCATGTTCATGATATTCATACCCACGTTTAGCCACAGAGGTTTACCCACAGAGGTTTAGAGGAGGTCGAAAAAAGACTTAGAGGACGACCGAAGTTGAGATAGAGATCTATTGTCTGGACAAGGACTTTGAAGTATTAAATATTAAAAATTGAAGAAGCATTGCTCTCAGGGGGGCAGCTTGAGAAAATCTTCTGAGTAAGTGTCCAGGCACACAGTAGATTGTCAAGCCAAGCTATTGATGATGATGACTTAGCCACAGAGTCTACGACGATGATTGTATGGACTTATATCGTGAAAATTGATAGAAAAATATTATATTTCGGAGCACTTCAACTCATTTGTGTTAAATTTATGAACACATTTTACAGACTTTTCAATTTCAATATCATAAAAAAAATGCAAATAAATTTTTCATAAATGAATTATTTTATACTAGTGTATTCTACTAACGCATCGATATAATATTATGATCCCTTGGGTAATTTGTAATTAAATTACTCAAATATTAATTATACTAAAATCTCCTAAATTTGAGGTTAAATTAAAATTCATAACTCATTTTAAATTCACGTTATTAATACGAAATTCGAATTACAGTCGATCATTTTAAATTTAAAACGATCATTTATTTCATCACAAATCTTGAAGTGTTTACAAATGTAGAATAAGTTTGCCTTTCAGCTTCCGACACAGATGACTGGGAGGGGGGAGAGGGGGGCAAAAGAAAGAACCCAACCTGTATTAACACCAGTGTATGAAAATAAGGATAATAAATAACTTGTAACATTCTCTACTGCAGAATGAAGCAGATCTCCATTGATTTGCTTGACGTGCAATGTTATTTGGTCCTTCAAAGTGGCTAAATTATCCACATTCCCTTGGTATACCAGGCGCTTTACAAGACCCCACAACCAAAAATCACAAGGGGTCAGATCAGGCGAGCGGGCTGGTCACTTCATAGGAAACGCTCGACTAATTATTCGGTTGTTTGTAAAATGCTGTCATAGGACTTCCTGTAGGCGAAATCCAATATAAGGGGGGCTCCATCCTGAATAAATATCGTATGGGAGACATGATTGCTAAAATGTTTGATAAAATGTAAGTGCAAATGTGAATGCAAAATGTGATGTTTATAACGAAATACATGTAAAATGTTAACTTTCTGTACTTCCTATGCCTATTTTACTCCAAAAACGGGCTTTACAGCGCCACTTTGGCCCGCGGTGGCAAAAATCCAAACTATTTTTTTTTCTTTTAAAAATCAAAACCCCATGGTCTAAATAGTATTTACTGCAAATTTGGTTGAGTTTGACCCAACAGCTTTCTCACTATCGGGCTCTAAACGCCTCTACTTTAATTATGACCATCCCGTACTTTCTCTGGAATTAGCTATTTTATGAAGCAAATAACACAGATTCTATAATTAAAATTGCTCCAAATTTGCGACTGCGCATTATTATAATGGATGAACTTTCAAAATATTCCATACAGAAACCTAAAATTTGAATTTTTAATTACAACATGGAACGCAAAAAATTGCTTTCCATGTGCATATTGAACCGCATATAAATCGTCTGACGTTGTTTCACAAAATAAAAATCTACTTTGTTTTATTTGTATTGGAAAAGATAACAAGAAAGATCAATCATGCATAAAGCATTGATTATGAAACACTTTCCAACTTCAATGCAATTTTATTTAAACATCTCTAAAATGCGATACATTCCTCGGTACTATTTTTAAAATTATCACAATACTACATTAATTTATTATATTTGAAAACTGAAAACTTCATCAAAACAAATGAACTTTACTCAAATGACGGCATTGAAATATAAATTGCCTGGTTTGAACATCTCTAAAATGCGATACATTCCTCGGTAATATTTTTAAAAGTATCATAATACTACAATAATTTATTATATTTGAAAACTTTATCGAAAACAAATGAACTTTATTCAAATGACGTCATCGAAATATAAATCGCCTCTATATAAAAGCAGCATTTCATTCATAATTTTTTTTCCATTCATCACAATACTATAATAATTTATTTTATTTAAAACTTGAAACTATGGAGGATCAAGTAATTTAACTCTATGCTTAAAACTTCATCGAAAAAATCGTCTGCTTCTCTTTGTAAAATCAATGAATGTTTCATTCATATCAGCTATATTGCAGACTCCATGAACTAAATGATTTTGCATTAAAGAAATGCAGCAATTCTTATACAACTCATTCTACATCTTTTGGTGTTTACATCCTCCATACGAGAAAATAGGCTTCGTTGTAGAAATAATCAAAGTTTGATGATCATTTAAACTCAAATATATTGGAATTGCGTTGTGTCAGGATGTAGATGCACAGAATTTAAGCAAAAATAAAGCGATTTTAGGACGGATGCAACACTCAATATGAAGTGAAAAGAACTTTAAAAATCACGATTTTGACACACAAGATGGATGACATATTTTATTTAAGTGGGTCACGTGATCTCTTCATATAAAAGGTGTAATTATTATTTTATTTTTTATTTAAAAAACTACTGAATACATTTTGCTGAAATTTTTTTTATATATTTCATGGGATAATTTGAATATTTCCTAAAACTTTCGAAGCAATGTGTGAATTTTAAATTCGCTTAAAAAATGTTTGAAAAATTAGGTCCCATAGGGTTCAATGTATTTCATTTTTTCAACTCGGGTTCAATCCAAAACTAATTGGGTGATATTATTCATTTATATTCCCATAGGTCCCACAGATCGTCTGAACCACATACTAAAATTTCATTTTGATAAAGTCATTTTTACGGCAGTTATCGTGCTAAAGGATAGACAGACAAAATGAACAAAGTCATAAACACTTTTCAACTATGTTGTAAAGTGTTAAAAACGAGATGTTCTTGAAACCTTAGCAACAAATTCATTTGACTAACAATAATTTATTTGAAACAGCCTGTATGACGTTAGCAATACAAGTGATTCGATAATTTAATAAGCCTTTGGAGTCGAAAAAAAATCGATTTTGTATAAACAGCCATTCAGTGCTTATTAAGATAAAAAGTGTTTAATAAATAATAAAGAAATATTTTCATGTGTTGAAAGTGGATTCCAGTGAAAGTCTTGGTGATAAGGACAAGCCAAGGTCCCGATAACCAAGTGAACCGAAACAACACCCCAGATGTTCTTTTATGGTGAATTTAGAACTTTAATCAGGGCATATTTATTCAAAACAAAATAAAAAATCTGATGTGGGCAACACATGACTTTCCTTATATAATGTAATGAATAAACTACTTTTACAGTAAAAAAATAGGTTTTCTTGTAGTAGATACTAATATTCTTTACAAAGATATTGAATTTTCGACAATGAGTCGTCATTTTCATTGATTTAGCGTCATTTTTATCCATTTGGCGAGATTTTCGTTAATTTGGCAACATTTCAAAATCTCGCCAGGTTGGCGATATTCCGCCAAATTCGTCGCCAAAATCTCGCCAAGCGTTATGGACGAAGAAATAAGTTGTTCTTACAGCAGATAAATGACTATTGGCGTTCAAATACAAAAGTATTACTCAAAGTATCTTTTTTCATGAATGGAACGAGCTAGATGCACGAGAATGATGTCACCCAATTTATCGCATGGTATTACATATGAAAAGGGAACATGTTTCTCAATAGGAAATATTTTTTTTTCATTTTGTATGACTTTTTAATAATTTTTTTGAAAAATGTGCAATATCGCGAGAACGGTTCATGTTAGCGTTCTAAAATTTATGTCAATCGTTTTCTAATGAAAAATTACATAAGAAATGTCTATTTGCGTAACTTTATTAGTGGTTTTGATTTTTTGACGATTTTTTCAAAATTTTATTCGAAAATTTAGGGGGGTTCTGAACATTCGATTACGTATAAAAACAATAGGCTTCCAGTGTTTACGATTGTGATTTTTGTACCAAATTTGGCGCGCGCGCGCACACACACATCACTTCAAAAATGTTTGATTCGTGATCAGGGATGCTTGAAACGTGCTCTCCCGTCGAAAACTCGATTTCGAATTTTCGACCCCGTCACAATACTTTCCTTATACATTATGTATATGAGGAAAGTAAAAATCTGACGTGGGTAGCACATGACTTCCTTTATATAATGCAATTTATTCACTACTTTTACAGTAAAAAAAAAAGTTTTTCTTATAGTAGATACTTATATTCTTTCCAAGATATTGAATTTTCGTGAATTAGTCGTCATTTTATTCATAACGAGATTTTCATTAATTTGGCAACATTTAAAAAGTCGCCAAGTTGGTAACATTTCGCCAAATTCGTCGCCAAAATCTCGCCAAGCGTTATGGAGGGAGAAATAACTTATAGCAGATAAATGACTATTGGCGTTCAAATACAAAAGTATTACTCAAAGTATATTTTCTCATGAATGGAACGAGCTAGATCCACGAGAATGATGTCACCCAATTTATCGCATGATATTAAATATGAAAAGTGAACATGTTTCTCAACAGTTAATATATTTTTTTAATTTATGGGATTGTCTGATAAATTTATTTGAAAAATGTGCAATATCTCGAAAACGGTTCATGCCAGAGTTCTAAAGTTTATGTCAATCGTTTTCTAAGGATAAATTACATAAGAAATGTCTATTTGCGTAACATTTATTAAAGGTTTTGATTTTTTGATGATTTTTTCAAAATTTCACTCAAAAACTAGGGGGGGGGGGGGGGGTCTGAACATTCGATTGTGTTTAAAAACAATAGGCTTCTAGTATTCACGGATTGTAAAAACAATAGGCTTCTAGTATTCACGGATTGTAATTTGTGTACCAAATTTCATTCGAATCGCCCATTCGTTCGTGAGATATCGTCGTCTCCATAGACTCACTGACTGACACACGCACACATCTAAAATATGTTCGATTCGTGATCAGGGATGCCTGAAACGTGCAGGTCTCCTCGAAAACTCGAATTCGAATTTTCGACCCCGTCACAATACTTTCCTTATACATTATGCTATGTATATAAGGAAAGTAAAAATATATTGGAAATTTGTATTTTGTTTCCAGAGACTGAATTTCAGAGATGAAGATACGTTAATATAGATCGCACTTTTTCTAAAAGATAAAACTGAACTTTTCTGCGAACTTAAAAAAATGTTTTAAATTTTTGTACATACTAGAAACATGAATTTAAATGGAAAAATCTACCTCCATGTTTTTACATGTATTAACCTCCATGTATTTCACAAGCTTTTACTCAACGATTAGAAGTATAAAGAAATTAAAATGGTTATTTAATTTCGCA
The DNA here is from genome assembly GCA_951213105.1 of Amaurobius ferox. Classification (NCBI taxonomy): domain Eukaryota; kingdom Metazoa; phylum Arthropoda; class Arachnida; order Araneae; family Amaurobiidae; genus Amaurobius; species Amaurobius ferox. Next base: position 59,740,150 of record OX578149.1, read on the forward strand.
TTTTATGAGGAAGATTCTATCTTATATCATGTTGCTCGGCAAAGGAATGGAATTAAATGTGTTTGTTAATGATTATTATTATTTTTTCTATTTGTATAATAAATAAATGGATGTAAAAATATATTTTATAAATAAACGGTTTAATTGTTCTTTTAATTATATATATTGCGGACTGCGTACATTACTTTTATTTATTTTAGCAAAGAGGTTTCAAGCTCATATATTGTGTTTAGCTAATAAACTCATAATAAATGAACGGTTTGATTGTTCTTTTAATTATATATATTGCGAACTGCGTACATCACACTTTTATTTATTTTAGCAAAGAGGTTTCAAAGCTCATATATTGTGTTTAGCTAATAAACTCATATATTGTGTTTACCCAATAAATTCATTTAGCCGATTGTTGAAGCAGAAAAAGAGTAGAACGGATGTATGTATCTTCTAATACAATTTTAGTGTTTTCATTTAGTATATATACAGACGGGATATGGATATTTTATTCTTCAGATCTGCAAATTTAGAGCTACGAATTTAGCGGAATATCTCTAAATAACTTGGTAACTTTTCTTAAACTTTACTAAATTAGAGAAAATATCTCCAAATTAATAAAAATGACCCAAATCAATGAAATTAAATTTGTTTTTTTAGAATAGAGTACTGAAATGATGTTTCTGTAGCATTTGTCGGTCAGTCCATCCATACTACTTAGTAACGCATTTAACTAATTTTTTTAATATCACTAAATTGATAAAAATATTTGTAAATCCATAAAAATATCATGGAGACGAAAATGTCGCCAAACCTTCCATGGAGATCACATTATTCAGACGACATGATTTCCATCAATTTATTTGAAGCAGATGATATCATGTCGCTTAGCAACGGATCCAATGTGTTATGTGTCATACGATTTTTATTAAATCTAATAAAAATATGTATATAAAATAAATGTCATTGACATTGCATTTTTGACTGGATAATATCAATTACGGTCTTCAGGTTTAAACATCATTATTATTGATATTTCGGGGACAGTTGATTCAGGAATTATTGATATTTTCAAATTATTATGCCATTGTTTCATTATGACGAAAATTGTTGAAACTCATATATAGTACGTTGTACAAGTAATCTTCTACAAATGCACGGGTATATCTTCTAATCTACGACAATATAAGTAGTACAGGTATATTGGCAAAATTTTTATATATATTGGCATATATTGGAATCAATTACGACCTTCTGGTATTAAGATTACGGGGATTTTTGATACTTTCAATTTATTACGTCATCTTTTTTATTTTGGTAAATATTTTTAAGACTCATATTACAATATGTTTAAGCTTCTACTAACACACTGGCATATTTTCTAATTTGCGACAATATAAGTAGTACGTGGTTGCATATATTGATTCAATTCTTTTTTTTGTGTGTGAATTTGTTTACAAAAGGGGCCAGGATATTTTATTCTTCAGATTTGCCCGTGAAGATAATTTTGCATAGTGAGAACAGATATTCTTAAACTTCTCTTTATGAGCAATAAATTTAATATTTTATCAGAATTTGCACATGATTGCGAATTATAAGTTTTTTTATATTATATACTCCGTACGAAGGACGGGTATGCTGCTAGTAAAGAAATAAATATGAAATACATTTTATCAAAATTGTATTTTTGACTGGATTATATCAATTACGGCCTTCACGTGTAAAGATTACTTTGAGATTATTGGTATTTTCAATTTATTGTGCTATCTGTTTTATTTTTACAAAACGGTTGAAACTCATTTCTTGTAGTACGGATAATCTTCTATTAGTACACATGTATATCTTCTAAAATAATTATGTATATCTTCTAAAATAATTATGTATTAGTAAATGTATATCTTCTATAAGTAGGGCAATTTACCTTCCCATACAATTTTAGCGCTCTCATTTTGACATATATTAGAATCAATGACGGTCCTCAAGTTGAAAAATAATTGATATTTTCACTTTATCATGTCATCTGTTGTATTTTGGCAAGGATTTTTTAAATTCATATATTGTACAGATGTATTGCAACGGGTAATTGCCATATATTGATTGAATTTCATATTTTTTTGCAAACTTGTTTACCAACGGGACCAGGCTGTTTCATTCCTCATATCTTTCTGGGAAGATAATTGTGTATAGTAAGAACAGAGATTCTTAAATTTCTTTTTAGAAGCATTAATTTAAATATTTTGATTTCTGAGAAAACATTATTCAGTGCAATCCTGATGTAATTGCAAATTATTAGATTACAAATCATTAAAATTCATTTATAACAAATATTTACTTGCTTTATTTCATTCTCAAGTTTCATAGTGTAATTTATAAAGAAACGCCAAAATTCTGATCTATAAATTGTCTAAGACTGAAGCTATTTAATTTATAACTTTAACCTTTATATTTCAATTTTTCTAAGCTTGTCGGCCAGTAACTTTCTTTGGTCATTTTAAATAGATACTAGGCCCTGAAGAGGAATCTGTATCAAAATTATCTGCTTTTAAAGCCTAGTGCTTTTCTATGTGTTTGTCTTTAATGCTTCGTCATTTTCTGTTTTACTATTTTCGAAATCTCGCCATTGGTATTTGTTGATTATATATAGTTTAATAACTGGATATATGCATTTTATTCTCCCTTCATTGTTCAATCTCAATTTTCTACATATTAGTAAGTCATAGTATTTACTGGATTAGCTTTCCTTTTCCATTATAGTAGTTGATAAACATAGTTTCAAAGTTGTTTACATTTTGGCTTATTTATTTTTTTACTTATGGTTTTATATATATGTTACAAAATATTTCTAATATATCTTTGGATTTACATATACTATTTATTTATATATATATATATATATATATATATATATATATTATAATTTGTTTTAGGGGGATTTTCCCTTCAAATGTTAAGGCCAATTTTTCCATTTTTATGAGCACTCTTTAACTTTTTCATCTTTGTAGGCATTTTTTCATCTTGGTAGGAAGAGCAACGCATTTCGAGACTACACTTTACATTTGAATGTTTTATCCCCCAATGCTTATCTTCTAAGTCAACGAAATGTAAACACTGGTGTTAATTTCATGTAATAAAATGCTTCTCATCTTTCTTTAAACAAATTAAAGCAAAAGTGAGACTAGATCAAAACAGCTATAAAGAATGAAAGAGCAACTGAATTTGAAAGAACTTCTAGAAATCTATATAAATAAAATTGAAAATCTGTCTGTCTGTTTGTCCCATCATCACGGAAGAACGACTGAACTGAATTTGATGAAATTTTGTGGGTAGCCTTGAAATAACCCCACTTAAAATTTAGTCTATGTTTCGAGTCTCTACGACCAGTGGTTCTCGAGATATTAGAAAAAAAAAACTTTCGTTTGTATCATCATCACGGAAGAACGGCTGAACCGAATTTAATGAAATTTTGTGGATAGCCTTGAAATAGCTCCCATAAATTTAGTCCAAATTTCGAGTTTTTAAAACCAGTGGTTGTCCAGATACTATTAGTGAAAAACGAAACTGCTCTAACTCCCTGGTTCCTCCAAACGAAAAAGTTGGAAATCGTTTGTTTGAAACTTGAAAATGAATTAAAATTTTATCTCTGAAATTGGTGACAGATTTTTGCGCTAAATAGTCCCTTTCTGAAATTATGAATTATTCGAAAACATGAATTTAATTGGAAAATCTATCACCATGGTTTATTTTTTACAAGCTTTTACTCAACGATGAAAAGTATTAAGAAATCAAAATGGTTAATCTTAACATTTTATGAAGATATATCATGTTGCTCGGCAACGCAATTAAATGTGTTTGTTAATGTTTATTATTATTTTTTCAATTTGATTAATAAATAAATGGATATAAAAATATACTATCTTATAAATGAACGGTTTGATTTTTCTTTTAATTATATTAATTGCGGACTGCGTACATCACTTTCACTTATTTGGCAAAGAGTTTTCAAGTTTATATATTGTAAGGCGAATGATGATGAGTCAAGTGCCTGGCCATTTGATAAAAAAAAAAGTTTATATATTGTGTTTAGCTACTAAACTCATATATTATGTTTAGCCAATAAATTCATTTAGCCAATTGTTGAAACAGAAAAAGAGTAGAATGGGTATATCTTCTAATACAATTGTAGTGTTTTCATTTAGTATATACAAACGGAATCTGGATGTCTTATTCAGATCTACAAATTCAGAGCTACGAATTTGGAGGGATATAGCTAACTTGGCAACTTTTCTTTTTTGCCAAATTGACGGAAATGTCGCCAAATTGTTAAAAACGACTCAAATCAATGAAATTTATTTTGTTTTGTTATAAGAGAGTACTGAAATGATGTTTCGTTAGCATTTGTCTGTCAGTCCAATCATCCTACTTAGTAAAACATTTAGCGAATTTTTAAAATGTCACTAAATTGATAAAAATGTTTTCAAATCCATAAAAATATCTTGACATTGATAAAATTGCGCTAAATAAATGAAATAAATTATGTTTTGTTAGGGGATAGTATTATGATGATGTTTCGTCAATTTGTCGCCAAGTGGGACTGTCAGTTCTATAGTCCCACTTAGCGATAAATTTAACGACTTTTAAAATGTCGCTAAATTAATAAAAATGTCGCCAAATTTCCCATAGAGATAGCATTATTTAGATGATATTTTTTCCACCAATTTATTTGAAGGAAATATGTCGTTTAGCAATGGATTTTAAATCCAAACTTTTTATGCCGCAGACGATTTTTATTAAATCTTTTCTGATTTAATTAATGAAGATATGTATATAAAATAAATTTCATCGCCATTGCATTTTTGTCTGGCTAATATCAATTATGGTCTTCAGGTTTAAACATTATTATTATTGATATTTTAAGTATTATTGATTCAGAGATTATCGATATTTTCAAGTTATTATGCCCTTGTTTTATTGCGGCAAAAATTGTTGAAACTCATATATTCTACGTTGTAAGAGTAATCTTCTACAAATGCACGGGTATATCTTCTAATCTACGAGAATATAAATAGTGCAGGTATATTGGCTATATTTTGACATAAATTGGCATATATTGAATCAAGTACGGCCTTCTGGTATGAAGATTACGGGATTATTGAAATTTTCAATTTATTATACGTTATCTGTTTTATTTTGGCAAAAATTTTTGAGACGCATATTGTAATACTGGTAATCTTCTACTAACACTCGGACATATCTTCTAATCTACGGCATTATAAGTAGTACGGGAATATCTTTCCATATAATTTTAGCACTTTCATTTTGGCATATATTGGAATAAATTACTGGCATATATTGGAATAAATTACTGTCTTCAGATTTAAAGATTACGGGTTTATTGATATTTCAATTTATACATGTAATCTACTAATACAGGTTATATCTTCAATATTCGCCTATATAAGTAGTACGGGTCCCATACAATTTTAACGAATTTATTTTGCATATATGAATTCAATTCCATATTTTTTTTTAATTTTCTTACAAATGGGGCCAGGATTCCTCAGATTTGCCCGAGAAGATAATTTTGTATAGTGAGAACAGAGATTCTTAAACTTCTTTTTAAGAGCATTAAATTAAATATTTTAACAGAAAATTTTCATTAAAAATGTCATTTAGTATACTATAAGAATTTGCACATGATTGTGAATTCCTTTGTGAATTCCTTGTGAATTCCTGAAGTTCCTTTATATTATATACTCCGTATGAAGAACGGGTATTCTGCTAGTGAAGTAATAAATTCAATCACTTCTTTTTTTTTTCTATTTTCAAGAGACTTTTTCTCAGGACCGTAGCCAGGCAAGGCCAAAGGGGGCTTAGCCCCCCCCCCCTCCGGACGGGAAGTTCCACCCAATTTAGATCAAAATCCATTGGGGGTGGCAGGTGGCATTCACAGTTACCGTACCCCCCTTCCCCCTACCACCAATCCTCTCGGAATTGCTCACTGACCCACATATTTAACGTTCCCGTACTCCGCGTGAACACGGTGACGGTTTGGGCAGGCCGGAAATCGAACTCGGGTCGTCTGAGTGCAATCCCCGCGTTCTAACCACTGAGCTGTCCCACCCCTGATAAAGATTTTGCACATGAGTATGAATAAGTCACTCTGTATGGACTAATAAGTTGCCAACAGCGCCAAATTATAATTTATGTGGCGTTAATTCAACGCCCAAAACACGTGGATCTTGTACACCATTATATCGTTGTGAGAGAAATACAGTTCTTGCATTATGTAGGGAAAGTCATATGCTGCCCTAATATTAAATGTCCATTTCATTTTTATGAGGATTTTGCACGTCAGTATGAATAAGTCATTCTGTTTGGACTCTTAAGCTAACGAAAGTGCAAAAAATGTCCATTTACGTGGTGTTAATTTAATGTCGAAACCACTGTGCCTTGGATCTTGTATACCGTTATTTTACTGTGAAAGAAATAATGTCATTGAATTATGTTGGGAAAGTCGTGCTGCCCATATCAATTTTTTTTTTTTTTTTTTAAATCTTCGAATGTTATCAATAGTCGAACGCAGGTAACTATCAGCAACAAAGCAAACGCGATTCATGCTACTATCTAAATGAGGTTGATCAATGTTATCCATGAAGTGTACTCTTGCTCAAACTTATTTAATAACAGCTATATGTATATTCGTTCTTCGTATAGAATCTATAATGTTAAACTTTAAGCTCACAATCTGCAGTTAAATTTTATTATCTGTCTTCTTTTGAAATTTTATAATAATTTTCACAAAAAGGAAAAGAGTTCTCCCGTACCGAGATAATAAACAGAAGGTGCACAACGTACAATTTTATTATATAGATAATAGCAAATATATATATATATATATATATATAAACTTCTTGCATAGCTCATCGTGCTACACTAGGCTTCTGATTTGCAAAAACCTTCAGTTTACAAGCAATTTTCATTGGTATTTCTCGGGTATATATATTACAAGTAATCATAAAAATCTTCAATTATATATATATATATATATATATATATATATATATATATATATATATATATATATATATATATATATATATATTGCATCTACAAATTATCTTGTAATATATGTAATATATCTTATATAGGACAAACCAGTAATCCTATTCATCTACGTATGAATGTACATAGAGATCATGTTAAAAAATATATCCACACTAATAATTTTCTTCCTACTTCTAATAAAATCGAATATAAACACTTTGCTCATCATGGTTTTGAAAATATAACTATACATATTTTGGACATTAAAACAAATACTGCTGATAGATTATTCTTTGAAAACTTCTATATTAAATCACATTGTACTCTGTTTCCATATGGATTAAATCAGTTATATCTCAATGGTAATATTGTTAAGAATAATTTTGTAGATAATAAATATTCTATTTTTAATCACCTTTTTTTTAAACCTCTTTTACATAATAGTAAATTGGCTAAACTCAAAAGATTTAAACGCGGTAAAGGAAGCTCCTCCCAATATGATATTAAAGCGGAGATTAAAAGTATGCATCAACAATTCAATAACACATATCAATGGAAATTTATTAAATCATGGGTATTTGCAGTTAAGAAAAAACAATTAAACACAGTTTATGCTATTTTCTTAAAGTTAAATCTTACTAATGAACATTTTAATCATATTTTCTATGATTTGCTCATTACTAGATCAAAATATTTAAAAATAAAACTTAATCAATTTCATAATAATAACTGTTCCAATTCTTATTGTGTAATATCATTTAAGCATCCTATTTATAATTCCATAAACTTTAAGAATTTATTTAATCAATTTCATCATTTATTGCCTGTAAAGGATTTGAATGTTACTAAAACTTTTAAATATAACAAGCCTATTGGAAGAACCATTTTTAATTACAATGCAATTTCAAAATCTCTCTCAGTCGACATAGATTCCTCAACAAATTTAGATGGTGAATGTATTTGTAGTGCTGATAATTATGCTGAATTTATAAATCCACACTTGGGTCATATAGTTACTGGAGACTTAGCCATTGTAAAAGATAAATCTTTAAGAACTATAATGTCATTTGGCACTAAATTCAGGTTACCTTCATGTAATAATTCTAAACAAGTGTTAAAGTCAATCAATCTGGACCTTGATAAATTTATTTATGGATTAGCTTCTAAATATGCTCAGCCTTTAGAGGCATTTAATATGTGGAAATTTACTATTTTAAGATCTATTAAAAATACCATTTGTAGTATTAATTTATCTACAGTCCTACCGCCACGAGAAAGTCCCCAGACAGCAGACGTTATGGTGGCGGTCGCTATGGAAACAGGTTATTCCACTGCATTTTAGGTGTGACGGAAAGCGCTTTTTTGGATTTGGCGCAGATAAAACCGACGAAAGTCGCATTTCGCTTTGTACTAGGGTCAATGCTAGACGCTCGCATTTTGTGATTTTTAAAGCTGTGAAGTAACTTGTATTGTGTTGCACACTTTGTGGATTTTGTCTAGTTGAAAAATGACTACATTTAAAAGTGGAAAGACTTTGCATTCGCAAGCATGTGCAATAGTCCACAATGTTACGGCATTTTTTGAAGAGGAAGAACCGCAAATTCTCTAAAAATACCAATTTCAAATGCAATGAAGAGAACTGCGGAAGCGACAGAAGTTTCAGCGTCATTAGTTAAAAAGATAAAACGTGAGGGGGAAATCGCTTAATGACACTGAGATGAGTATTTTATCTATTTGAACAATTTACAATTATTGCTTAAGAAGCTATTTTAAAAGTAACACAAAATGAATGGAAAAAACACTGTGAACACATTGAAAAAATAGAGAATATTTATTGAAAGAAAGATGGACTGATAGAAGATATTGTGAAGAAATTAGTGATAAATCTGTCGGATAGCGATTCAGACTCTTCTTCATGTAAAAACATTTCAAGTGATTCGGACATAGTAGATAATAGTTATTCCAATGAATGTGAATGAATATTTTATAATTGATTGAAAAATATGAAAAGAATGAATATTTTAAAGTCATAATTCTGCTTATTTATCATTTATTTTTTTCCTTTTTGCTGGCTAATAATTGTGTAACTTGCTGATTGAAAACTGTAATAATTTTCATTTAATTTGAAATTTAGTTTTAAACAAAATGATATAAATTCTAGTTTTAAAGTGTAAGCTTTTCTCTCCCAAAATCGCCCGAACCTAAAAGAAAATATCTAAAACTACTTTGTTCTAATAGATTGACGGCTTTCCGTAACCGCTGTCGCCTATAATAACAAATTATTTCCTGACTTTAAATGACGAGAAATTTTTAAGTTAATTTATAATTTAATGTCATTTAATACGAAAATTTTGTTTAACTGTCGGATAAAGAACATCTACTATTTTCTTTTAGAACATCATGATAAACGAAACGGATTCTTCGCTTAACGAAGTGCGCTTGATTTGCCAAATGTTGCAGTCGATTTTAAACCTTTCTCCCTCCTTTCTTCGACTCGTCTACTTGCGGCAACCCTGTTCAGGGACTTTCTCGTGGCGGTAGGACAGTAGATCTATATATAATATGGATAATATAAAGCATTCTGTTAATGATTTACATAGATCTTTTGTTATTACTTATGTAGATAAAGCCTCTAATAATTATGCTATTATTTGTAAAAAATTCTATATTCAATATCTGCTAGATTATTTAAAAAATAATAGTCTATTTAAAATTGATTCACACTCTCTTAATAGTATCAAATTGAAAATTATCAATATGTATAGTGATTTAGATATTAATAATAAATTTTTGACATTTCCATATATTGTGCTTATACCTAAATTTCATAAAAATCCTATTAAATTTAGAACTGTTACTAGTGGTCATAATTCATACTCTACTACTGCTAGTAAATTATTACTAAATTATTTAAATGTACTAAATAGCAATTTACGAGATTCTGGTGATAGCTACATTATTCTAAATAACAGTAAGGAATTAAAAAATAAATTAAAAACGCTTGGTAAAATAATAGGATTTCAAACTTTTGATTTTAAAGATCTATTTAATAATATTAAGATCACTGATCTATATGATGTCATTTTAGCTTTATATAATGCTTATATTACTAAACATTCTAATCTTACAAAATTTACCAATTTTCCTAAGCTTCTCCATTTTGTTCTTTTCAATAATTATATCTTTCAAGGTAATAAATTATACTTACAAGTCTCAGGTGTTCCACAAGGTGGCTGTAGTAGCAGTATGTTAGCTAATTTATACCTATATCATTATGAAAAATTCTTTACTTCAACTGATTATAAAATTTATAGATATGTAGATGATCTGATTTGTCTTGTATTTACTGATAACTATGTCATAGATATAGATTTCTATCCGAATAATTTGGAATTAATACCTAATGAAACTTCTATTAGTAATAATGTTTATTATTTGGATTTAAATCTAATTATAGAACCTGCTCATGGGATAGTTACTAAATTATATGATAAAAAAGATTTTTTTAAATTTAATATTAATAAATTATTACCTTTTAATTCCTGCAACTCGATTCAATTGTTTAGAAATATTATACTTAATCAACTTTTTAGAATTTATAGATTATCAGATAAAAAATTTCATGCTTTGCACATTAATAACCTCAAAATTACCAGTAAAATGTATCAATATCCTGCATATTTAGTCAATAGTATAGTTAATAAGTTTCGATTAGCCTAAAATTCTCATATTCTCCCCTTATTATCTTATTTTAGCCGTACTTCTTCATTCTCCTGCAATTATATTTTCATCTTTTTATCTCGAAGCTTTAACAGTTGAATAACTCATTTTATTTCATTTTATTGCTTTTGCGCAGTACAGTTTTTATTACTCTCTTTGGCAACAGCAAATTACATCTTTTCATTTTGGCATATGGCAACATTGATCCAGTCATATTTTGCTCGTCATGGTTGCGCTGAAGAGGTGCGTTTTGAGGTATTTATGTTTCCTTTATTGTTCCAATCTATATGCTTGTCGTCCATATAACACAAGTTTATAGATAAAATCTATCTTGTGTTTCAGAAACAAGCATTTTTGTGTTCATTTCGAAAGGATATATGGACCCGACGAGAATTTTTTCGAAATGAACTTTTCGTAAGCCTAATCTCGTAAGCCTAAATCTCCTCCATGTGCAAGCTTTTTTTGCTTGATTTTTTTGTTTTCTTATTTGCATTCCTCATTTTTGAAATTTGTTGATTGTCTTTGTCCTTATGACTTGCATTATGCTTTATTATTTCCTCTTTTTGTCTTAATTTCTTTTATTTCTTTGTATTTGTAGAAAATTTTGGAATAGTGTATTATGAGTTACTACATACATTCTAACTTTGGATTTAATAATTTATATTATATATATATATATATATATATATATATATATATATATATATATATATATATATATATATATATATATATATATATATATATATATATATATATATATATATATATATATATATATATATATATCCGATGTTGTTCGTGATTTCAAAAATGTGCAAATTCCTGTAGTATTCTATAAATAACACTGTTATTCAAAACATTCTATTAAAATATTTAGATTTTACAGACGTTGCTCGTGATTTCAAAAATGTGCAAATTCCTGTAGTATTCTATAAATAACACTGTTATTCAAAACATTCTATTAAAATATTTAGATTTTACAGACGTTGCTCGGGATTTCAAAAATGTGCAAATTCCTGTAGTATTCTATAAATAACACTGTTATTCAAAACATTCTATTAAAATATTTAATTTGATTCGCTTAAAAAGAAATGCAAGAATATCTGTTCTCGTTATACAAAATAATCTTCACAGGAAGATCTGAAGGATAAAACATTCTAGTCTCGTTTTGTAAACAAATTTACAAAAAATATGAATTGGATCAATATATGCCAAAATGAAAGCGCTAAAATGGTATTAAAAGATATACCCGTACCATTTTTGTCGTGTATCAACACTTGACGAGTTTGAAAAATCTTTGTCAAAATAAAACAGATGACATAGGAAATTGAAAATATCAGCAATTCTCGTAATCTTTAAAACCAGAAGACCGTAACTGATATAATCCATTCAATTCATTCATTTATAAAATTTATTTTTATATCCATTTCTCTATTATTTAAATCGGAAAAAAATTAACAAAAATCGTCTGCCATATAAACGAATTTAATTTAATTGCGTTTGCTAAGCAACATATCATTTGTTTCAAATAAATTTGCTATAAAAAAAATGTCTACTTAATGCTATTCCTATGGAAGGTTGTTTTATTAATATTTCAACAACTCCTGGGCCTAAAAGACACTGTTATTCAAAACATTCTATCAAAATATTTAGATATTACAGACGTTGCTCCTGATTTCAAATTATTTATTAATCTTTTAACTCAATTTGAAGTGGGGCTATTCCAAACCTAACCCAAAATTGCACGAAATTCGTTACAGCTGCTCATCGGTGAAGATGATACAAACAAACACGCAGATGTTCAATTTTATCTGTAAATTGAAAATATAAAAAAATGAGCATACCGGCAATTTCGAATGGAATCGTTGCATGATGTCCGATGATTCTTGCTTCCTCAGAGCTGTAAAAGAAAAATAGCATTAACTAGACATGGGAATGAATAATTTTTAAGCTGAATGGAGAAATTTCTTATAAAGCTGAAATCACGAGAAAAAAAATCTGATGTGTGCAGTACATGACCTTCTCCACACAATGCAATACTGTACAACAGCGAAATAACTGAAAATCCACTGCACAAGGATTTTCTCAAATTTTCGATTCCATTACAGTACTCTCCCTATACATTATACTATGTATGTTGGGAAAATAAGAAGAAAAGAATGAAAATGTTCATATATATATAACTTTGTCATTGTTATATATATATATATATATATATATATATACATTTATGTCCAAAAGTTAAGCATAGTTGCTGTTTATGTGAAAATTTCAGGATATCTACATCGGAATGGAAGGAAACGCGGTATGCGTGTGTAATAGGGTTATAGGAGAAGAAAGCAATGCAAAACAGGGATAATAACGGCTTTTATTATCCAAAGAAAAGGGTTGAAAGAAATAGGGTCACAATACGATTGTCAACCTCAGTGAAAAAAGATGATTAAAACAATGTGATGCTGCAGTTTAATACGGTGTGTGGGAACCTCGGGTAGCCACGCATGCTGCACAACCAGTTCCCATACTTTCGATGAGGATTTGGATGAGTTGTGTGCACAAAGAGTTCCAAGCCTCACCGAGAGCAGTTTTCAATCCCGGAACGGAGCTTGGTGGGTAGTGGAGGGCTGCAAGATGTCTCCCGAGCACATCCCACACATGCGGAATTGGATTCAGATCAGGAGAGTTGGCAGGCCACTGCATCTGCGGGATATCCTCAGTTTGAAGGAAGTCGTCGACCAAGGCCGCACGGTCAGGAGGCGCGTTATCATCCATGAATATGAAATCAAGACCAACAGCACCTCGAAACAATCAAACGGTAGGCTCAAAGACTTCGTCTCTGTATCTTTAACCGGTAACCGACCCTGTGTCAAACATGTGGAGGTCTGTGCGGCCGTCCATCATGATGCCTGTCCAGACCATGACTCCCCACATAGAAAACTATGTCTTTCCGTGATGTTTCCCGGGTGAAAACGCGTTTCACATTCTTTCTAGATCATGATTCGACGAAAATCAGTTTGCAGGCTAAACCTGGAATCGTCACTGAACATGACATTGCCCCCACAGTTGTTCACTCCACTGCCGATGTTCCAAACTCCACTGTAAACGCGCGCGTTTCTGCAGACGTCAAGTTGGATGCAAACTGCTGGTCGTCTGGCATAGAGACCAACGTGCCTGAGTCTCCTGTAAACAGTTTGTCTCGAAACAGTGACTCCTATGACGGCTGTCAGGGCTGAACCCAGTTGTCTGGCAGAACGTGTTCCTCTGACGTCGCGCAGTTATCACGCCGAGCGGTTATTACCCTTGGCCAACCTGGTACTGGTTGTCGGGTAACATCTCCAGTTGGTTTGGAACCTCTGCCAAAGTCTGAAAATCATACACTGAGGCACATTCAGAAGTCGAGACGCTTCAGTTTGGGATAGACCGGATTCCAGCATTCCAATAATTCGTCCCTTCAGAAATATGTCCAGTTGGCATCTTTGTGACATCTTTCGTCCATTTTGATTGTTAACAACGCTCCGTACCACAGCAATTGTGAAATTCTGCCTCAACTGGCCATGCCGCTCAAGGTCGTTTTATACTCGTTCCGACGTGCGCCGGTGCTTTGCGAATGTCGACTGAAATGTATTGCATATGCACAATGATTTACTTTCATCCCACGATTCACCACAACTGATTGTGAACAATTGTATCCATATTAACTCCGAATTTTTTGCATTTTACGAATTATGCTTAACTTTTGGACATGAGTGTATATATATCCCATATTTTAGCCACTATACTGGTCTGCAAGAGGGATGGATGACTTAAGAGGATTTTCCATACTTTCGGTCTAGTGTGAAACCCTGAATTTTCAATTAAAAGTTATTGAAAATCTTGCAAATTAATACGAAATCAATTAGTTAGGCTACAACCCTATTCAAAAGCTTTGAAATGCTCAACTTCATTTCTTTCTACGATTTGCATGAAACGTCTGTCTCCCAGCTCACGTATTCGAAATCTATGTTGAGGAATAGATTGGAATTATCATTAATTGAACCGAACATTGGTACTCTAGTTTTTAAAAAGCAACATCACTGTTCACATTAAATTGAGTTGGGTGTTATTAGTAATACTAGATTAAAGTTTTTCAACGTTGATAATTTAGATACATGCTATGCAAATTTCCTGCACTAATCATTCTTAATTTCTGACCTTTATAATTGTCACTCCTTGATACAAACTAAATGCTAATTTTATTACATCTAACTTGCATTTATATTTAGTATTTTAAATATATTCTTACGACATATCCTCCGTAATCATGGGTGTACTGTAAGGACACAATAATGAGTTCAAATTTCTAGATAACTAACACGTTTATTTAAAATCACTAATTAGCGTAAACAGGACCAATATACAGCGAATAGCTTGATAACTATCTTACAAGATGGTTAAACAACTAACAGATATAATAAAACAGCAATTAAGCGATTAGCAGCTAATTCACAAAATAGCGGATGCTATTCTCAAAACACTGCCGTATCTCACAATTCACTTTAGCTCGTATTACGTCAACTACTTTTTAACTGGGCGATGATTCATTTTATTACTCACCGTAGAACTCTCTGGAAAGGGCTTTATCTCCCAAGATTATTAGATATTTCGGGAAGCTAATATTTCCGAAAAGTCGCCAAGTTGGCAATACATCGTCAAATCTGGCAACCCCGCTCCGAAAGTCAAAATATGCCAGCAACTACGTAACTACAATAACGCAATAGGAATGGTTGCATGTTGTTGTTGTTGAGACCCAGACCGTCCGACCTACCAGAAAGGTGTAAGGCAACAGTTTGGACGCCCAGGAAGTGCCACCCAATTTAGACCGGAACCCAGTGGAGGAGGCATCCACAGGGACCGTACCCTCCTTCCCCTACCACCAACCTCTCGGAAGGACTTACGGACCCACATGTTTAACGTGATCGTACTCCGCGTGAACACGGCGGCAGTTTTGGCAGTGGCTGAAATCGAACCCGGGAGTAGATAAGAAAGGGGCGTTCACCTGCGAAGGCTGTGCAATGCTGTGCAAAGCTGTGCAATGGCCGCCATCTTAAATTCCGTAATCCTGGACGGGGGTGTAAAAGGGGGGGAGAGAATGAAAAAAGGTGGGGGTAAAAATTTTGGAGAAACTTTTTGCCGGGTGGCAACGATGTCGTAGTCTTGTACGAGGGGTTGAGGGGGAAATAAATTTTTTGGAATGAGATTTTTTCTAAGTAGGGAAGAAACTATTTTGAGGGTGGCAACACCTGCGAAGGCTGTGCAGTGCCGCCAGCGCCCCCTAGCGACGGAAAGTGGAACTATGGAGGATGGAACTTAGAAATATTTTTTGTTTGGGTTGCCATAGCAACACCTGGGGGAAGAAACTTTTTGGGGGTGGCAACAGCTGCGAAGGCTGTGCAGTGCCATCAGCGCCCCCTAGCGGCAGAAAGGAGAATTAAAATTGGGATTTTTCTGATAGTTGGGACTTTTTTTTTTCTTTTTTCTAAATGAAGTGATTAAGTACGAAATATCCGTATTTTTTTTCTTTTTTTAAAATGAATTAAAGGCGTTAATGAGGATAATGAAATAAAGTAATTAAGTATATCAAGGTCTATGTTATTGCATGCTAGGAGCGTGCCAATATCCCTCCGCCAAGGACATGTTAAGGGTATACCAGCGGTATACCAAGGGGTATGCTGAAGACATGCTAAGGTCATGTCAATATCCCTCCGCCTAAGAAAAGAGTGCTTTTCCTATATCACGGTTACGAAGTGAACTGCGAGAATCTTGTAGGGTTAGATACTTAAAAATATCGTATGATGAGGGGTATGCCAAGAGGATCGAACATGAATTTTAAGAAAGTGCCGCTTTTAGCGTTTTTTTCACAAAAAGTTTTCAAAACGTTAAAAAAACAACAAAAATGTACGTTTTTTCAACAAGTTGAAGTTTTGGAGTTGTTGGATTTCTCTATGGGAATTAACATGGGTTTTCACACTTTTGCGAATTTTTTAGAAAAAAATGTGGTTTTTCGCAAAAAAGCGGCCAAAAATGTGTTTTTTGAAAAACGCGGAATCGGCCGATTTTTTTCAAACTGTCGGATTTCTCTATGGGAATTAACATGGGTTTTCGCACTTTTGCAATTTTTTGAAAGAAAATGTGCGTTTTTGCAAAAATGCGGCCAAAAAAGCGTGTTTTTAGAGTAGCAGAATCGCGTGAATTGGGTGTATGGATGGGGGTATGTTTCCACATTCATTTAAGTCTTGGAGTTTAAATAATAACAGATACCAATGTCTGTATGCATATGTTTTTACAAGTGTATACTACCATAGGAGTTTCTTTAAACCAACATGGCTTAATACATGTGTTATTTTACAAGTGTATACTACCATAGGAGTTTCTTTAAACCAACATAGTTTAATACGTGTGCTATTTTACAAGTGTACTACTACCATAGGCTACCATAGGCTACCATAGGGGTCTCTTTCAATCTTAACCTGTTTTAAAAATAAATATTTAAAAAACCCCACATACTAATTTGTTTATAGGAGTGTGCTATTTTATACGTGTGTGAGAGTATCTTTCAATCTTAACATGTTTTAAAAACCGCACGACAGACCCGAAGGCTTAGTGTAGCAAAGTGTGTAGCTGGTTAGTGTAATGTGTGTAAGTGAATTATTTTTTAATTTCTTAATTGTGGTCCCACCTCCACCCGTCAATTTAAACTGGATAAAAAACAACAAGTGTTTAATATCTAATGTAAATCGACGCCACAATTTAACTGTGATTCTCAAATGAATACCGCAGAGTGCATTAAATCACGATGACAGATCTACCCCTCCCCACCTCGCGTGAATGTGGATACTTACGTTAAAACATCGTATGGCCAGTGCGGGAAAGATGAGGATACTGCTAACAGAGCGTGGTTCTGTATCTGGATATAACTTGAGGCTATTTGCCGCGTTGGGTTGGGCCGACTGTTTAGAACCGCTCTCGCTGCTATTGTTAACATCTGTGGTGGGGGACAGTTTTTACGAGCTCATAGAATGCTTGTGTTGGACCATCGTGAAATGCTATTCTCAGCTGGGAGAGGCTCTTTTAAAGAAGTTCTTATTAAATTTTAACATGTTTTAAAAAGAATCTTTCATTCATTAGTGTTATGAATCACGCAAGTTAATTAAAGGATGTTAATTAAATTAATTGATTAAGTATTGAATGCCTGTATGCCAGGAGCATGTCAAAGACATGTCAAGGGGTATGTCAAAGCGTACCAAGGGTGTGCCAAAGGAGTATGCTAAAGACATGACAAGGTCTACACTATCCCTCTGCTATATCACGGTTACGAAGTGAACTGCGAGAATCTTGTAGGATGTAGGGGTATGCCAAGAGGATCGAACATGAATTTTAAGAATGTGCCGCTTTTTGCGTTTTTTTCGCAAAAAGTTTTCAAAACGTTAAAAAAACAACAAAAATGTGTGTTTTTTCAACAAGTTGAAGTTTTGGAGTTGTTGGATTTCTCTATGGGAATTAACATGGGTTTTCACACTTTTGCGAATTTTTTAGAAAAAAAAATGTGGTTTTTTGCAAAAATGCGGCCAAAAATGTGTTTTTTGCAAAACGCGGAATCGGCCGATTTTTTTCAAACTGTCAGATTTCTCTATGGGAATTAACATAGGTTTTCACACTTTTGCAATTTTTTGAAAGAAAATGTGCGTTTTTGCAAAAATGCGGCCAAAAAAGCGTGTTTTTAAAGTAGCAGAATCGCGTGAATTGGGTGTATAGGAGGGGTGTGTTTCTCCAACCAGTCTTGTAGTTTAAAAAATTTTAATATTTGTAAAAATAAATATTTTAAATAATCGTGAAAGTGTGCTTATGTCCAAAATACTTGAGTGTTATGAATCTCACAAGTTAATGAAAGGATGATAATTAAATAAAGTCTTGGAGTTTAAATAATAGCAGATACCAATGGCTGTATGCACATGTTTTTACAAGTGTACTACTACTACCATAGGGGGTTTCTTTAAACCAACATGTTTTAATACGTGTGTTATTCTAAGAGGGAGAAACACCTAATATGGTGATACATATGACACACGCGCTCAGCGCTTACCGAGGGTTTTATGAATAATACACATAAGCAGCATATAACATTAGGAAGGGGATATTAGAAAAATTTTTAAAGATAGGACTTTAGATTTTGGAACTAAATGAGATATCAAGAAACATTTAAAGGGGATGAAAACATCTAATGAGGCGGAATGGGGGGGTGTACTTACCCAAGATACCCAGCACTGAAATTATTCACTAAGATAATTTTTTTTTTTTTTAAAGTAAAGACTTTAGAAATTTCGCATAAAAGGCAATTTATACTAGTTTTTAAAGAAATGAAAACGCCCAGCGAGATGACTTAGAATGAATACAACGCCGATATATATAACAGTGAAAATAAAACTTAAATATAGTTTAAAGACTGCACTTCAAATTTCAAAGTAAATGTACATACCCAGAAACTTTTAATGGACTAGTATAATACACATACTCGATATAACAGTTAAATGACGAACTAAGAATAATTTATAAGTATGTAACTTTGGATTTTTTTTAGTTAAATAGAGATTTCAGCTAATTTTTAGAGGGATAGAAAGGTATACTAAAGGGTGTACAACAAATTTTTAGAAGGGACTTAGGGAATTTGCTAGCTAAATAGGGATTTTCACTACTTTTTAAAGGGATATAAAGACATACTAAAGGGTATACAGCAAATTTTTAGAGGGGACTTTAAGAATTTTTTAGCTAAATAGGGATTTCTACTAACTTTTAAGGAATACAGATCTGTACAGATTTTGTACAGATCTGTACAGATACTACAGATATATAGCTTTTTAAGGTATAATTACACACACACACACACACACACACACACACACACACACACACACACACACGTACACACACACACACGGTAAATATAGACAGGTCATTCATAATCACAGAGGGATTTTCTTTAATTATTTTACTAAAATCTATTATTTTTTAACATGTGATTCTATTTTATACCATAGTTTAACTGTAACCATGATATGACCTTGATGTGACCTTGTCGTGTAGGGGGTGTCGTTGAAGTATCGATTTTATCACTTCTGCTGTGGATTTCGTGCTGTCAAGACGCGTTTCAAGTTGCTCTGGGAATATGTCGGTTTAAGTTGGTAAAGCTGGAGATGTTATATCTGTCATTATTCATCGGCCTACACCTAATGTAGCATTTTGAGTCGGATTGAACATGTAAGTACTTGCTTTAATATGATTTTATTCTATTATTTTATTAAACTTAGTATTTTTATAGTATGTTACAGCTTCATTATTTTATTTAGTTAAGATTTTTATCAATTTAATGTAGTTTGTTGGGGTTTTAGTACCTAGATATATTTTTCAGCTTGGTAATTTTATTATTTTAGCTGATTTCTGATGGGATTGGTATAATGTATTCGCAATTACTTTATATAAATCTTGGGGTATGTATTACATTGCTACATAGAATAATGTATGTTTATATTAACGTACAACATTTTTTATCTTGTATAGACATGTCTTGTCTGTTTTAGAATGTCGATGATCTGTATTATCTACACAACTTCACTATATATTTTTCACCCCTTTAAAGGTTATTTACTTAGAAATTTTAAGGATTCCCCTTTAAAATATTTGTAGTATCCCCATTTCGCTGTTATCTGATGATGATGAAATCATCTCATACCGCCTTATTAGGTGTTTTTGACTCTTTAAATGTTCTTAAACATCTCATTTACCCAGAAAATTCAGAGTTCTATCCTTAAAAACTTACTTAAATTAACATTTAACTATTATGTGCCCGCGATGTGTATCACACATGCCGTCTGAATCTTCGTATTCGTCCGCTTTAAGTGTTGATATATTGCGCTTAGTTAGAAAAAATTTTAGGTGTTATTCTAAAAAGCCATCTTAGCTTTTCCCTATTTAATAACTATGTATTGGCTATGTGTATCGCATATGTCATCTTAGTAGGTATTTACGCTACTTTAAAAGTTTTTAAACATAACATTTACTTAAAAATCTAAAGTCCCATCCCCAAAATATTACTCTAATTCCTCATTTTAGCACTAGGTGTTAGTAATGATTACGCTCTATACTCTTCAGTACGTGTTACTATTCCTTAAAAGTTAGTAGAAATCCCTATTTAGCTAAAAAATTCTTAAAGTCCCCTCTAAAAATTTGCTGTATACCCTTTAGTATGTCTTTATATCCCTTTAAAAAGTAGTGAAAATCCCTATTTAGCTAGCAAATTCCCTAAGTCCCTTCTAAAAATTTGTTGTACACCCTTTAGTATACCTTTCTATCCCTCTAAAAATTAGCTGAAATCTCTATTTAACTAAAAAAAATCCAAAGTTACATACTTATAAATTATTCTTAGTTCGTCATTTAACTGTTATATCGAGTATGTGTATTATACTAGTCCATTAAAAGTTTCTGGGTATGTACATTTACTTTGAAATTTGAAGTGCAGTCTTTAAACTATATTTAAGTTTTATTTTCACTGTTATATATATCGGCGTTGTATTCATTCTAAGTCATCTCGCTGGGCGTTTTCATTTCTTTAAAAACTAGTATAAATTGCCTTTTATGCGAAATTTCTAAAGTCTTTACTTTAAAAAAAAAAAAAATTATCTTAGTGAATAATTTCAGTGCTGGGTATCTTGGGTAAGTACACCCCCCCATTCCGCCTCATTAGATGTTTTCATCCCCTTTAAATGTTTCTTGATATCTCATTTAGTTCCAAAATCTAAAGTCCTATCTTTAAAAATTTTTCTAATATCCCCTTCCTAATGTTATATGCTGCTTATGTGTATTATTCATAAAACCCTCGGTAAGCGCTGAGCGCGTGTGTCATATGTATCACCATATTAGGTGTTTCTCCCTCTTAGAATAACACACGTATTAAAACATGTTGGTTTAAAGAAACCCCCTATGGTAGTAGTAGTACACTTGTAAAAACATGTGCATACAGCCATTGGTATCTGCTATTATTTAAACTCCAAGACTTTATTTAATTATCATCCTTTCATTAACTTGTGAGATTCATAACACTCAAGTATTTTGGACATAAGCACACTTTCACGATTATTTAAAATATTTATTTTTACAAATATTAAAATTTTTTAAACTACAAGACTGGTTGGAGAAACACACCCCTCCTATACACCCAATTCACGCGATTCTGCTACTTTAAAAACACGCTTTTTTGGCCGCATTTTTGCAAAAACGCACATTTTCTTTCAAAAAATTGCAAAAGTGTGAAAACCTATGTTAATTCCCATAGAGAAATCTGACAGTTTGAAAAAAATCGGCCGATTCCGCGTTTTGCAAAAAACACATTTTTGGCCGCATTTTTGCAAAAAACCACATTTTTTTTTCTAAAAAATTCGCAAAAGTGTGAAAACCCATGTTAATTCCCATAGAGAAATCCAACAACTCCAAAACTTCAACTTGTTGAAAAAACACACATTTTTGTTGTTTTTTTAACGTTTTGAAAACTTTTTGCGAAAAAAACGCAAAAAGCGGCACATTCTTAAAATTCATGTTCGATCCTCTTGGCATACCCCTACATCCTACAAGATTCTCGCAGTTCACTTCGTAACCGTGATATAGCAGAGGGATAGTGTAGACCTTGTCATGTCTTTAGCATACTCCTTTGGCACACCCTTGGTACGCTTTGACATACCCCTTGACATGTCTTTGACATGCTCCTGGCATACAGGCATTCAATACTTAATCAATTAATTTAATTAACATCCTTTAATTAACTTGCGTGATTCATAACACTAATGAATGAAAGATTCTTTTTAAAACATGTTAAAATTTAATAAGAACTTCTTTAAAAGAGCCTCTCCCAGCTGAGAATAGCATTTCACGATGGTCCAACACAAGCATTCTATGAGCTCGTAAAAACTGTCCCCCACCACAGATGTTAACAATAGCAGCGAGAGCGGTTCTAAACAGTCGGCCCAACCCAACGCGGCAAATAGCCTCAAGTTATATCCAGATACAGAACCACGCTCTGTTAGCAGTATCCTCATCTTTCCCGCACTGGCCATACGATGTTTTAACGTAAGTATCCACATTCACGCGAGGTGGGGAGGGGTAGATCTGTCATCGTGATTTAATGCACTCTGCGGTATTCATTTGAGAATCACAGTTAAATTGTGGCGTCGATTTACATTAGATATTAAACACTTGTTGTTTTTTATCCAGTTTAAATTGACGGGTGGAGGTGGGACCACAATTAAGAAATTAAAAAATAATTCACTTACACACATTACACTAACCAGCTACACACTTTGCTACACTAAGCCTTCGGGTCTGTCGTGCGGTTTTTAAAACATGTTAAGATTGAAAGATACTCTCACACACGTATAAAATAGCACACTCCTATAAACAAATTAGTATGTGGGGTTTTTTAAATATTTATTTTTAAAACAGGTTAAGATTGAAAGAGACCCCTATGGTAGCCTATGGTAGCCTATGGTAGTAGTACACTTGTAAAATAGCACACGTATTAAACTATGTTGGTTTAAAGAAACTCCTATGGTAGTATACACTTGTAAAATAACACATGTATTAAGCCATGTTGGTTTAAAGAAACTCCTATGGTAGTATACACTTGTAAAAACATATGCATACAGACATTGGTATCTGTTATTATTTAAACTCCAAGACTTAAATGAATGTGGAAACATACCCCCATCCATACACCCAATTCACGCGATTCTGCTACTCTAAAAACACGCTTTTTTGGCCGCATTTTTGCAAAAACGCACATTTTCTTTCAAAAAATTGCAAAAGTGCGAAAACCCATGTTAATTCCCATAGAGAAATCCGACAGTTTGAAAAAAATCGGCCGATTCCGCGTTTTTCAAAAAACACATTTTTGGCCGCTTTTTTGCGAAAAACCACATTTTTTTCTAAAAAATTCGCAAAAGTGTGAAAACCCATGTTAATTCCCATAGAGAAATCCAACAACTCCAAAACTTCAACTTGTTGAAAAAACGTACATTTTTGTTGTTTTTTTAACGTTTTGAAAACTTTTTGTGAAAAAAACGCTAAAAGCGGCACTTTCTTAAAATTCATGTTCGATCCTCTTGGCATACCCCTCATCATACGATATTTTTAAGTATCTAACCCTACAAGATTCTCGCAGTTCACTTCGTAACCGTGATATAGGAAAAGCACTCTTTTCTTAGGCGGAGGGATATTGACATGACCTTAGCATGTCTTCAGCATACCCCTTGGTATACCGCTGGTATACCCTTAACATGTCCTTGGCGGAGGGATATTGGCACGCTCCTAGCATGCAATAACATAGACCTTGATATACTTAATTACTTTATTTCATTATCCTCATTAACGCCTTTAATTCATTTTAAAAAAAGAAAAAAAATACGGATATTTCGTACTTAATCACTTCAATTAGAAAAAAGAAAAAAAAAAAGTCCCAACTATCAGAAAAATCCCAATTTTAATTCTCCTTTCTGCCGCTAGGGGGCGCTGATGGCACTGCACAGCCTTCGCAGCTGTTGCCACCCCCAAAAAGTTTCTTCCCCCAGGTGTTGCTATGGCAACCCAAACAAAAAATATTTCTAAGTTCCATCCTCCATAGTTCCACTTTCCGTCGCTAGGGGGCGCTGGCGGCACTGCACAGCCTTCGCAGGTGTTGCCACCCTCAAAATAGTTTCTTCCCTACTTAGAAAAAATCTCATTCCAAAAAATTTATTTCCCCCTCAACCCCTCGTACAAGACTACGACATCGTTGCCACCCGGCAAAAAGTTTCTCCAAAATTTTTACCCCCACCTTTTTTCATTCTCTCCCCCCCTTTTACACCCCCGTCCAGGATTACGGAATTTAAGATGGCGGCCATTGCACAGCTTTGCACAGCATTGCACAGCCTTCGCAGGTGAACGCCCCTTTCTTATCTACTCCCGGGCCTACCGAGTGCAACTCCAGCGCGCTAACCAGTGGGCTACCGCGCCCGGAATGGTTGCATGTAAAGGTGTTTTTCCCTTCTGTTCTGGTTCTCAAATAAGTCTCAAGCGAGGGCATTTTACATGTTTGCAATAATACATATATATATGGCCTATTACAATTTTCGACAAGAGGTCCGTCAATTTTACTTAAATTTCTATACGGAGCTTGAGTTTAAAAGTTTGGGAACCACTGTTTCAGAAAATTAAATTCTAGGTATTCGACTCGTAATCAAAATTCTATCTAACATCTGGATTTTTCAAGAAATGTGATTTTACGTGACAAAGCAATTGGATCTGTCAGTTAACGTTGTGGAAAATGCATGCAATATTTCTGAAAAATCCAGGAATGTGAACAGATGTTTCGTGAGATATAGAAGTGACGCCAATACAAAAACTTATAAATTAAAATTAATTTCTAAAGTGACATTTACAGAACTCAACAACGGTGCCCAACAGTGGAAAATTCGTTTATCACACCATGTGTTCGTGCTTATCTCGTCGAGTGAGGTGCATTTGTCACACTTTCTGTTAATTTAGATAACATCCAAAAAGTAACAGAGCATTGTTTTATAAAACAACCGATTTTAACGCAATTTTCTTTCAATAAAAATTTTACTTGCTGATACTATGGAGGTGAAAAATATCGTTTAACAAAAATTCTCAAGTTCGAAGTCGTGATGAAAATGCACGTTTTTTTTTTTTTTTTTAACACCTTTTATTCACATTTTGAACAACTCTTTCGTAAATAAATTTTTGCATCTTTGAATGCAACCATACGCGTATGGTGAGGACACAACTGAAGAATGTAACCACGTATTGCCATAAAACTTTTCGAGTATATACATTATGCAAAAAAACTACATTTTTTTTTTAATTTTCCCGATTAGAAAACAAGTTGTTCGAAATTTATTATTTTCGTGACATTATTGACTACTAGAATGAATTACTCGGCGTTGCCCGGGTCGTAACTAATCGTTCGCTACTTAAATACGTTTACGAATAACACCACTCAATTTTCAAATCGTTTCTGAATATCTTAAATAGCAGACAGAAAATTTCTTAGTTTCAGCCGCTCTCCTCAAATAGAGAAAGCAATAAATACATAAAAGAAACTATGATTTGAACTCGCAGAAAAAGCGTTTGTTGCTTTTATACGTTCGCTTAATAAATCACCCAAAATTAAATCACGTATTAATTAAAAAAAAAAACATGCGAAAATATATACACAACATTTTGCCAACTATAGAATTGCACTAATGTTACTTTTTTAAATGCTGCAAAATAAGTATAGATAACCTAAAAATGCAAATTTCGATGTATTTAAAAAAAAATAAATATGAAAAATAAATTGTCCTACGGATTTGGTCCAAACATAGCTGGAAAGAGCGTTCTTCGATCTATCCGATGGTGTTAAGATTTCATGGCCATATGACACTTAGATTCCCTGGTCCCTGTGGATGCCTCCCCCACTGGTTTCCGGTCTAAATTGGATGGCTCTTCCCGACCGTCCAAACAGTTACCTTACACCTCTCTGGTAGGTCGGACGGTCTGGATCTCAACAACAACAACAACAACAACAACTTAGATTCCCTGCTACAGACCACACAAGTATATTCCATTATTATGTAAAAGATGGGAAATAATTAACAATTACCGAAACAATAATAGTAATCATGGTTGGGCCATTGCACAGATCGAACACAATCGTTCTATTTAAATTTCCAGGTTAACTGTAAGTCAAATAATTAATTAAAAAATTCAAAATATTTCGGCGCCTGTTTATTTAATTCTAAACTTTAACTCAACAAAATACATCTCTTTCAATTGTAAGAAATGTAATTATTTACTTATGTATTATTTACTAAAGAATTGTATGTATTTACTTTGAAATACTCAATAAGTAATAAACATTTCTTGGGGGTCGATTTCATTTTTTAAAATACGCAACTCGTAACAATTTCTCTGTAGTTAATTCAGATTTTTTTTCGGGGGGGGGGGGGGGGATATTTTAATACAATTTAAAATTTTAGTACCTTAGAATTCCGTCGATCCGCCTATTCAAATGCGACAAAAAACGCCAGTGTGTAGGGGATAAGATGCTTGCTTGAAATTTACAGATAAAAAAAGCAAAATATGTATCTATCAATAAATTTTATTTAATTCAACGATGAAATAATAATTTTTCCTCTTTAGGGTAAGAGCTGTTTCACGGGATTTTCAGAATTTTAAATTAGGACAAAATGGAAAAAGGCATTTTCCCGGGTAGGACAGACAGATCGACAGAATTTTACAGTAAACAGTTGAAACAAACTTAAAATATATAGCAAAGCAATAAGCGAATATTGACATCGTCACTTCAAATAGTATATTTAAATGAAATAAAAAGAACTTTCAAAACTTCAATTAATCACCAAATCATATTACGCATCTTAATAAATCAGGGTCATGAATCTTTCGAGACCTAAAACATAATACTAGGATGGGCCTTTATATTTTATGCACTGACGAATGAAATGGTACGCGTTCATATATAAAGTAGGATCAAAAAGTTCGGAGACTGTGCTGATATGTCCAACCCTGACTGGAGGAGAGGGGAACTATTTTACCGTGGCGTAGAGGCACATTTGACGCGAGATGTGAAAAGGAAGAAGCAGGTTCGCAGAGCAGGGTTTTTCCAGACAATGCGTGTCAGTGAACTGTAGTCGTTCGCGTTCGTCGAAAGCGGAAATGGCGTTTGAAGAACAACGTGCGAATATCAAATTTTACCAGCGTTTGGGGAAATCGCCTGCAGAATTTGATATTCGCACGTTGTTCTTCAAACGCCATTTCCGTTTTCGACGAACGCGACGACTGCAGTTCACTAACACGCATTGTCTGGAAAAACACCTGCTTCTTTCTTTTCACACCTCGCGTCACATGTGGGGCTTCTACACAGTGATAAAATAGTTCCCCTCTCTTCCAATCAGGGTTGGAAATATCAACACAGTCTCTGAACTTTTTGATTTTACCTTGTAGATAGAATTACAGTTTTTTATTTTATAAGTACTGCAAAATTTTATGACTTTTATTTATACCTTTATTAAATAATTACTTCTATTGAATTAATGTGGAGGAATAAGATATTTTGATAGGCTAGGTCCTGATATAGACATGCTGCTATGGAAAGAATAATTTTCGTGAAGAGTTTTTATGGAAAACTGCGTTGTGTTTGCTTGGGAAATCATAAAAACCTAGTACTAGTATATTGACAAGACCTTTTAAGCATTGAACCCCCACCCTGTAGTCGCAATAGTTTTAGCCGTTAGTTACGTAACTACTACACAGTTCATCGGTTATTAAATATGGAAAATTGTGCATAATCACCGGTACACATTAGCGTCGCCAAGGGGGTGGCTTTAGGGGTCATAAACCTCCCCCAAAGACCCAATTTATTTCAGTATTAAAATTGTACGTTGTAGATACTGAAGGGAAAATTATTTTAAAAACATTCAGTAAAACTCGTGATAAACCTTCTTCCACATAACGGACACCCCCAGTTAATGGAAGTTTTTTTTTTTTTAACTCTCTGTCCGAAAAGTATATTTGGTTCTGTGAATGTATCAACAAGGACAATGAACGGTTTTGATTGTTTGTAACATGATCGAGGTATACTAAAGGCTTAAAATTAGGGTTGCACCGAATATTCGGTTGGTATTCGGTATACTGCCTATTCGGAAGTCAAACCGAATATTCAGTTCGGCCGAATACTTTAATATTCGGTTGAACCGAATAGAAAAAAAAATGTAAAGCATTCGACAATTGGTAAAGCACATTTTTTTTATACAATAAATGAAAGTTATAGTATCATAGTACAAAATTAATTCAAATTGTTACTTACCAATATTATAGTTTAAAATAATTTTAATGTAAAAGAAAATACTCTGATATTAAATTTTGTTGTTTTTTTTCAATTTTTCTTAAATCTTATCACACCTTAACCTTACTAACTCGTTTGAATATGAAACAGTAACCAGAAAATGTGTCAAATAAGATAATATAAATAAGATAAATGTGTCAAATAAGTGTCCATTAAAATGTGTCAAATAAGATAACCAAAGAATTTCTGTGTGTGGCCCCATTGTAGTCAACTCTTCTAATTTCTTTCATGATTTCTGAAGAAAATATTACTTTGTTGAGTCTTTTGTCACAGAGTGGGTACACCTGTTTGCAACTGTTTAGTTATCTATCAGTATCTACTCTGTTGTAGTTTGCAAGACCAGGTGTGACAACAACTTAAAAAAGAATGGTTAGACATTCTGGCAAAGTATCCTTTGCACTTTAAAAAGAAAAATGATTTGGCAATGTTTGAATTTGACTGCTCAGTTTCAATTTTGATAAAATTATTTATCAGCTACATTACAGAAGAGACTAAGATGGCAAAAATTCACTTGAATAAATTGTAATTCTAATTTCTAATGATATTTTAAGCAACTTGGGTTTGGATTTGTATGTAAGGTAAATGCAAGTTCTCTATAACATAACATGAAGCCATGATTATCACATATCAGAAATTAACTATCAATTTATGCAAATAACCATAAACCAAATTAAGTAGCCATTTACTATATTAATTTGCTTTCGGAATGATTTATTTTATTTTTTATTTATTTTAAATTAATAATTATACGTAATGTAAATGCAAATAAATTTAGGATGTTAAATGTAAATGCATTTAAGAAAGGCACAAAATAGAAACATTTTCTATTTTAAATTGGCATAAAATAGAAATATTACCTTTAAAAAATATAACCGAATATTCGGTATAATATTCGGTGCAACCCTACTTAAAATGAGTCTGAAAGTTGTCATGAAGCATTTTAACAGAACCGATCATAAATGTTTTATGAACTATGGGACACGCTTGTCTAATAAAAGTCATAAATCACACTTTTCACGCAGAAACACATAATTAACTTTCGGTAACAACACGCATAAATACTCAAAAATTAGTCTTGAACTTTTTAACTGAAAGTTAAAAAAATTTATAATTTAAGAAAATTTCAATTAAAATTTAAGGGTTTAAAAGTTTATTATAAGTAAACTAAAATTCGGTGAGTTGATATTTGGAGATATGAGAGCTATAAATTTTTTATTGCATTCCCTAATGTTTTTTTTTTTTTATGGTGACGCCTCACCGCTTTTAATATCAGTTCTATTTATATAATAACATAAATCAATAATCTAAGGACATGTATAAACATAAAATGATATTTAAAAACATGACATTTGCATAAAATTATTTGTATTATTAACAAATTTTCAAAGATATTAATATATAATATAAATACTACTAAAAAAAATTTGGAAGTTTTTTCATCCTAGAATTATTAACTAAATATTACACGGGTATCACTCTTTCTGGTAGGTCGGACGGTCTGGGTCTCAACAACAACAACGGGTCTCACTGCTTCAATTTGCTGCTCTAAGTCTTCGGACGAGCCGGATGGTCTGGGCTTTCGACGGGTATCACTGCACAGGCAGTGGCACCAGTTCGGTGGAGCCAAAATGGTTTTTCGTAAATAACGTATTTCTCTGTGGCGGTTTGCTTACATTTTCAAAACAGTTCAAAATACTAGGCTAAATCCCAGAGACCGACCGGTACGATCGTTTTTTTTTTTTTTTTTTATCGCGCCCAGTCGGCGCTAAATTCCAAATACTATAATATCGAATTTTAGAACTACCTTTTCACAATAATAAAAAATGTCGAAATCTTGAAAACTTAGAATCTGGTTCTGAATCCGATGATATACACTTGTAGGGATTTCAAAAAGCTACAAATTACTTATAAAATATTCATAGCTAAAACATCTGAGATAAAAATATAAGTAACTTTGAAAACGAATAATTGTCAATCTTTCACTTGACTAAGACGATTCCCCGAAGAATTTTGCAAAAAAAAAAAAAAAAAAAAAGAAGGGAAAAAAAAAAAAAAAAAAAAACTATTAATTTAGAATCAAAATGAATTTCCTACTGAACATGATATGATTACAGTTCGATTGAAAGTAAACAAAAATTCTCTCAGACAAAAACAGTTTAAAATAAAACAATTACATTTTGAAATTATTTTTTAAAATTCATAAATAATACCTTATTTTCAAAAACACAAAAATTGTTTACATTGATTTTTATCTATTGGGTTCGGAGATATAAGCGTCCAAAGTATTATACATTTTTCGTAACGCTTCAATTTCAGCCAGAGATACTTCAACCATAGATGTTATTCACATCATAACATAAAATACAAAGATAAAACATAAGTACAAGGATAGATTCATACTTACGGAGAGAATGTCGTAGTTTAAAAGGCTTGTGACCTCGCTTGGGAGAAGACAGTAATTTTACAGCCACAATTTTTGGGAGTTCAATATGTTCATGACAATAAAAACAATTACCTTTCACACTAAACATTATTACAATTGCACTTTTAAAAAACTAAAAAATAGATTTCGAAACACCACACAAATATAATAAATAACAACCTCTATTAAAAATCTATTTCAATTTCACATAGGCATGTACATTTTCTTGAGGGTGCAATGGCAACTCTAAACAGTAAGATAGAAATCGCTTTTCTAATAAAACAGCGTGTTAGCTTCGTGTTTAAAAATCGCTCGTTTACGAAAAGACAGCGGCGCTGCGGTCGTTCTGTGACGTCACATGCAACCATCCAATGAAAACGTGATAGCTACGTCAGTATCTCGGGATGTTTCTCTCTTGTTTTCGAAAGAAAACTTTGATCCAGGGACTGTTTTCGGAATTCGATCCTTTATTTTTATTCAATGAAATCAAAACAACTGTTTTCTGAATTAATCGTTTTTTGGTTGGCGGCGATATATGAAATACTTTACTGCTTATGATTTTTTTTCTGGAATATAGTAAAAGGTAAATGAAATCCAGTGAACTTAGAGCAGGTACACTGTAAAACATTTACAAGCGTGTTACTGAAAGTTTCATGGAAATCATCTGTCCGTAATGGAGAGTAAGGTTCCTGATAGTTATGATAATATATACATATAAATACAAAAATAATGCTTCCGCAAACGATAATTAGTTGAATATTTTAGAAATGAAGCTGGAATTTTCATAAACGCCTGCAATTGCGACTTTTCTGATAGTTTGCCGAAATTATCAACAAAGTAGCTGATAAAAATGAGCAAAAGTTGCAGAATGTTTTACAGTATATGGGGATATCTTGGAGAATTTCAGAAAAATTAAACAATGCAAAAAATTATCATGTTAAATACGCACATTAAACTACGATATTAATAATGCATATGGTTCCTAAGAAAGTTCTTAAGCAATAAGCGAAGATTTTTTTTTCTAAGGAAAATTATAGGTCATATAAGGTCATTAAAATAGATTGCAAGTGTGTATTGATAAAATAGATTGCAAGCGTTGATTTATACACTAATTTTAAATATATAATTTTTGAAGTAAAATGCGCATAAATATGTCGTAATCACACCCGATACAAGTCCTTATGCAAAATTTTGAAGTTGTAGAAATTTGTTTTTTGGAATATATTTATAAAAATGCATTATTACCAATCTGTTCCCACACTCCGCAGAGTCTGACACGGGTAGGGGCAGGCCAACGGCCGTACCGTGCTGAAAACACCGGTTCTCGTTAGATCACCGAAGTCAAGCAGCATCGGGCGCGGTTAGTACTTGGTGGGTGACCACCTCGGAACACCGCGTGCTGTTGGCCATCTCGGGTGCGGTATCCCCGTGGTTTGCGCGCTAGATTTGCACGCTACCACAAATGCCGCCGTGTTCATGCGGAGTACGATCACGTTAAACATGTGGGTCCGTAAGTCCTTCCGAGAGGTTGGTGGTAGGGGAAGGAGGGTACGGTCCCTGTGGATGCCTCCTCCACTGGGTTCCGGTCTAAATTGGGTGGCACTTCCCGGCCGTCCATACAGTTACCTTACACCTTTCTGGTAGGTCGGACGGTCTGGGTCTCAACAACAACAACGGGTAGGAGCAGGTGAGAAAATAAAGTTGAGGAGGTAAATAAACTGTTAGTTGTAACACCGTAATAATGCTGTAATTATTCTGCTTTTAAATTAATAAAACAGCATATTTCATATGAAAGTGTAAAAACAGTACAGTACATGTGGAACAGGATGCCTTTAAATTACGATAACTATTATACCTACATTTCCGTTCTTACCTAAATTATGCCGCGTGCCAGATTGGCGTAACTCGTTAGCCACATTTGGTCCTCGGGCCATAGTTTGGGAACCGCTGAATTAGACAATGCTTTACAACTTTGTAATTGATTTTTTTCTTCTATCTCGCTATCTTTTAAATTTCTTTTAATATTCTATCTCGCTATCTTTCTTTCTAGTCCGTTATCTTTTAAATTCTCCGCTAGGGGCGCTGCAATCCTTTTTATTCCATTAGGACATGGTCATTTTATTATAGATATATTTAACGTGTGCACTCATGGATCTTTCCTTTTACAAGGAGCAATTTTTATTGCTGTAACTTCGTCAATGCCACTCGTCGATCCTGTTTTAAGACACTCATACAGCTAATCATACGGGGGGGGGGGGGGGTGCCAGTACTTTGATATTTAATTGTATTTAGCACGTTTAGCATCAGGTCATATAAATTCTAGAATATCACCAATTTCCCTTCACGAAGCATTTTTAAGTGTTTTAAAATATAATTGGGATCTTTAATGTACCGTATAATCATGTAATTAGATAAAAGTTACCTTAGTTCCCCGTAGAGCTGCATTCATAGCCGCCATCTTTGAAGGCGGAACGGTGTGACTTCAAATTTTGCCGTCTTCTAATTGGATCGCGCTCAGGAATGGATCAATTTTTCTTACTGGGCACGAAAAGATTGCGACAATTCGGTGGCAAGTTTTCTTCCCAATGAAATGCATGGTGTTTCTGAAAGATTGCAGGAAAAAAATTGCTCCGTGTAATAGCACCTTTAAGGAATACTGTATGCACATAGTTTTTGTAGTATGTAGCATAAACCGGGCAGTGTCGCATAAAAATGTCTTTGTAACATAATTTTGTATGTAACATATGGCTCATGTCTAATAAATCAATATCATTCCCCAGAAATAAAAAATAATGCAGCTCATATCGACCAAAAGAAGTACAGCTCGAAGCCAATTTAACGTGTACAATTTTGCATTTGAATCGATCAATTTATATCATGCAGTTGAAAGTTTGGGAATAACAGTAATAATATTACAATAACGGCAATCTTTATTGGCATAAAACATGCCAAATAAAAAAAATTAATAAAGAATGTATAAGAAAGCTGTTTTCAATCACTGATTTCTTTTGTGGAAGTAGACATTCTTATAGAGAGCTATATAACGTCAAGTACTTCTCTTTCATGGTATGTATTGGAGCAATTTCTTGATATCTCCCGCCTTCTTAAGGGTTTTTCGGGAAATTCATGCATAAGGAGAAAGAAGATTAGGTACACGCCTTTCAGCCCAATAGTAAATATATGATTCATTTTCTCCAACAAAGCTGGAAATTGATCACTGAGCCGGGTTCTGATGACCTGTAAGAGTTTTTTGAAAATTGGAAAATGATCAAAGATTTTTTTTTGTGTGTTCTCTTGATACCAACTTACTCATGGATTCTAGAGACAGCGTGAATGTGTTTTTTCTATATTAGATAGCCGATCCATAAAATTTAGAATAGGCAATATTCACCAATAAGTATTACATGAAATTTACCCCCTTCTGAATCATCTCCATATACACACAGACTAATATATATGTATATGTATAGTATTCTGTACATATACAGTTCAGGGATGTAAACCCTATCTGCGCGCGCAGTCATTGCATCACCATGAATAAGGCTCCTCTGTATACGAACTGACTCGTCAAACATATTGAAGCCCACTCAGGCCGGAAACGTAATCCTTTAGCATTAGCTCTATTCGTATTTTCACTTTAGGATGTACTATTGAAATAATTTTTGGTAGGTGTTTTATACCGAACTGCTCTAAGCATACTAGAAAAGGTTTTAGGTTATTTCGCTTTCCCAGAAACGAAGAGGGAATTAAAAAAAATGGCTTATAAATAGTCGGGAGTTATCGGTAATTACAGGTGTTTCAAATAATCCAAGGTCTTTTTGAGCTCATAATAAGGCCATAGTGTTTTCTATATAATATAGGAACTGTAACAGATATGAAATATAAATATAAATAGCATTTCGTGAATTTTAATAAGACCGGATCTTTGCAAAAAAAAAAAAAAAAATTCCATCCTTATTTGTTAATCTGCTTATAGAGTGGGAATCATATATTGGATTCTTGTTAATACGTGTCGCGAAATTACAAATGTTATTCCAATCTCATTCATATTTATAAAAATATAACCCAATTGTAAATTTGTTAACGTTATCAAATACGTGCAAAAATCAATTTTTATATCGCAATTATTTTCTCGTGTTAAGCCGCCAAATATGGTAACTCATGTATTTACAGAATACTTACTAGGCTTCAATATGGTTGATAAGTCAGACTACATTATAGAAGCTCTACCCAGACTGATGAGGTTTATAAACTGAACGGAGTTTTCAAATGTCTCTACAAACAAAGAAAAAAATGGTTAGTTATGTTCATTTTATGCCAAACAAAAAAGCAGAAGAAATCTGAAAAGTGAAAACCGATAAATATGTGACTCATGCTGTTTCTAAAATGACCCTTTCATTAAACAGATTGATAATCTGGTGAGGATTTGTAAGATTAGATGAGCCAGGATTTTGGAATCAAACTATTTTGAAAACTCTATGCTTGTCTTCCAATTCTTCAGTCTATAAAAAATTTCATACGGCAGTCAGATAAAAATGTTCAAAACACTCAAATATGACTCTATAAAAACAGTTTTAAAGAAGGAAATTTCTTGATTTTTTTTTTCAGAGGACAGCAGATTAAATACCACTAGTGCTTTTGTTGCATGCTTAAAATAACATTCGAATAGCTTCAATAAACAGGGTAGAAAATTTGACCTTTTTCCATCTCTGAAAATGAATCGACCTGACCCTGGCCTTTTGGAATGCATCGGGTCAACTACACGACTTGAGTAAGAAATTACACCTTCAATCACCAACCAGATTTTCAGCAAACCAATTTTGCTCCCTCTTTTCAGGTTGAGCTTATCAAAGTTCGATACTGTATGCTTACCTTTACCTCCATTAAAGTAGCATTGCAATGTAAGTACTTTTACAGGCAGAGAAGAAAGTGGTTGTTGCACTCCTGTGGGGGAGCGAACTTTAATTTTTAATTGAAAATCTGCTTGGCCTTTTGGGTGTTTGCTTGTTTGATCAGTATACAAATCCACAGCTTTTGATCATTTTTACTATTCTTATATACATAGTATAATGTATAAGGAAAGTATTGTGACGGGGGTCAAAAATTCGAAATCGAGTTTTTAACGGGAGAGCATCCCTGAACAGGAATCAAACGTTTTTGAGGTGGTGTCTGTGTATGTGTGTGTAACAGTGAATCGGTGGACACGATATCTCACGAATGAATGCAAAGATTCGAACGAAATTCGGTATAAAAATTGCAATCCATGAATACTGGAAGCCTATTGTTTTTAAACGCAATCGAATGTGCGAAACCCTACTAAATTTTCGAATGAAATTTTTAAAAAATCAAAACCTTTAATAAAGTTACGCAAATAGTCATTTCTTATGTAGTTTTTCATTAGAAAACGATTGACAAACTTTAGAACGCTAGCATGAACCATTCACGAGATATTGCACATTTTCCCATCTATTTGGCGTTATTTCGTTCATTTAGCGTCATTTTCTGTTAATTTAGAAATATTTTTGTAGATTTGACGTCATTTTCTGAAAGTTAATATTCTGTCAAAAGTTGTCACCAAAATTGCCAAATTTCTAGCCGAGGGTTACGAACAGACAGAAAGAAAGACGACGAGAAAGGTTTTTCTTATATAGTACTAGCAGCATATCCGTTCTTCGTACGGAGTATATAATAGAAAGAAACTTAAAATTCACGATCATGTACAAATCCCTATAGTATAATTAATGATATTGTTAATCAAAAGATTCTATTAAAATATTCAATTTAATGCTCCTAAAAAGAAGTTTTAGAATATCTGTTCTCGCAAAAGAAAATTATCGCCACTGGCAGATCTGAAGAATAAAACATCCTGGTCCCGTTCGTAAAGAAATGTAGAAAAAATTTGAAATTGATCCAATATATGCAAAATAATAGCGCTAAAATTGTATGTGACCCCTACTACTTATATCCGCGAATATTAGAAGATAATACCTGTGTATTAGTAGATGATTACACGTACTACAACATATGAGTTTCTAAAATATGTGCCAAAATAAAATAGATGACGTAATAAATTGAAAATATCAATGATCCTGTAATCTTTAAACCTAAAGGCCGTAATTCATTCCAATATCTACAAATATATGTCAAAATATATATCAATATACCTGTACTACTTAGATTCTTTTAGATTAGAAGATATACCCTACTTAGATTAGAAGATATACCCGTGCATTTGAAGAAAATTACCCGTACTATCTACAATACATAAGTTTCAACAATTTTTGCCAAAATAAAACAATGACATAATAAATTTAGAATATCAATAATCCTCGAAAACATCAATAATAATAATGTTTTAACCTGAAGATCTTAATAATGCAGTCAAACATGCCATATCGGTGCATAATATATTTGATTTTCAATTTTATTTATATAAATTAATGTTATACATGGACAGTACTATATTTTGAATTATGTGTTATGGATCGGTGCGATTAGATAAACTTTTCTGTTTTCTGTTTTATTTTTAACAAATATTTTCAATCTTCATGTATTTTCGATTGTGTTTTATTGATATTGAAACGGGATAAAATTGTTACGGGAATATATTTTACTATGTATTTTATGTGCCCCATTTTAACATAGACCAAACTTAAGATTTTTGCCTTACTTGGGTCGCAAAGGATATCAAAATGTTATATTCAGATTTATGGATCAAAAGAGAAAACAAAAGAGTTTTTT
Source organism: Amaurobius ferox (assembly GCA_951213105.1). Taxonomy (NCBI): domain Eukaryota; kingdom Metazoa; phylum Arthropoda; class Arachnida; order Araneae; family Amaurobiidae; genus Amaurobius; species Amaurobius ferox. The sequence goes on from OX578149.1 coordinate 59,778,048, forward strand.
AAACGTATATATATATAAAATCTTGAAGTGCAATAAGATGATGAATGTTTTTAGAAGTTGCACATATCTGAAATCTCCGAGCAACGGCGAGTGCATCTGCTCATGGTCTATTAAAATCTTATATTAATGAAATTTTGATTCTCATTTTGTTTAAAATACGAATTAACCGTCTTCATAATTTCGAATTTATCAACTTAGCTCTTTCTATTTTAAAAATGAACCAAATTGTTTTTAAAATTTTGTTTTAAATTTTAACATTAGAATAATGTTGCAACAAAAATTGATTTACACACATAGAACAACGTTATTGTAATCGTCGTTGGATAAAAAATATGATGTGGGCAAAACATGACTTTACCTACAAACTCGAAATATTTTTATTTCTCTTTTGTCATTTCTATAATATTGTTTTCGCACATGTAAAATAAATATGTAGTATTTAAAATTATATCGAAATTAATCGAGTTTTTAATTTGTCTCATTTTTCATTTGGTTGTTTGACGCATTTTCAAATGAGGCTAATTAATCAAAATTCCTACCAATGAAAATATTTTAAGATTAATTTAATTATTTTAATATTTTAATATTATTGAATATTTTATCTGATTATCTTACATAATAAAAAAATATGTTTGTCTATGCATGTACGAGTATGTCGGCTGTAGCTGAAAAATCGAAGATATACACAGCTGCAAAATTTACTACAAGGGTACTTCCGGTCCCTGAACGATATGCATCGGCAAGGATTTTTTTTCTTTAATTCAAATAAGTTCAAAAGTTATAAACTTTTAAGGCCGGAAATAAGCCATTTTTGCCATTTTATCAAATTTATTTATTCAGAGCATTCTGGCGGAATGGCAGCACTTTTCTGTCGCAGATAGTCTGAGAGCGATATCTCAGATTTTTGGTCTAGACTTTGAGTGTGTTATTTTATTTCCTATTTTCTAACTTCGTAAATTTAAAAGATAAATTTTCATCTTTTGGAATACATAATTATTTTAATATAAGTGTTCTCTGAAAATTTGACTTCAGTCTAATGAAAATTCCCTGAGATAGCAAATATATATTTTTTAATTTTAATTCTATAGGTAAAGGTTTTTAACACTTTACAACATAGTTGAAAAGTGCCAAACAAAAAACAATATGCTATTGCATAGCGGTTGTATCGATTTTGTTACCAAATATCACACATGAGAAAGCCTTAAATGGACATAGTTAATTATATTTAATTTTCATTGATTTTCATTCGATTTTTGTGATTTTAAAAATTGGAGAGTAACAAAAGTGTGTGCGTCGACTTTGAACTGAGATACAGAGCAACGAACTGATAATTGGGAGAATTACTACAAAGCGCTTTTACCTAATCAGCACCATCGTAAACGTCTGCATTTTCCATTTGTACAAAAAATGTTTTCGGTGGGAAAATGATATTTTCTTTTAGTAAACAATACAAAACAGTTCATTGGTTTACCTCGTAAAATTTGGCAATCTGATACTAAATATAAATTGGGATATAATTTGAAATAATATAAGTGACCTATTTTTAATTCCCCTACAATCCATGGTAATGTATAGATTGGAACATGAGTTTTCAACGGATCTACACGTTTCAAGCACTCTAACTCGAAAAAGCTATTTTTAGCACGACGTCTTTGCGTGTGTGTATGTGTCTGTCTGTGCCCACTCTAGGTGAAAAACGTATTTGCCAAATTTCACAAATTCTGGTAGATAGGTCACTCGTGGATTACGCCTGGTGCTGATTAGATTTTGATATGATTCGAAAAAAAAAATGAACCTTCCTTTTTTTGCAAAATGGCCATTTCATTTACCATTCGTTTTCCATGTTTACCATTTCAATGGTTAACACGGGGGAAATTAATCAATAGGCTGGAGGGAGAATATCGTCTTAAGTACTTAGCTGAAATCATTCAATGTTTGGAATTCCATTTGTTAATGGATTTGTTCCATTCGTTATGTTTAAACTTTAATCACAGGTAAGAGAACTGGAGGGTTTCGTCACATTCAAAATACACCGAAAACCACTATTGAAATCAATTGCTGTGTATTATGCATGTCAAAATGACAAACTGCAAATGCGCGATAAGATCAGTCTAACAAAATAATAAGACAGTTCTGGATAAAATTGCAGCAGTTATCAGCAGAACATGATTTAAGTTTTATGCAATCGTTTTTATGAACTCATTTCTGTCAACGAATTGTGAAAAGTTGAACTTTCAGCCTTTTAAAATGTATTACTATCACTACAATACATGGTAATGTATAGGGAAAGTTTTGAATTCGTGTCAAAAATTGCAACTCGAGTTTTCGACAGATTTACACATTTTAGGACCTCTAGAACACGATAAAACCATTTTTAGCGTGAAATCTGTGCGTGTCCGTCTGTCTGACTGTGCAGTGTATGTAATCACTCCAACTCAAGAACTAGTTGACCAAATGTCATGAAACATTATAGGTGTCACTTGTGAGTTACCCTTGTAATACTAATTAGATTTTGGTACGATTTGAGAAGTGAACCTACCTTCTTTTTTTGTCCCCTCCTTGTGAAATGGCTCGTAAAAATTATATTTATCTACGCTAACTAAAGAACTAATTGACCAAATTTCTTAAAATGTAGTATATAAGCCACTTGGGGGTTACCCTCGTGCTGATCAAATTTAGGTACGATTCGAGGAAAGAGAACCAGCTTTTTTTTTTTTCAAATGGTCCGTAAAAATCTTCGATATCTAAAATAAAAGACTACATATGCTCAAATGTATCCATTAAATGAGTGTTTTATACGTAATTTGTGAAGATGAAAAAAATAAGACTAACCAGATTGATTAGCAGCTGTGCTTCAATTTAGGATTCGAGTCCTTGCAACTTCGTTGGAATTCCGGGTTCTTCTGAAATGCGCTGCCTGAAATGACGCAAATAAATCTTTTTCCAGAAAAGTTTTCCGGGGGGGGGGGGGGGGGATGAAGCCGGGGCATAAATAGAGAGGATTTCTATACCCAAGTTCTGGATTAAGCGAGCCAATCATAAAGCAATAAAAACACCAGCGAACACCCAGCCATTCCAAGTTTGTTACATCCTCTCCAACAGCTAGCTGTACGTTATTATTTTATTATTATTTTATTGGTACTTAAATATGTTTCTCCTTATATTAGTATTATTTAATTTTTCGGTACAATATATGATTTCAAAATATGTTGCTCCCGATTTTTCGATTACCCTGTATTCTCATTTTTTTTTTTTAATGGTCAAGCAGGAGCTCCGCTTCAAAGGCAATGGGGATCTAAGCCACTCAGCACTTTTCTCGCGATTCCATTTTTCTGATTTCCCATAACCTTCTTATGATCGGAGTTTAAAGCAAGCCATTAAGAGCTTTGCTAGGCACTCCAATAAGCGATTCCTTGAGTTCTCGCGATTCCCTCATTTGAACCTTAAATCAGTGGTCGAAAGTAGCGCGCTACAAGCAGCGAAAGCTACAAGCAGTAGTCACTACTTTTTCTCTTAGTTTGTAGTGTAACGCTCTACTTTTAAAAATAAGTAGTGTAGCGAGTAACGCGATACACTAACTAAATGACTAGTTTGTATCGAGTTCTGACGTTACTTTTAACGTTACTTCAGTAAACAAACAAGATGCCATTCTACATATCATGTAATCACCCTTTCTTTATTTGTTTGAAATTTAGTGTTCTACGCAACGATGTACGACGAATGGCTGCAGGGTTAGGAAGGCCATTGCCTCATGAAGTTGGTTTTTTAAATGGATATATTCAGATATGTTATTTCCCAAAAGATCCTGCTTATCTGATTGCAATTTTGAAATGCAAATTCTACTAAAAATGAACAAACATGTTTTTAAATAAATAGTTTTCACTGTTATTTTATTGTATACTTTTAATAAATAAAATAGATACATGTCAACTTTAATAAAACTTTAAAATCAAAGACAACAAAAAATAGGTTTAAAAGTCTTTTAATAAAATATCCGTTCCCGATGCCTGAAAACTCTTTGGCCGTGTAATTTTTTTCGAGAAAAGGAGATTTTATTAAAGGACTTTTAAACCTATTTTTGGCTTATACGTGATCCATTTAGCCGTCCTAGAGACGTTGTCCCAGGCGCACCAGAGGGGGGCGGAACACACTGCGTCCACATTACAACATCCATGCCTTAGGTGGGGCTCGAACCCACAACGGGGCGGTCGAGCGATTGCTTTGGAAACGCATTGTCTTTGATTTTAAAGTTTATACTTTTTAAGCGTAAAGATAGGTAAGTTGATTAGTCAATTTTAATTATTCAGAATAAGTATGATAAATTACTACAGTATACCCACATCCTCAACTTTTTGTGAAAATTGAAGCTGTGGCAAAATTCGTCTTATAAAAGTAGTTATGTAGTGACTCTATTTTAAAAGTAGTTTGTAGTCACTATTTTTTAAAAAAGTAGTTGTAGTTAACTGCATTTGTCATAATGTAGTTGTAGATCACTACAATAATAAAGTAGTCTTTCCAACCACTGCCTTAAATCTTTAAAATATATTAACAGGTACGGACCAGGGCTCTCACAGACTTCCAAAGCCCTAGGCTTTGGAATATATAATAACCTTGGCCCTAGGTACGGACTTTCTCAAGTGTGAACAAGTGTCGCAGAAATTGACACGAGAATACAGCGAGGATATTGTGAAGTGATTTGGATAACCTGGTTTGGGCATTGAAGTATTATTATAATACCTTGTTGATTTTGAGAATAGATCTTTTGAGGTCTATGGTTTTGAAGTGGGCGAAGGCACAGATTAATATATAGTATTCTGTGGGCGGAGGGAAATACCTTTGGTGACACTTGCTAGAGGCAATATTAAATTCGAGCCTTAGTTTTAATGTCTAAGCACAGAATACGATGTAAGACACTTTAAACAAGACAATAGACGGATTTTCCAATGAACTGATTAAGTAACCGCTTCTGGATTACCACTTCTAATATGTTTATTTAAATTACTGCAAAAATTTACTCAATTATGCAAAAGGATAATTTATATTTAGAAAATGATGAAATCAAAAAAAAAAATCTGAAGCAATTGTAAAATCCCTACCTATGTTAGAGCTTCAACATTTCAAACTCAAAATATTTAAATCTGCTGAATGGCAAACATGAAAACATACTAACTGCCAGGAATATGCACAGAAATCAAATTAAACTTTACATAAACTTTTATTAACTCAAATACCGGTGGTCTTGCCTGAATGACGACAAACTAAAAGTTACGATTTATACTCTATGATAGCACACACAAACTACACTTTTAGTATACAACTAGAATATTGACATTGGTTCAAATGAGAAAACTATCGTAACCGATCATCCCACGCTCTGCGGACGAATAACATGAAAGTTAATGTTCAATAAGTTGAACCGTGTAAATAGACCAAAATTGCGGGAATGAAGAAAACAGTTATCGTTCAATAAATCACTCCGTGAAAATCGAAAATTGTACGGGCAGAACTTGAACGGTTAATTTATTGATTCAACATCTTGGATTGAGGGCCTTAATACACATGTACAAGCATACACACACGCACAAAATCGTATCCTTACACACAGTAGTGTCACCAGAAAAAAAAATTGGTACGTAGTTTGGTAACAAGATATTTTATTTTCCATTTTTCCAAATATCATTTTTCAAAACTTCAATAAGTTACTGGGCAGAATTAAAAGCCCCAAAACCTGCCCCTTGGCGACGCCATTACTCACACATACATGCACACACAATCACATTCACACACACATACATAAACTGAATTACAGTCTTTGGTTTAAATGATAGTCTGTGAATGATAGTCTTTCGTCTGATTAATAGTCTGTGGTCTGAATGTTACCGAAATGGAAATTTTGTCCCAGGATCGCAGCGATTTCAACTCTCGGAGAAACATAACAAACTGAATGATACCCCGCTTGTATTTAGAAAAAGACAGAGGAATGAAGACCGGTATGGATTAAAAGTTGCGATCTAAAATTTAAAGGAGGAGAATATGAGGAGTCCACTTCAAATATTTAAGAACAGATAATTGTTTCAGTAATTCCATTAATATATTCAATTAAAAATCTGTGGTTCGATTTCTCGTTGGGACAAGAATGTTTTACACCATATTAGTATTCCGGCAGCTCATCCAACTGCTCTAAACCTTCGGGTGGGTCGGGCTGTCTAGATCTGTATTAGTATTTTATAATATTTCTGCAAATTTAAAACTTTTTCACGTTCTCATATTATTATACAGGAAGGATTGTTTTCTTGAAAATTTTCGAATTCAAAATTTGATAGATAAGCACATTTAAAAATCCCTCGAACCCATTTCACAAACTTTTGGAAATATTTCCATTTGTATGGATACATTATATAGTAACCTAGAACAAGATAGAATTTTGGGTGTTCAATTTTTGTTTTTATTTGGTAACTGGACATTTTTTCAAAGGCGGCATAACAAAAATGCGAAAAAACTAAAATATGTCAATAACGGTTAGTCCTAGAGTAATGGAGTTGGTCTTATTCTTTTCTTATTCAAAAATTACGTATAAAACAAGCATTTAATTGATACATGTGAGTATACGTAATTTTTTATTTTAGATTTTGGCCATTTTTGTGGACCGTTTCGTAAAACAAAAGCATGTTCTTTTTTTCCGAATCGTACCAAAATCTAATCAGCACCAGAGTATCCCACAAGTGATTTATCTACTAAATTTTGGGAAATTTGGTCAATTAATATTTTAGCTAGAGTAGCTACATGAGATTTTTGCGGCTCATTTTGCAACGAAGGCGGATTCTTTCATCCTGAATTATATCAAAATCTTATCAGCACCAGGGTCACAGCGAAGTGACTTATGAAATTTGGTCTATTAGTTCTTAAGGGGACGGTAGACGTTGTAATTTTTTTTATTTATTTATCGACTTTGAAACATAAAAATTTGTATAAATATTCCTCTTAACATTACTATATAAAATACCTTTAAATTTTTTTCAATTTTGTTATAATTTTGTATTTTTTTTGTAAATTTAATTTTTTTTTAACAAAAATTTGAAAATGCTCCTTGCGTGCCGTTTGTTCACATTTTTGATTAATTTTGCATTATGATCACTCAAAAACACATTATGAACAAATTTGGGTATTTATTTTTAAATCCCTTAGAAAGTCAATTTTTTAAAAATATTTTTCTGCATTGAAACTTAATTTCCATCATTTAATTAGGTTCTTATTCACTTTTAATTACCTTAATGAAGTCCAATTATAAAATGCATACCCAGTTTCATTAAAAAGTATGAAAGGTGTCTTCTTGCCAAATTTCATGCATCTCAAACAAAAATTAAGACGCATGGAGCATTTTAAAAATGTAAAACCTTTGAAAATTATGTTTCGAAAAAAATGCATTTAACCTTTTGCTTGCGGATGGAACAACGTCCATCCCAAACGAAGAACCTCCCCCCCCCCCCCCCAAAAAAAAAGAAAAACAAGTATTTGACATACCCTGTCCCAAACAGTTCGATCCCAATTTGCAGGCATTGGCGCCAATGCCTGCATATCGCATGGACGCATGGAAGCCAATGCCTGCGCATATCGCATGGACGCCAATGCCTGAAAAGGGGGATCGAACTATTTGGGACAGGGTATGTCAAATACCTGTTTTTTTTTAAGGGGGGGGGGGGGGTTCTTCGTTTGGGATGGCCGCTGTTCCATCCGCAAGCAAAAAGGTTAAATGTGTAAAATAATGTTATATACTAAAAAAAAACATTTTGTAGTCGATTTTTGCTCATTTCAACGTCGCCTTAAGTTAGAATGGATACATACATTGCACAGACAGATAAGCACACACAAACAAACGGTATGTCCCAAAACATGCAAATCCATTAAAAACTCGAATTGCAATTTTCGATATGATTCCAATCATTACCATGTATTGCAGGGAAAATAAAAATGGTCAATAGAGAAGATAAAATATTCGAATTTCCGGATCATTTTGAAAATAAAAGTGAAAACATTCCGTTTGGAAAACAAAAATGTAAATTAAATTCGAGTTCTAAAAAATTTCGAAACGATGTGGCTGACAGAGGCAGGACGAAATAGCGAAAAACATGTGTAATGCAAAAATAACACCTGGCGAATAGAAAATAGTTATTATCCTTGATATCACGGCGAACATCGATCGAGGTCAAAATGAAAATTCAAATTCACGCAAACTTTATCTAGATTATCGCATTGACGATAGCAATCTTACAATGTCACCAGAGTCAACGTTTCACTTTGATCAGGAATTTTCAACCTAAAACCATCTCATGACCTATAATCTTTTTTTTTAATTGGCGGAATTTGGGATTTTAAAGATGGACGAAACTGAAATTTTTAGAATGCCAGGAATTAGAATTTATTGAAAAACCTCGATAAATAAATAATTTCTTAACCGAAAAGCGCAAGTTTAGCATTAAATAAAAGGAAATATAAAGAATTGCAATTTAGGTGATTTAAATGAGTTTAAATTGCTAAAACAGAAAGAGGACGAACTTTCATTTTTAACCACCGTAGAAATATTTATGGAATAAAATATTAGAATCCTAATTAAAAGTAAAATGGAACATTAATAAGCAAATAAGCCTCCTGAACTGATTATATAAATAATTACTAATTATTAAACATTACTAACTATTAAAACAAACTCACAAACATTACTATTAAAACAAACTCAACACCGGTACTTTACAGATAATTTTTCCCTCTACACGCAACGTTGTTTAATTTTTTACATGAAAAGTAGTATATCAATGAATTTTCAAAATCCAACATGACTTAGAATATCGGCAAATTGGCAACAAAAATTGGCATAAATATCCAAATGAAATGAATGAAAAACTGCAAATTTTAAATCATCGCTGGTTTGACTATCATGCTGCTCAGATCAGATTTTTTTTTTTTTAAATTTACCTACATGTAGTATAATATCTAAAGAAAGTATTGTGCTGGTTCGAGAATTCTGACTTTGAACGAATTGATACGTTTTCAGCATCACTAAATTAAATTCGAAGGTTTTTGAGGTGGTGTATCCTTGTATGTGCATGTATGTGAGTTTTTGAATACGATATATCTCGTACAAATTCGCTACGAATGTTACAAATCTGTAAAAATTTTAGTCTTACTACAATTACTCGAAGCCGTACCCCAAATTTCCCAATGTTTTTTAAACATAAAACAAAATCAGGATATACAAAATCTTACGTTATATGTGACTTTATATTATAGCATACAACACTCATTTTTTTCTTCTTCTTTTTCTTACTAATTTGAGATTTTATTAAATTAATTTCCAAAAAAATATGAAATATAAAATGTTTTAAATAGGATTGAATGAAGGGCTCGCCCAATGGAATATTATGTGACAAATCTATTACCAACATTTTCGTACAGTCAGCACGTTCCGTTCGCCAGAAAAAGGAAATTTTCTAACAGCTTAAACTCCTAAGCTCCTGCTAAAACATTAAGCCTGCCAAGCTGCTTAATGTTTACTTATAAACCTGCCTGCCTGCTTAGCGAACGGCTTAAACTCCTTCTAAAGTTAAACTCCTGTTAAAACTCCTGTTAAAACTTAAACTTCTGCTAAAGCTTACACTCCTAAAGCTCATACTCCTTCTAAAGCTTAAACTCCTGCTAAAACATTAAGCCTGCTAAGCCTATCAAGCTGCTTAATGCCTACTTATAAGCCTGCCTGCTTAGCGTACAGCTTATACTCATGCTAAAGCGTAAAATTCAAATAACTACGTTAAAAGTAACATATAATAAAAAGAAAATTAAAAGTATCTACCAATTTAGAAGCCAAAAACAGCTTTCTTCGCAAAGACATATAAGAAGCGCAATCTTCATTCGTCAGGAAAAGGTCGGAAACTGAAACAAAAGCAACAAATCTAGCAGAAGCGGGGAAAGACGTTGTTAACAAAGATAGAAGAAAAGGAGGTTAAAGAACCCAGAAAGTAGAATCTAAACTGAGTGGCACTTTCCTTCCGATATAATAACCATGGTCCAAATAGATACCTTGCACCACAGGTGCCTTACACCTTCGGGTAGGTCGGACGGTTTGGGTCAAAGAAGAAGAGGGTAGAATCCAAAGGTGGAACATTTAGTAAAAAATACGTACAGCTCAACATACAAACATACAACAAACAACGCACATCAAACTCAACATACAACAAACAAACTAAAGCATAAGTACACCTCTGGATACTGCCTCCTGGGTTTTTGAACTCGCATTTCTTCTCTCTCCGTTCACAACGTCCTACATCAGTCGCCGATCTTTCTCTGACGAACAGTGGCGGCTCGTTAGGTGACGCTGGTGAAGCGCTGCTTCGATTGAAGTAACCAGTTCAATGAATTGTTATAATTATTATTTGACAAATCTTTCAGACTTGTTGAGCTATTTTTATATATTATTTGACAACACTTGTACTAGTAGCTCGATATGTTTCAATGATGTTCGTTGTCGAGGAGGAGGAGGAATCCCGTCACTGAATCTGCTTTACCCATTCCTGAAATCATAAGCCGCCACTTCTGACGAGTACAGGTTGTGCTCCTTGTGTGTCCTGACGAAGAAAGTTCTTTTTGCCTTCGAAACGTGTTAATGCTTTTCATATTTTTTTATTATATGCTGCTTTTAATGAAGTTGTTTGAATTTTTTGTATTAAGTTTCAATGATATTTCAATGCCGATTTTGCACGTGAGAATAAAAATAAATATTTTAAGAAAACTAAATAAAAATACATATTTTCAGAAAGCTAAATATAAGAAAAAAGGCACATTTTGATTGTTTTGAACTTGTGTTAAGATGAGTGAAAATAAAGTATGTGTTTTCAAATTTATCACAGAAAAATTCATCATGATGTGTTGCAGCTCAGGATGATAAAAAAAATAAATAAATAAATAACAACATGTGTATCAAAATCCTTCAAATCCTCTTCGTGTTAAGAAAACTATGTGCGTATGTAAACAGATGTCTGTGCAGAAGTTTTTACATACGCACTTTTCTCTTTTTGACCTGAAGAAGGGGGTCAAGTCATTATTTTATGTTTTACTCAACTCAATGAAGTCTAAGGAGGACAACAATCCCGAAATGTGTTTACATTTCAAATTATATTCTACATTTTTGCATTTGTGTGTCTGTCAATCATTTAATAATTATATTCCGGATGTCATTTGAGGCACCTAGCAGAAAGATTGATGATTTTTTCTCTCATATTATTGTATAGAGACAGTATTGTTTTCCCGAAATTTTTACATTCGAAGTTTTGACGGATAAATACGTTTTCAAGACACCATCTGTGTATATTATATATGTATTTTTTATGTAGATATATTATATGAAAAACTAGAAAACTAAGTAGAATTTTTTTGTAATTATCATTATTAGAATTGGAATGATTGATTTGAAGATTTTCGTAACATTATTTTCTATGATAAACAAGGATAATTCCTGAACAATATAGCATATAGAAAAACTAATAAATTAAACTAAGTTATGTGTGTTCGTAATGTTAGAAAAATTTTACAATTAACACAGATAATTTATCAGCATTCAATTTATCGGCGTCTCTAAGCTGTTGCCAATTTACAAAAAAATTGTATAAAATATTTCAAAAGAATTAACTTGGATACGAAATCTTTAAAAGATATAATTATTTTCCCATTCTAATAATTATCGCGATACAAGTGTAAATAGAAAGAATATGAATGTATGAGAAAATTAAGTGTAGATTCATCACATTGAACGTCCCCATTTCGGGGACGTATTTTCACCGTCCCTAAAAATCTATAGCACAAAGCATGTTCTTATTCCGGTTTTAAGAAAATACTGTCCTGTGTGGAAAAGTCTTTTGATGCCCATTTTACTATGCCTCCTGGAATTTAAATAAATTTTGTTTTCGTCTCGGATAAAAAAAAAAAAAAAAAAAAAAAAAATGCTGACGATGATTCCAGCTATTAGTTTGGAAATAAGCGTTGTCTTTGTGGGAAAAAAAAATGTGTAAATCAAAGTTAGGTGTTGATAAATTCTGGAAAATCAAAACAAGCTGAAATGGAAGGAAATTTGCGCAATGTAAAAGTGACACCTGGACCAATAGAAAATAATTATAGACCTTGATCTCAGTGGAGAACTTGCCGAGGTCAGAAAAAGAATCCAAATACACGCATCCGAAGTTCATCTGGATATTATCGACATTGAGCGGTGATACCAATCTTAGAATGCGATATGATGTGTGGACGGATAAATCTAGACTTTGGTTCAGGTAACATTTACTTTCTAATTATAATACGTACATACAGGTAGAGGTGGAACTGCTATACTGCGAAGTCCATTAACGCGGGTGGGGGTGGGGGGGTGAAGTTGAAGAAAACATAGCGTTTTCCTTAAAATATTTTTTCTTTTTTATAATTTTTTTTATCTATATTTATCCAGTTTTAATTAAAAAATATATTTCTTAATACTAGTGTATAGCGTATTAACTTATCAAAATTGTTAATCTGCAAATACCTTCCAATATCTGCAATAAAATACTTCTTTACTATACAAAATTGATAAAAAATGGTAATCGGTTTCTAAGGGAAAAAAACAGCCTCTTTCTTCAGGATAAAAAGACAGAGCACCTGCACCAACAAAGGCAAGAACTGTTCTGTAAGGTGCTGGTATTCTGTCTTTTCATACTGAAAAATAAAACTGTTTTTTACCTCTGAAATCGGTTTATGCTTTTTATAGACCTTATATGCTGTTACTAGGAAGAATTTCTTTTATTGCAGATTTATTCAGACTGTAGTTTGAACGAAATTTTATATATGCAGGTGGCTCGAAAATTCGCGTAATTTAAAAATAACATCATATACCGAGAAATTAAAATAATCGATTTTTTTTTTTCATTAGGTGACTCTAATACACCCTCAAAAATATATCAGAAATAGCATCTGCTATTTTTAATACGTCATAAGATCATGGTAAACCTCTTTTCATCCATCGAATAACATGGCGATTTGCCCAGAACGAAATAATTTTTATTTTAGAGCAATATTTTTCAGAGAGTGTCATTGAAGAATTTCAAAAGAAATACTCCTGCTCTAAAACACCCAATAACTTAACAATTACGCGATTGGTAAAGCATTTGGGAGAAAATGGGTTTGTTGCAGACGAAACTAAAACATGCAGGCCTTCCATTTTGAACTCAGGATAAACTGCTTGAAATAGACTGCTTTGCTGAAACTCTTCAATAAACTCAATCTTCTGAAATAGACTGCGTTGCTGAGACTCCTCAATGAACAAAATCTTCTGAAATGGACTGCGTTGCTCAAACTCTTCAATGAAAAATCTTCTGAAATAGACTGCGTTGCTGAGACTCCTCAATGAACTAAATCTTCTGAAATGGACTGCGTTGCTCAAACTCCTCAATGAACAAAATCTTCTTAAATAGACTGCATTGCTCAAACTCCTCAATGAACTAAATCTTCTGAAATGGACTGCGTTGCTCAAACTCCTCAATGAACAAAATCTTCTGAAATAGACTGCGTTGCTCAAAATCCTCAATGAACTAAATCTTCTGAAATGGACTGCGTTGCTCAAACTCCTCAATGAACTAAATCTTCTGAAATAGACTGCGTTGCTGAGACTCCTCAATGAACTAAATCTTCTGAAATGGATTTCGTTGCTCAAACTCCTCAATGAACTAAATCTTCTGAAATAGACTGCGTGGCAGAGACTAGTCAATGAACTAAATCTTCTGAAATGGACTGCGTTGCTCAAACTCCTCAATGAACAAAATCTTCTGAAATAGACTGCGTTGCTGAGACTCCTCAATAAACAAAATCTTCTGAAATGGACTGCGTTGCTCAAACTCCTCAATGAATTAAATCTTCTGAAATAGACTGCGTTGCTCAAACTCCTCAATGAACAAAATCTTCTGAAATAGACTGCGTTGCTGAGACTCCTCAATAAACAAAATCTTCTGAAATGGACTGCGTTGCTTAAACTCCTCAATGAATTAAATCTTCTGAAATAGACTGCGTTGCTCAAACTCCTCAATGAACTAAGTCTTCTGAAATGGACTGCGTTGCTCAAACTCCTCAATGAACTAAATCTTCTGAAATAGACTGCGTTGCTGAGACTCCTCAATGAACTAAATCTTCTGAAATGGACTGCGTTGCTCAAACTCCTCAATGAACTAAATCTTCTGAAATAGACTGCGTTGCTGAAACTCCTCAATGAACTAAATCTTCTGAAATGGACTGCGTTGCTCAAACTCCTCAATGAACTAAATCTTCTGAAATAGACTGCGTTGCTCAAACTCCTCAATGAACTAAATCTTCTGAAATAGACTGCGTTGCTCAAACTCCTCAATGAACTAAATCTTCTGAAATAGACTGCGTTGCTCAAACTCCTCAATGAACTAAATCTTCTGAAATAGACTGCGTTGCTGAGACTCCTCAATGAACTAAATCTTCTGAAATGGACTGCGTTGCTCAAACTCCTCAATGAACTAAATCTTCTGAAATGGACTGCGTTGCTCAAACTCCTCAATGAACTAAATCTTCTGAAATGGACTGCGTTGCTCAAACTCCTCAATGAACTAAATCTTCTGAAATAGACTGCGTTGCTGAGACTCCTCAATGAACAAAATCTTCTGAAATGGACTGCGTTGCTCAAACTCCTCAATGAACTAAATCTTCTGAAATAGACTGCGTTGCTGAGACTCCTCAATGAACAAAATCTTCTGAAATGGACTGCGTTGCTTAAACTCCTCAATGAACTAAATCTTCTGAAATAGACTGCGTTGCTCAAACTCCTCAATGAACTAAATCTTCTGAAATAGACTGCGTTGCTGAGACTCCTCAATGAACTAAATCTTCTGAAATGGACTGCGTTGCTCAAACTCCTCAATGAACTAAATCTTCTGAAATAGACTGCGTTGCTCAAACTCCTCAATGAACTAAATCTTCTGAAATAGACTGCGTTGCTCAAACTCCTCAATGAACTAAATCTTCTGAAATAGACTGCGTTGCTCAAACTCCTCAATGAACTAAATCTTCTGAAATGGACTGCGCTGCTCAAACTCCTCAATGAACTAAATCTTCTGAAATAGACTGCGTTGCTGAGACTCCTCAATGAACAAAATCTTCTGAAATAGACTGCGTTGCTGAGACTCCTCAATGAACTAAATCTTCTGAAATGGACTGCGTTGCTCAAACTCCTCAATGAACTAAATCTTCTGAAATGGACTGCGTTGTTCAAACTCTTCAATGAACTAAATCTTCTGAAATGGCTGCGTTGCTGAGACTCCTCAATGACCAAAATCTTCTGAAATGGGCTGCGTTGCTGAAACTCCTCAATGAACTAACTCTTCAATGAAATTCTTCAAAGGCACTCGCATGAGAATGGCTATAGAGAAATACTGCTGTGAAATGAAAATTCTTTCACATTGGGAAAACAGCATGTTCTTCGATAATTAATATAACTGGAGTGTGACTCAAGTCGACTTCCTCATACCAGAATCCATTTACAGAAGCTTTTTTTTTTAAATTTTACAAGAAAAATTTAGAAAAATTGATATTATGAGTCCAAATGATTACAATTATAGAGTGTTACCCTTCATTCTAAAGGGCTTGAAAATATCTTTTGATTGATATCATGCTTGACAATGTACCCTCCAGGAGAGGGTAACTTTCCCCAATGACGTCAAGTTTTTTTTTTTTTCACAACAGTGATTGAAACTATAAAGTCTCGTGATTATTGAGCCATAAATAAACACTTTTACGCGTGATTATGTCAAATTTTGTCCTATGCTGCCATGTTAAAAATATAAAATTTCGATGTTTTCGCTCGAATTAATAAATTTTCTATCTAGTTCTAGATTTTTTGATAATAAAGCTGGATATAAAGTTTCGTAAAAATCCATTAATATTTGCGGCCTCCGTGTACACAAGAAATCGACCACAGACATACAAACAGACATACCTCACTCCAAAAATGGTCAAAGCGTGCTCAGGAGGTCTTGAAACATACGTTGCCATCAAAATTGAAAATTTTCGTAAAAGCAATACTTTCTCAATACTACGTATGAGAAAGTATAAAAGTCTGTATATAATTATCGTCTGATAAATTAAAAACAGCAGACGATATTCAGATATATTTTGATTAAAAAAAATTCTACTATTACAATTTCTCGGTACATTATTATTATACTTTTAAAATAAAATGAATATTTAAATCATGTGAAACTTTAATTGGAAAATTTAATTCGCTACAAAAGCATTGTTTTACTTTTCACACCACAATCCCAAACACTCTTAGCAACCGCCATTAGCAACGCTATTTACAGCCAACATTCTCATTATCTGTTTAATTTTTATCAAAAACTCGCGGCAAAGAAACTAGATTTTGCTAGACCCAGCCTCATTTTGACTACAAACTGAAACAAACCAGTTCAGTTTGGAATTTTAGCAGCTGTTAAATTCAGTGGTTACAGAGAACGGCCCCAAATGCCTGAATCGTGTAATCAGCTGTATATCTTACTCTGTGTTCGAAGGCTGATCATGATATTCCATTTGTTTAAAAGAATTGCCAGGGTGTAGGGGGTGAATGACTATCCTCGACCTATATATTCTCCAAAAAATGATTGAAATTCAGAACGCAGCTGTTTTTCAAAACTTTGCTCCAGAAGTCCACGTCATTGAGCGGCATAAATGCGAAATGATGGTCGTAACGAAAACGAAAAGAATGACGTACTATGCCGCAATTCTTAAGAAAAAATCGTATTGCGTACGTCAATTTGTCAACATTATTTTCTCATTTATATAATAATTGTCTTAACTTTTTTCCCAAACACACCAGACACCCCCCCCCCCCCCCAGATAAGTTAAAAAGCTGGATCTGAGTACACATATGGTATCGATCACGGGATAGAACCCAATGGAGCTAGATTGTTGTTGAGACCCAGACCGTCCGACCTACCAGAAAGGTGTAAGGTAACTGTTTGGAAGGCCGGGAGCTAGATTGTTGTTGTTGTTGTTGAGACCCAGACCGTCCGACCTACCAGAAAGGTGTAAGGTAACCGTTTGGACGGCCGGGAAGTGCCACCCAATTTAGACCGGAGCCCAGTGGGGGAGGCATCCACAGGGACCGTACCCCACCAACCGCTCGGAAGGACTTACGGACCCACATGTTTAACGTGATCGTACTTCGCGTGAACACGGCGGCAGTTTTGGCAGTGGCTGGTATCGAACCCGGGCCTACCGAGTGCAACTCCAGCGCGCTAACCAATGGGCTACCGCGCCCAGCTAGATTGTTGTGAAGAAGCTGGGCGCTTTTCGAAAAAAAAAAAGATTCCCACCGTAACCACATTTGTTTACTGTTCATATGTCTAGTACTTTTAATTTTCGTAACGTTCGTAACGTTCAATTTTCGTAAGTTCTTTTAATAAGCATAGCGAACTTCAAAAAACAGTAATTCTTTTCTTTTCACCAATTTGACAAGACGATTGCTCAAACACTATAAGAGTTTTGTAAAAACAAATTATTCATTTAGAAATTGAGTTGCCTACTGAACATTTTTGTCGCACACTGTTTACATCTACCTTTTGCAGTTTAGAATATATTTCGAGTGAAAGTAAGCGAAGTGAAGCGAAAACTCGCTGAAACAAAAGCTTTTTATTTATTTATTTATTAATGTAGTTTTTTTTTTTTTTTTTTTTCAAAGTTTTTCGAGATATTGAGGCCAATATATGTCACCTCTTGAACACGTTTTGAATATTTTAGAGCAACGTCCCTTTTGTCTGTCTGTGATCGATTTCTTGTACATACACGATATCTGTCTGTTACAAATATTATCGTATTTTCACGAAACTTTATATCGAGCTGTATTAACCGGAAAATGTAGAACTAAATAGAATATTTTGAAATTCGAGCGAAACTTCGAAATTTTATATTTCCTTAACATGGCAGAATAGAATAAAATTTGACATAATTATGCCTAAAAGGGGTTATTTATGGCTGGCTCAATGAACAGTTTCAATCATTGTAGTGAAAATGGCCGAGAGACAAATTTTGTTTTCGTATCGTCATTGCCCCCTCTCCCAAAGGGGTACATTGTCAAACTTGGTATCATTCAAAATATTATTCTCAAGTCCTATAAAATGAAGGCTAACATGTTATCAATTGCACCAACAACACAGGTTTTTCACATTTTTTCTTGCAAAATTTGCAAGAAAATTATTTGGTTATTTACGACTTCATTATAAACGGGTATTATAATTAATTGATAAAAGGAATTAAAATCATTTCAAAATAGAGTCAATTCGAGATTCTCAACAACTGCAGCAACTCGTATCTTCTATTCCTAAACATTTTTACGTTTCAAATGCTTGAATCCAGTTTAATAAAAATCATTTTCATTCTTGTCAAGAAGACACATCAAGCATTTTAACGAACGTTTAACTCGGTAAGTTTTAACAGAGCAAGTTCCACTTTCGGTCAAAATAACGGCGATAGAAAGGGGGCGTAAAAACGAAATTTAGAACTACAATAAAAACTAAACTAAAAGACTGTCTACATTTTGTGATTTCAGAAAAAAGTCGTCTTTGGTATCTTTGTTAAGCAGTCGTTTACTGCCTTTCAGGATCATAACAAAGTTTCACAACGTGATATTTTGAACACATTATGATTTAGGACGTCGAGATAATTTGGGTGGAGAGATTTATTGCAGAGGGGGAGATTTGACTAATTGAATTTCTCGTGGGATAGTTGTCACTCAAGTACACGTGGTTCGAAAATTCTCTGCACTTCCCGTAGATATTATTTTTCTTTCTTTCCGCGCTCCTAATTCCCTCTCGAAATCGTTAGTCTAAGTAGGAGATTGATAAAAAGTCGCAAAAGAGTATATCTCCTCTTGTGAACGATCGGTCTAAAATGACTCTGAGTCGCATAGTGTAGATCTTTGTGAGACAAAATAGATGGAATATTTTTAAGGAAGAGTACGTTCATAAATCCCCTTCTCATACCTTACATCTTCGAGTACAGTCTGGGTCGAAAGTAAGAAAACCCCCTCCTCAAAAAATTTCTTAATCCACACACACACACATAAACGCACACAAACACACGTGCACACAGACACACATACAAACACATACACAAGCAGGCACACATACAAACACACACACAAGCAGGCACACATACAAACACACACACACGACACACGCAGACACAAACACACACACAAACGGCAAAAATTAACATCTTTCCAAAAGTGTTCGAAATATGTTCAGAGGGTCTTAGTACTTTTCCTAAAATTAGAAAATTTTTGGGAAAGAAACATTGTATTTTTATAAAAAAAAAAAGTCTCAGAAAGTCAGAAAGAAAATTTTCAATGCGCGCCGGTGGATGTTTCCCGGGACTGTTTGGCATATAAACAGTGTCACACAATCAATGCATAAGTGAGATAAAAAGTAAAATGTGTATTAACATACAAACCGTAAACTCAAAATGGTTACGTCACTCGTCACACGAAACTTTGAAGCTTTTCTGATGCGTTCGTTCGTTGAGTCACAGATAGGGCGATTTCGTTATCTTCTCGTCTATAGTAGTAAACAGGGCGAAAAATAAAATAAAAAAATACATTTTGTAAGAATGCGTTTTTTAAAGATCATGATAATATAGGCCGCATATGCTAATATGACATGACAATATGATATATCAACACTAATATGGTATAGCTCTTTCAGCGATTTGTTAAAGTCAGCAAACAAGTACCTGAAATAAACCTGAGCCTCCTATAGTAATAAAAACGATTGAAAAAATTTTAAACAATTTTAAAATGGGTTTCTTCTTCAAAATAAGTTCCAACTAAAATTTAAGAAGCATATGATGTTAAAGCTAAATTTAAAGAAACAAGAACAAGAGAGGAAACACATAAGGGTACAAGAATACGATGGAGAAAACAGTAAGCTATTCAGAATTTGAATCCTATCGAGATCTTTTTTTTCACGAGATTTTGATGGCAATAGATGTTTTAGGACATCCTGAACACATTTTGACTATTTTTAGAGTGATGTCCATCTGTCGTCTGCCTGTGGGCGATTTTTTGTGTGCAAGATAGCTACCACAAATGCATTTTTACGAAACTTTATGTTAGGCATTGTTATCGAAAAATCTAGAATTAAATAGAATTTTTTTTTTTTAATTCGAGCGAAAACTTCAAAATGTTTTCGAAATTTTTATATATATTTTTTAATATGGCAGCATGAGACACAGTGTGTCATAATTATATATTCTTCATATTATCTTCAGTTTGTCATAATCAGAATCTTCTATAATCTATACCAGGGGTGGCCAACCCAAATGACCTTGCGGGCCACTTCGGGAACACATTATAATCCCGCGGGCCGCATATATATATATATATTTAATTGCCAATGGCTAGGCACTTGACTCATCCTCAATTGACTTGACTCATCGCTGCAATGCAATACTGCCCACTTCTAAGTATGTATGAAAACAGAAGCAACGTGATAAAATAGAAACAGTTATGGGATTTATCTGTTACAAAACACTACACTAGAAACAAAAATATTGCACAAAATAATCGTATTTTGTAAAGTTGTAATGACTCTCGCGGGCCGCAAAATTATTCAAGGCGGGCCTCATGCGGCCCACGGGCCGCGGGTTGGCCACCCCTGATCTATACCCTTATTTTGGTGCTGCCATCTAGTGAAAGGAAGATTACATTAAAAGCCCCAGAACAGTGAAACTTCTGGTGTGATCAGGTTTCAACAACCTTCTTGTAGAAAACACAAAATATGATTTTCTAAATTCATTTTCATTTAAACTTTAAAAAAAAAAAAAATGTCCACCATACAAATAGAGAGACAAATAATGTTTCAAAAGTGTTAGAAACGTAATCAAAAAGCCTTAAAAACTTTTTTCAATGAATTTTAGTCAAAATTTTTGAGAAACAACACTTTTCTTGTAACGAGTAAAAAGGAATCATATTATAAAGCATCATACGTAAAAATAAACGAAAAAAGGGAGTATTCTGAAGAGGTTAAAAGTTTTGAGCATCCCTGAATACATATCAATCATTTCTTAAATGATGTCTCTAGGCAGGATATCTACAGAGAGAATAAAGAAAACCGACAAAAATTTAAAATAATTTCGATCTGTAATCATTAGTGACACCTGATATTCAAGAAGTTCTGTCCAGTGAAAGGCACTTAATTTTTCTAATATATCTTTTTTCAAAAATCGATGCAAACATAAAAAATGTTTTTGCTTCAAATAGTCATTTTATATGTAATTTAATATTTGTATGCGAATGACATCATATATGGAACCGCAAAGATATTCCCCGTTTTTTAATATAAAATAAAAACCAATCATATAAAATTAAATTTGTTCCCTATTGTTATACACGTAAATGCTTCGAAAGTAATTCTAATCTGAAATATATAGATTATGGAGATGAAGGAAATAAGTTAAGTTGGGAAAACGTCAAAATCGTCATTCAGGTTGCCCTGAAGGTTATGTGGCGCTGGGGTTAAGATAAGTATAATCTCATTGTATATATTTCTATAGGGAAAGGCTCATAGTGAATTAAATAATACACTGATCACAAAAAGTTAAGTATAGGATAGTTCGGAGGTGGTGACATAACACATTTGGCTAAAATTGCTCTACTGATATCTGCAAATTTTATCTATTGAAGGAAAAGCCCAGGATTTCCAGGCTGTTTTAAAAACAGCGTTAAAAAACGGAAAATTATCAAGGTAACATTGAGGGAAAACCATTATGGTTAGAGTCATTTTTACTGTCCCTGCAAACATTGTCCACTTTTTTTATAAATTCCCTGAGCATCTTATTGAATTTATATCAGTGTCATTATTTAGCCTTTTTTATTTAGACAAATTTTTACTTTCTCATGCTATAAAATATAGCATAGAGAAAGTATTGTTTTCATGAAAATTTTTGATTTCAAGTTTTTGATGCCAATATACATTTTAGGATCCACGTTTTGATTATTTTTAGAGTGATGTCCGTCTGTCTGCCTGTGTTCGATTTCTTGTGTACACCATAGCTGCCACAAACATTAATGGATTTTCACGAAAAATCTAGAACTAAATAGAAATTTTTGAAATTCGAACGAAAACTTCAAAATTTATTCGAGATGTTATATTTCTTTTAACATGGCAGCATAGGAAAAAATTTGACATTGTGCATAAAAGGGGTTATTTATGGTTCAACGTTCACGAAGCTTCACAGTTTCAATCATTGTAGCGAAAAATTCCAAGCCGCGGTACAGTTTGTTTATGTTTATGCCGTCATTATCCCAAGTCGAGGAGTGGGGAGAAGTTACCCTACCCGGGGGGGGGGGGGGGGGGGGGGGGGCAAACTTGGTGCCAATTCAAAGATTTTTGCAAACCCTTTAAAATGAAGGTTAGCATGATATAATTATGATTATTTAGACTAACGATACAGATGTTTAAAAAAATTTCTTTCAAAATTTGCAAAAAAAAAAGAAAAAAATCCATCACAAGCTACTTAAAAATGGATTCTGGTATGAGAAATTCGAGTTGAGTAATCACACTCCAGCTAATTTCAGTTGTTTTTGCAATATGCTTAACTTTTAGTGACCAATGTATATTTAAAACTGTTCATTTTGCAGATATGAATTATCAATGCAATGAAAATTCCAAATCAAACAATAAAGAAAGCATTCCAATTTATTTTTTCCTCCCTATATTTTGTACCCTGTTCTACAACCAGGATGAAACTACTTCTACTTATTTAGGAAACTAATTAGATAATTAGAAAATTATCAAAAATACATGTACTAAAACTAATACGCCTTTCTATTGTGTCTAATGAGTGATTTTAATGCGATTGCGTTATAAAAATTTCAACTTGTAATATTTATTCCCTTTCCTAAATTAAAAAAAAAATGTTAATTCGTTGGGAAAGTCGTTAGACAGATCAATTTTTATTACTTTCCTTATATAGTATATTACTTTCCTACATACATAGTATAATGTATAGGAAAAGTTTTGCGACGGGGTCAAAAATTCGAATTGGAGATTTGGACAGGTTTGCCCGTTTTACGCATCCAGGAACTTGAATCGAACGTTTTTGAGATGGTATCTGTGTGTGGGCGTAATAACTCGCAAATGAATGGAACGTTTAGATTAATTTTTGGTACAATTATTTCAATCAGTAAATACTGGAACACTGTTGATTTTAAGCGCGATCGAACGTTCAAAAGACTGCCTCCACTCCATTTTCGAATAACATTTAAAAAATAAATAAATAAACAAAATAAACTAGAACATAACATAATGTTAAATAAGGAACCATTATGTACGTAATTTATCACTAGCAAACGAATGGCATTTATTTTATAACTCTAGCAACCGTGCTCAAGATATTGTATATTTTCAGAAAAATTCATTAAAAGAGTTACACAAAATCAGAACATCGTTAAATATGTTCACCTTCCATATGCAATTTTATGCGACACATTTACTAACATTCTTGTGAGACCAGTAGCGTCACCATAGAGGTGGGGGGGGGGGCATCTGGCGGTCATAAAACCCAATCAGGAATCCATCAAACCCATTGAATTTCGAAGACATAGAAAAACAAAATATTTGGTTATTCCTCCGACCCCTACACACACACACACACATACATACATACAGACACACAAATTGGAAATCAGTTGACAGAGATAGATAATTTCTGATCCCTTATTAGATAATTATTTTCAAGCGCCTGCGTTTCGTTTTGGCCCTTGAATGCTGGGTAAAAGATCTCGTTTGTTCGAAATCGCCCTAGTGACTGGAATCAAACAGAACAGCAACAGCGATAACGAAAAAATTTATCACCATAAAAAAAATAGTGAAAATGTTTCCATGAAAGTAGGTTAAATCGGGTCAAAGAACTTTTTATTTTATCATACTGTTGTGTAGAAAACTTATAATTTTCTCAAAAGTTATTTTAATTCGATGTCTTGGCAATGAGCCAAAGTTTCGGGGGCCTCCCGAGCGAGGCTGTAGCTACCCCACTCTCTCCCCGCCGGAATTTTTCGATCCACTTTTCTTTTGATTGTGAAATATTTTGTTTTATGAGTTTTTCTTATAGTTATGGAATGAAATAACTAAATCAAGATAAAGTGAAGTCGTATACAATTTACGAGCCAACGGAAATGCGAAAAATAAATTTCCCCACCTTAAAAAAAAAAAAAAAAAATTAATTGGAGCGTGGTTTAACTCAACTTTCTAATTGCAGAATCCATTTTTAGTAATTTTATTGTTTTCCAAATTTTACAAGAAATATCGGTATCATGGGTCAAATTATTACAATTATAGCGTGTTACCCTTTACTTTAAAGGACTGGAAAAAAAATATTTCGATTGATACCATACTTGACATGTAACCCCCGCAGGCGGATAATTTGCTCCCCGAGCAGGACCGTAGTCAGAGACAAAATTGAAGATGGGCCAAAGAGAAATTCAGGAGGCGGGGGGGTCTCAACAGTCTTGTAGGAGGGGCTAAACAAAAACAATTAATCATTAGCATTTATAAACCATAACAGTTGCTATTATATATTTCAATTCATATTTTCATATTTCAATTTTTCAGAAACTGAGACTTGCTCTCGTGCATTTTTTTCTCATATCTTTCTTTCAGCTTCTTTTCAAGGTCACATTCTTTTCCCTACTTTTTCCAGGTTCTTTACTTCTAGCATTTTCCTTTTCTAAAGTTTTCTTCAATTCTATTTATTTTGCCTTTGAATTTTTAGTTATCTAGATAATCTTGATATCCTTTGTGCACAATAATTCCTAATAAAATAATTTTTCATTTATTTTTTCTCTATTGTTACAATCACATGAGCAGGTTGTAAAAAAAGAAAAATTAAAGCATCGACTATATTCAGGCTGGCATTCAACATCATTTCCTTAATAGACGTACTTTATTATCTGAAAAAATTTGACTGCTTTATCCGGAAATCATGCCAAGGCCAAAGAAATTTTTATTCATTGAACAAAAAAAAAAAAAAAAAAAAAAAAATTCCTTTTTGTTTCGGATAGAGACTAAGTGTGCCTTCTGAGAAATTTCTAAATTCAATGCTCAGAAGAGATGACTCCAAGATCATCTAATTGGCCAGCAGTCTCAATCATATAAAAACAAGAAAGATCAATCATGCTTAAAGCATTGATTATGAAACACTTTCCAACTTCAATGCAATTTTAATTAAAAAAGTCGAAAATGCAATGCATTCCTCGGTAATATTTTAAAACTTATCACGATACTACATTGATTTATTATATTTGAAAACTTAAACCTTCATTGAAAAATATGAACTTCATTCAAAAGACGGCATTGAAATATAAATTGCGTGGTTTAAATATCTCTAAAATGCAATACATTCCACGGTAATATTTTTAAATCTATCATAATACTACGATAATTTATTATATTTGAAAACTTCATCGAAAACAACTGAAATTAATTCAAATGACGTCATAGAAAAAATAACACGCCTGGATCTCTCTATAAAAGCAGGATTTCATTCATAACTTTCTCCATTTCATTCATCACAATACTATAATAATTTATTTTATTTAAAATTAAGACCATGGAGCTACAATTCATAAACTTTATGTTTAAAACTTCATCGAAAAATATCGTCCTTCTGTTTATAAAATCAATTAATATTTCATTCATATCAGCCATGCAGACTCCATGGACTGAATTATTTTGTGTTAAAGAAATACAGTAATTCTAATACAACTCATTCTACATATTTTGCTGTTTACATTTTACATAGGTGAAAAATAGGCTTAATTGTAGAAATAATCAAATTTGAATGAGAATTTAAACTCAAATATATTGTCATTGTGTTGTTTTAGTATGTAGATGCACAGAATTTAAGCAGAAATAAAGTAGTTTTAGGATGGATACAACACTCAATATGAATTAAAAAGAACTTTAAAAACTCACGAATTTGAAACAAGATGGATGCCATATCTCATTTTGAAGTGGGTCATGTGATCGTTTCATATCATGGTCACGTGATCGTTTCATATAAGATGTGTAATTATTATTTTAATTTTTATTTAAAAAACTACTGAATATATTTAGCTGAATTTTTTTTTATATATTTTATGGAACAATTTGACTATTACCTAAAATTTTCGAAGCAATTTGAGAATTTTAAATCCGCTTAAAAAATGTTAGAAAAATTAGGTCCCATAGGGCTCAATGTATTTCATTTTTTCAACCCGGGTTCAATCCAAAACTAATTGTGTGATATTATTCATTTATATTCCCATAGGTCTTACAGACCGTCTGAACAACATACTAAAATTTCATTTTGATTAAGTCATTTTTACGGCAGTTATCGTGCTAACGGACGGACAGACAGACAGACAGAATGAACAAAGTCATAAACACTTTTCAACTTTGTTGTAAAGTGTTAAAAACCGATATGATTAATCATTTCTACTCCCGGAACGGGTGAGCGTCAGACAAATCCTCTGCCCTATCCGCGCTTTAATTTTCGCAGAACACCTTTTTTCGCCGAAATTCTGCTCAAACAGTTACGAAATATTTTCTGGAAGATAAAATGCAATGCTTATATTATATTAAAACTCAATTTCATACTCAATAAAATATAGAATATAATTTTTATTTTAATCCAAAATATTTTTGGTGCTGCCATCTGTTGTCGTAATTCAATTCATACCGACTATTTTTATTTTTTAATAAACATTTTTAAATGTTTATTCTTTCTAATACAGTATTAAATACAACAACAGATCATGCGTAATAATGCCACAATCACGAAAAGGTAATTTTTCATTCTATAAATTTGATAAGGGGATCTGAATGTACCTGACTGTGGACTGCAGCTTTGTCTTCAAGTCCAAGTTCAATTACCTTTCCGTGATTGTGGCATTATTACGCATGATCTATTGTTGTATTTAAGAGCGTATTAGAAGGAATAGACATTTAAAAATGTTCATTAAAAAATAAAAATAATCGGTATGAATTACATTACGATACCAGATGACAGCACCAAAAATATTTTGGATTAAAATAAAAAGTATATTCTATATTTTATTGAGTATTAAATCTAGTTTTAATATAATCTAAGCATCGCATTTTATCTTTCAGAAAATATTTCGCAACTGTTTGAGCAGAATTTCGACGAAAAACGTGTTCTGCGAAAGTTAACAAAGTGCAGAAGATTTATTGACGCTCACCTACTTTTCCTCAGTAACACAACTAAAACATTATTTGGAGCATGGTTCAACATGACTTGACCAGAATCTATTTATAGTAGGTCCCCCCCCCCCCCCCAAATTTTAGAAGAAAATTTTTGAAAAATCGGTATCGTGAATCCAAATGATTACAATTAAGAGTGTTACCCTTGATTTTAAAAGGTTTGAAAAAAACCTTTCGATGGATACCATTCTTGGCAATGTACCCAGGAGAGGGGGGGGGGGGGGGGTAACTTGCCACCCAAGGGGCTAATGACGTCACGAATAAAAAATGTTATTGCGGCTTTTTTTCACAACGATTGAATCTAGCAAGTCTCGTGATTATTGAGCCATAAATAAACTCTTTTATGCATGATTATGTCAAATTTTGTCCTATGCCGCCATATTAAAAAAAATATAAAATTTCGAAATTTTCACTCAAATTATTTTTTATCTAGTTCTAGGTTTTTCTTATTATTATTTTTCTTTTATAACAAAGCGGGATATAAAGTTTCGTAAAAATCTTAATATTGGTGGCAGGTATCGTCGCACAAGAAATCGACCAAAGACAGATGAACTTTTATGCATGATTATGTCAAATTTTGTCCTATGCTGCCATGTTAAAAAAAATATAAAATTTCGAATAAAATTTAAAGTTTTCGCTCAAATTTAAAAGAATTCTGTCTAGTTCTATATTTTTTGATAACACAAAGTCAATTATAAAGTTTCGTGAAATCCATTAATATTTTTGGCTGCTATTGTGTATATAAGAAATCGACCGCAGACAGACATCGCTCCAAGAATAGTCAAAAAGTGTTCAAGAGGTCTTAAAACATATAGTGGCATTAAAATCTCGATATCGAAAATTTTCATGAAAACAATACTTTATATTATAGTACATCGTATGAGAAAGTCACAATTGGTCCCCAATGCATAGTGGAAAGAGGCTTCCCTATATATGCATTGTATATAAGAATATTAAGTACTATGCGGTTTTATCCTTTAAATAGTAAGTAAAAAAATTAGTTTCTTGTCTCCTATGATATTTACAAGTTCATAAAAAAAAAAGTTACTGTGGAAAAATAAAAAAAACTGTTTTTGAAAGAGTTTATTGAATATTAGTTTTATTAAAAAAAGAAAACAAACTTGCTTAAATTCAACAAATGTCAGTCCTAGAATAGTTTTTATCTTGATTAATCACTTGCAAAGTCATCAATCATTTTTTTAGCCTCCTTAGCGTTTATACTTGAAACTACTATCCTTCCACACTAGCTTCTATACTTCCACAGAAATTTCTTTAATTTAGAGAATGAATATTCCATTGTTGCTATCATGACAAATAGGTAGCAACAATATTAACACTTAAAAAAAAAAAACGAGCATTCATATCATAGTATTTCATGATAACCAGCTCAGTAATCGGACTTCAATATTTAAAAATAGCATTTGCAATTTTAATTCCTGACATTGGTGCCCAATATGGAAGGGCAAGAGGAGTGTGCTCCCCCCCCCCCTGGATGTTCAAGGTCACAAAAGTGAACGTTTAGCTAGGCAATGTTGTACATCTTATCATTGAATTTGCCCCACTGGCATATGTAATTAGTCCCCTCCTGGAAAAAGTTCTATGGTTGTCCATGCTTCCCACACTTTTTTCTTTTTTTTAACACAGGCCTCAAAAGCACCGCATTAGTGTAGTTACGTCACTTAATGTTCAGCTGCTTGTTTCATTTCCCCCCTCATTAACCTCTGGAAAATAGTCCCTAGTTTAGCTTTTAGAATTTTTTTCCTGCTATCTTTTATCTTTTATACAACATAAATGCTAAGAATATGAAGCTTTTTTTTTTTAAGTATAAAAAGTAGTTTTAAACTTTATGTAAAATAAGCACTTTACCTTTTGATAAATATAAAAAATACTTACTATTTCTCTGATTTTGGGAAAACGCCTAAACCTTTCTTTTTCCAGCATCTATGGGGTGTTCAGCAAACACCAGTAGGAAAAAAATCGTAAAAAAAAAACTGAGCTAAAGATTAGAGACCATTTTCCATAGGTTAACAATAATAATAATAAATAAAGGAGAATATTTTCTTAAAAACAAGAATTTTCAAGTTGCTGCTCAAGTAACTGCTACAATCTATTGGATAAAATATAAAACACAACCAAACTTTTTGTGAAAATAAATATATAGGATCAATTTTCAAAAAAATTGTTTTTAGTCCTTTAGAGAAAAAAAAAGAAACAGTTCTCTACAAAAAGAAAATTTTTAGGGACCAAGCCAAAGAAAACAAAAAGGGAGGAGGGGTAAAAAAAATAGGGTCACTCTGCGATTATAATCAGTGTACCAAATTTCATGAAAATTGCCTCGCTGCGGAACAAAAATACTTAGTAATAATTTTGCAATGCTCTACAACTTTGCAATTGTCTTTTTCCCTCTATCGCAAACAGAAAGCCCTACCCTAAAATTCTCTCATTGTGTAGTACCATAGTGGTTTCACATACACCTGTATACAGTAATCCTTATAATTCAAGTTATTAATCTGGTCGATAAAGCTGACTCAAATATTTTTCTGATAAAGCAGACTATAAAGTTTATAAATATATAGAAATGACAAAATCTGCATATAATTTTATTTATTGAAAGACTGACTCATCATTTGGAGGGTCATTTTTACAACTAAAAATGCTTGAAAATCAAACAGAAAAATCCCTTAGTAAATAAATCTACCAAAGGTCTTCACTGAATTTAAAAAAAAAAAAAAAATCCAAACAAGACATTTATTCTACAAGAATCATTCTGTAAAACTTATATTGCAAGTAACAGAGCAATATAAAATACAAAATAGCAATTAGGTGCTGAAGTACTTTATGAACAGCTAATTGCACAGTTGAAAGAAAGAAACAACGAACAGAATAAAGATCTAACATGCTATAAATAATGCAAGAAAAATAACTAACATTGTTCATCACCAATCTACAGACAGATTTGTATCATACGCAATAAAATACACATGAAATCTCATTAGCACACTCCAAATCACAATGGAATTTATTTGTATAAATATATTCCTTTTTTAGAACAATCTCACAGGTTCCCTTTGAAAGATAGATAATAGACACGGTTAGACAAAAAAAAGTGGAACAGCGATTTAATAAATATCCAGTCAATCTATTTTTTTACTCTGATTTTCAATTTCTCTTTTCACATACTTATTAAATCAGGATAACTATAAAATTTTGCTCATTAAAAATGAGCAAATTAAGATTGAAAAAAGATCATATGAATTCAAAGTTCATTTTCTCATTAAATTCAGAATCTCACTAAATGCAGGCTCTTTCTAAACAAGTATAATGCAATTTGTAAAATAAAACTTCATGTGTATTTACCCAAACATGTCAAAGTCAAAACACTAATCAACTAAACATAAGTATAAAAAATAACAAGATAAAATCTAAGAATCGCATAACGTAAAACTAGATATTGTACACCGGAGAAGTAAAACAACACATCTAGTTCATAGAAAAAGGTGCATTACATGAAACATCTAAATACGACTAGACAAGCATATTCTGTAGAAAAACACATTCAATGTTAAAAAATCGTTTCAAAAATGTCACATAGTAAATGTTTGTCTTATGAGGACAACTTCTAACAAAAGCAAGAATATGGCAGTATTTTAAGTTTAATTACTGTACATGAAAAAGTCGATTTCGGTCAAAAAGCACAAACATTCTAAACACAAAACTGCAAGATACAAAGTATTTAAATTTATATAGTGGAGTAGAACTTAATCAGATAAAATATTGCCTTTGAATTGTGATGTCTCCATAAAAAGTTTCATGCAATATTGCCCGAGCTTTAATAAAACACTAGATCAATAATAATTTTATACTTATTTATACGGGAGGCTAATTGCGGTTTTAAGAATAACCTTTCATATTCGATTCAATCATAATGACACAAACTACTAAACTATACAGGGGTAGTACACTTTATAGGATAAGCCCACGAGACTTGGGACCCCCCCCCCCCTAAAAAAAAGGTGTTTCTCTTAAAACTCTAAAATGACACTGAATCTCCTCCCTTCATATATACTTAGCACCTCTTGACTAACACTACAGACCCTGTTTATGAAGGAATCATTTAATGTTGCAACATCTGTGAAAAAATAAACAAATGCTTTTTTTTAAATGCATAATTTAGTTTTGATGATGTTAGTATAGTATGCATTAAATTTTCAACATCAATATTTAACTTCACAATTAACTTTGCTTTTCAACATCAATAAATGCATAAAATAGGAATACTTGCACATTTTAAACTATTAATATCCTCTAACACCACTAATGTTGAACACTATGCAAGTCCAAATTATTTTACTTCATAAAATGCTCAATGAAGTTATTCCAATAATATATTAAATGAAGAAAATGTTGATTCTAAAGAAAGTTATTCTGTATCCTAGAAAATTATATCATTAGCTAATTAAACTTCCAGCTAATTACACACACACACATAAAAAAAAAAAAAAAAAAAAAAAAAAAAAAAAAATACAAAGTACTTTTGATCTGTTTCTGCAATAAACTTCAACTCAATCACAACAAAATCAATTAGATATGCTTTTTGTTCATTACTTCAAAGATTACTAATACACAGAATATATATCACCTTGTATAACACAACCTAGAAAAAGCTCAAAAGAATACAGTTTATAAACAAACTGTATAGATTGCAAAAATGGAACATTCTTTCAAAGTAACAATTAATTGTATAATAACTCTAAATCTAACACATTGAGAAAAAGTGAAATCATATGCTACAAAACTATAAATTAGGTATCCTTGTAAAAGATGATTTTGCACAAAAGACATACATAAAAACAAATAATGTAAATAATTAATTACAGCTGCCAATGCATGGAAGAAACCACTAATAATAAACCTTCAAGGGATCATCCAAAATATTCATTATGGGCACAACATTCACTCCTGTAAGTATATGCCTACACTTTTAATTTGCAATGGATAAAATGCAATGGGTAATATCAATATAAAACCTTCAATCAAATTAGTTCTTTCTGAAATAATTTGTTATTTTCAGTTTTCCTCATTAATAAAACATTTTAGAAACTACGGCCATGTTTTGAATTACTTTATTAATAAGAAGTTATTATTTTCTGCTAAAGTTCCATACATTGTATGCATTCTATCTTACTTTTGGACTTTCTTGCTCTTTAAGAGCACAATACTGAAAATTTTACATATAAAACTTTTGTGAATTGCTCAGAATTTCAACTTTGCATATTTTCCATGCAAATTTTTGTTGAAATTTGATTCATTATAGACAAAGTTCCCTTATTCATGAGTACATTAGAATCTAATAACACTAAATGTATAAGACTTCCACTGGTTATATATTTAGTATGCTACAAATGAAGGTTCATTATAAGCAGTTTCCATAACTTATCAATGTACATGCATAAGAGTGAGCAATTTAATAAATAAACAAACCAAGAAGAATATATACTTGTGAATGATTATTCTTCATTCAAATCTGTCAATACTTTAATGCATTTTATTGATATTAATATAATTTCTGTCTCGTGTATTTTTTTACTTTAGATATAATAAAATAAATTTATCTTGTATAAAAACTTGTAAATAACTTATTTCACACTGGAATATAGCTATTGCAGTTGCTCATTTATATTTGTTCATATGTTAATGAAATGTATCATTAAACACTCACTTTTCCTAAAATATTTACTTTATCAACACATTAACTAAATAATGAAGTATTAATTGCTAATTAACCACTTACTCTCCAAATTCAATTAGTTAAAATTTTACTTTTTTATTGCATTTTATACTCCATTACCAATCAGTTAGACAAAGAATATAACTATTATGAAGAGGAGGGGGGGGGGAGTTTAAATAAAATTGGGAATTTTTCTTTTTCTATATTACACATTCATAAATCTAATCTCTAGACTGCCATTAAGAAATTATCAAATAATTATTTTGTAATTACGAAACAATTGTCTTTTTAATTTCTGTGCTTTGCACATCAAAAAATTTAAATAAGAAGTGCCCCAAACTGTCTATTTACAAAAAAAATTATATTTTTAATATAAATTTTTTTTTTGCTGAAATAAATTATTTTAAAATTCAGTTTCACTCAAGTAATGATTGAAATGAATTATGTAAAATCTGAAAAATAATTTACATAATAATTTCTTTATAAATATTCCAAGTTGGGTACATTGGCAAGTAAACGGTTAATACCAAATAAAAATATTTTATCCCTCCTATAAAAACTTTATAGAATCAAAATCACACCACCACCTTTTTATCAGTTTATAGCAAATCTCAAAGAAGCTTTTTTTTATATTTGTTCTATTTTATGCTTTTATATCTTTTGAATACAAACAACTGGTACAATTATTATTTACAAATGATTTAACAAATTGGAAAATTTAGCAAAAACAATTTAGTTGCATTTGTGGGAAGTTAATGGAATATAATATATTTAAATTTAAACAAAAATATATTTAGATTACTTTTCTTTTCATGTTAAGATAACTCAAAAAATGCAATATATAGTTTAACCACAAAACATTAAATAATAGATAAAAAGTTCAAATTATATATTTAAATTTAAGATTGTAGGAATAGACAATATTATATATAGGATATTATAACCTGGGACGGCAAACAATATGAAATTAATTAATAATTACAAATGTGACCTCTAAAAAAGTATAGCAGAGAAACAATTCAATGCGAAGAAATGTATTTTTGTATCATTTTTGTACAAATGCATATAATAGTATCTTTTGAATAAGCACATATTGACATGGAAAGACAAATATACAAAACCTTTAATTCTCAGCTTACTATATTTTGTTTAACTTAGAAGTTAATTTACTGTAAACAATTATTGTTACAAATAATTCAATGTTTGACAGATACGTTAAAATACAAAATTTTAAATTTATAAAATATTGTAAATAAGTAGAAAATATATAAGTATAGAGCAAGCACAAATTTCAGTGCTTTGGGGCAACTGATATTTCAGAGTTCAATGGCAGCAGCATATATTTTAGTCCCCAGGAAAAGCAAAGTCAGATGTTCATCTCTACCTAGAGGTCTATAATTTTTAAATATCAAAGAATCTGTGATTTTTGTAAATACAGTCAACCTGTGTTAATACAAATCTCTAGGGGAACAGTAATTAGTTCACTTTATCAAAAATTCGTATTAATGATAGTCTTTATAACAATGGAGCTTTGCTAGGGCAGTGGCAAAATTCACTTTAACACTAGAATTTGCTTTATTGATGTTCGCTTTAAAGTGAGTAGACTGTATAATTCCACAGTTTGCCTAGTTTATAACTTTAGATATTTATTACACGTTGACTACCAATTAATTGCAGTTATACTTAAGCTCATTTTTAAAGAAAATAAGACGAGTTAGCCATCTTCTGAAACATCTTATGTGATAGTGATCTATAAAAGCAGTAATAGATAAATGCAGAATGCTGCTTGTCTTTTACAAACTAATTAAACTAAAAATATAGGGAGACTGTTGTCTACTCTTCCAGTTTAAAAACAATTAGTTGAAAATATTAACACATTGACTGCCATACAAGACAAACATAGATTAATTACAATGTGTGAGACTAACACTGCACAGGTTCAATTAAATACAGCTCCATTGCAGGGTTGGAGTTATGTACATATTTCCCCTCTTTGGAGTAAAGCAAACTAATAACTGTCACAAATTTCACCCAAGACCCTCTATAGTAACAAAATTGCATGAGCTGAGGAATTGGTACTTAGCAAGTTGTATACAATAAATAAGATTCTGGACCACACAAGTTAACATAATACATAAGTACATTACATGAGCAAAATTTACAAGTTTATTACATTTATATTAGAATGCAGAGTACTGTATAACAATAACTGCTGTGGCCGAAAAGGTCATTTTTTTTCTTTTTGGAGTGGCAGTCAATGCAACAATTATTAAGACACACATGGTAGCTATTACAAACTCTTAAAAATTTTATCGTTAACTTAAAGGTCACCGAGTTAGACATATGTAAAATTCTGAAGATTTCAAATAGAACTCTTTCTGGAATCTTAAGAATCAATATTTTGATTTAACTGTCATTTCCAGCATATATTTGTACTTGTGTTTAAACAGTTTCAGATGCATGTTTAAGATCCTTAGTCTGACAGTCATATCATTGAGAAGCATAGCATTCATTGTGATACTTCCAAATCTGAAGATCAAATTCAGCACAATTCCAGTGTTTGTAGAATTAGGGATGTCTTATTTATAACTTGGCAGATGGTACAGCAAGTCTAACATTTTGGTTGTAAATGCCATCAACAGGAGGCAAAAATACCTCTGGAAAAAAGAAAAAGAATATCTCAGTATATAAAAGTGCAATTAAGAAAGTCAGGTGAGGTAAAAACAAGATGAAATCATTTTTTTTTTTTACTAAAAAATTTTACTTCAGAAAATTGAAAAAAAAAGCAAAAATACTTTGTGTTTTTTAAAGTAGCATTATCTTTTGTGAATATTGTATTATAAAGGCTAAAAACATTGTCTTTTTTTACTTGATATTGGGGGGGGGGGGGGGGGGCAAATAAAAGGCAAGTTTATAAATCATAGGCTTTTACAGATACAAATATGAGGGAGTCTAAAACAATTAGAATGGGGTTTTTACATAAAGTTTAAAGCTGCCATCTCAGTAAGTAAAACTGCAAATAAGAAAACTGATACACAAGATTACTAAATAATGAATAGTTTAAAAACAAAGAAGTTTTCTATGCAGAGACAACTATATTCGAGGCTTTTGTATTCCTATACAACAACCATTAAACATTTTTTTTTTTCTTCAATTCTAAGTTTATTTTCCGGCACTTTAAAATATTGCGATTTAAAAAAAGATTTCAAAATAATCCTCAGCATTCAGTGACAAATAATCTTAAAATATTTTATTGCCAAAGTGTTTCTATCCAATTATGCTGAAACACATATATTGTCTACAAATTGCATACACAGGGTTCTCACGCTTCACAAATAACAAACATAAGGATTGTTTAAGGACCCAAAATATATTTACAAATGCATATTTAACCATTCTAACAAGATTTCATATATATAAAAAAATTTCATTATATATATATATATATATATATATAGTACCAGATCTTTTAACCAAAAAAGTTTTCAGATCTTTTAACCAAAAAAGTTTCAAAGAACTCAAAATTTTGCAAAATTTTTGTTTAAGATATTTTGGCATTTTGTTCGAAGGTTAACTTCATCCTTTTGAAAGGAATTATCACTTTACTCTTTTCATTCGCTGTGTAGCCATAATTTCCATTTTTACTAAGCATTCATTCAGGGAGGGGGGGAGGGGGGTCACTTCAGGAATAGTACTTCAAAAACATAAGAGAATGGAAAACATGGGACTGAAATCCAAAGTAGCCGAGACAGGAAACACAAACATAGAAACAGTGTGGGGGGTGATGGCTACTAGAGAGTGAGAACAATTGCACTTGGGTATATTTGCTTTCCGCCAGTCTGTCGATACATTAAGAAGATAAATAAATCTTGCCTTTCAATAAAAACTGAGAGGGAGTTGCAAAATTAGTGCATGCACTATCAGCAGAATTCTGAGTGGTCCAGAATGAAAGAGGTAATTGCTAATTCAAGGGACGTGCGCCAAATGGTAAAAGTGACCAGGGTCATTTCTGAGGACTGCAATGTTTGTACCTATTCTCCCATTTCACTTACTTTTGGAGACAATATTATAATATCAATTCGGTTTTATGACATCAAAGACTATGCTTCTCTATCTGGAAATAGGTTCTGAACTTCCATGAAAATCTATCTATTCATGTGAGCATGGAGGGAGAAGACCAATTCTGTCAAGAACTAATAGATAGATAGCTGTCGTGTAGATAAGAGTTTTTTCAAGTTAGACAAGAGTTCTTCAAGGGTTTTCTCTGTTATGCATTACACAATTGATAAAAAGATTGCAAAAAAACAGAAACCAAGAACATATAGATATAGGGCAAAACAGTAGTTGGCAAAGATTTGCTTTATTCGACTATTGCACTTACTTTAAATTGTAGATTTTCCCCTGAAATGTTATTCTTGAAATGTTATTCCTAAAATGTTATTCCTAAAATGTGTTCCATGTTATTTTTCCATGAAGAGAAATCATCTTCTCAAGAGGAGAAAATACTGATTTTTGCTGAAATTGTTATTTTTCCACAAAAAAAAAACTTTTACAGGGAAAGAATAGAAACTTTTTAAGAACCTTTGCGAAAAAATAAATACTTTAAGGACCTTAGAAGAAAAAAAAAATAAGTACTTTTAAGGGTCCTTAAAAATTAAAAATGCAAAATAAGAACTTTCAAAGGATAGTGGGAACCCTGATACAAAGTGCGATCAGAAAGTTTCGGGAATAACTGCAGAGAAGTACTTTTGTGTATGTGATGTTTCTTGATAGTGCATCTGAAAATAGAATTTCACAATTCCCACCCCCATGTGGTTTAGCTTTCTATATTGATTCAGTGTATAGTTAAACCCTGTTATTTGAAGATGTGTCCAGTGCTCACTGCAATTTTCTGATGCCATGATCCTTGATTATAAATGGTATGTGCATATCAAATTTTGTTTTAAATTAGACAAGACTGTTTATGTAACTTACAAAATATTGATAATACAATGGGCTCTCCTTAAGATGACACCTGTTTAAGGTGGATTTCTCGTTATTAGGTACAAATACGAATTCCAAGGTTAAGGTCAATAGATGGTGCATGTCATAAACATCACGTCATTCATTCGTTAAGATAGACAAAATGCATTTAATTTTATCAATCAGCAGATGTTCCAGAAAATATTTTTAAACAATTGACTACAATTGTGAGTGACATAAAAAGAAGATTGTTTACCCAGAAGAAATAAATGAAGATTACTTCATTTTTAAAATAGTAATATGTGTGACTACATTTTATTTAATCTTTGTAAATATTTTTTCCTTTTTTCTCATACATACATACATAAAATGTTTAAGCAAAATTTTCTATTAAGTTGTATTTTTCAATGTAGTATGCTAAGTAAAGTTTAGGAAAACAAACTTTCATTATCATTTTACATATTTCACTACTATTTTACTTCAGATTTATGAACTCATGTTAATATGAACAATAAATGTTGAATTTACAAAGTGAAGTGTTAGTCTTAATGATATATCACTATTGATAAAAATTTTGAAAACACTTGGAGTCTTTATTGATAACTGGCAAAGTATAAATATATTAGTGGTTATAAACAGATATGGTGTCAATTGAAGATTCAGATTATTTGAGACATCCTTCAGAAAGGAAAACTGATGAAAATGTACATAAGATGCAGGAAATTGTGTAAAATTATAGATAAGTTACTATTTCTTGTGAGATAGAAACTAAATTAGACATTTTATTAAAAAATTTACAAAGTGAAGATGTAAAGGCAGATTTATCGATCACAACATGCATGCAGCAATTCCTGCCCATGAATGTCATTGCAGCCCCATGTAGCCTGAGCTAAATCTTGAAGAAATTTAAAGCCGGCTCTGTAATAGGGCTGAATTTGTTAGTTCCCATACAGATTCATGAAATTGTGGCATAGAGCAATTTTTCTTGTTGCCATTGTAGATATAGTCTATTCCATACTGATGAACACTAGGGCTGGGGAAGATACCGAAGTATAGCCGATATTTGATAGAAGGTTCTTTGTGAAACTGCATCTAAATACAATATATACTTTTAGAAGAAACTAAAGATACAAAATACAAGAAAGTATCTCCGATACTCAATACAAGATACTTTATGAAATTGTACCTAGATGCAACATACTAGAAGCCAAAGATGTGCAATATTTGTATTGATCAGCAATAAGATACAAAAATACCAGCATACAACAAAGAATCAATTTAGAGAACACTCTAAAACATGCTATGTGCTTAAAGTGGTGTTTATATCCTATTAAAAATTTAAAAATTTCATTATGTTAATTTTTTATTTAATGTTATTTCTTAAATGTTAATTATCACGCTAGGTAAGTAGTGAACTTACAT
Organism: Amaurobius ferox; assembly: GCA_951213105.1. Classification (NCBI taxonomy): domain Eukaryota; kingdom Metazoa; phylum Arthropoda; class Arachnida; order Araneae; family Amaurobiidae; genus Amaurobius; species Amaurobius ferox. Next base: position 59,817,498 of record OX578149.1, read on the forward strand.
TAAACATATCTTTGAAAGCATTTTATTATAGTATCATACTTTTAATAACAGTTTTTTTTTTTTTTTAAATCAGAAAATAAAGTGTGCATTATTTGGTATTACTTTATTTGGTATTAAATAATATATTTGGTATTAAATAATATATTTGGTATTAAATAATTTGGTACATTATTTGGTATTAAATAAAGTGTACACAATTTTAAAATCTGGAAATTTTAATGCTACTTACTAAATTTGTTGCCAAAATGACATAAGGCATCATGATTAATGTAGTTTCGAGTGGAAAGTATCGAATATTGGAAAAGAAAAAGACACTCAATACACATGAAAAAAGTATCTCAATACAAAATCCATGATGCATTTAAAAACTAGGGTCGATACTTGATACATTTTGTATCGGTGATATTTGAATTGAGATACTTCCTAGAACTAATGACACATAATGAACACAGTCCAGCTGTTATCTGCAATGGGAGTTTAATCCAAACTTTTTGAGCTACATGCGGGTTCTGTGCCAAGTAAAGATGATTTCAAGGCCTATATGAATTTAACTTTTCTTCGAGCAAATCCTAAATTAACAAAATATTGACTTAGGGTTTAGAATAGGTTGAAGTCTTCAATATTATATAAGATTTTTAGTTCAAAATGTTGAAAACTTTTAAACTTGAAAAACTATCTACCAAAAAAAAAAAAAATTTCATAAAATCAATCAATGCATATATTTTTGCAATCAATCCATGACTTACCTAAATCCAGCAGAATATTTAATAAATTTGGTTGATTTGTGTGAAGAGTGATCTCGCCAGCTCTGAAAAATGTGATTGTATAATTAGTTTTCTTTTTTTTACATTCATATATTCATATTTGTAGTCAATATGACCACATACAAAAAAAATCTGGGACCCTATTCCATGCTTTGCTTTTCGTAGTTCTGTGTTGATTGATAGAGGGTGCTCCCATAGCAGAGCTACAAATGCAGTAGCACTGGTTTAGAAACGTCTCTATCAATTGATGTAGAACTACAGATGACAAGCTTGAACTGAGGCCCCTAAAGACAGAGGTTGCACATAAATTTCTAAAGCATTAATAATACATGTTATTCAGGTTAAAAAAAATGATCTTGCCAGCTCTGGAGAAAGACCTCTAAATTTTCTGCATTAGAAACTAAAATATATCCTGTACTGATAAGTCAACTTTGGATAACCAAAATTCCTAGATGTCAATATTTATTTTTTTTTTTTTATTTATATCTTATTTACTTTCCTCTTTTGGTGCCTGTAGTCTGAGTTTGGGCATTTACAGTAATGTACTATTGCCCAATCTGAAACAGACATTTGTTTGGGTTAACTAGAATTAAATACTCAGACCTGAAGATGAATTTAATTCTGGTTAATCTTCGAATTTGGGCCGGCGCTGTTCTTTTCCATTATCGGCATAATATCCGTGGTTTTGCTTCTATGGTGATGTTAATATTTCATGATTACTTGATTATTTTTAATTATTACATTTTTTATATATATATATTCTATCGTATTTTAATTTTAATATTTATTTATATATATATATATTGAAATTCTGCTGTTTTGTTACTGTATTTGTTTTGAATCGACTCTGGTTTTCTCATTGCTTTTACTACTGACTATAAGGCAGACAATTATTAAAGCTATTCTATGTTTAAGATAATTGAAGAGATGAAGAATATCTTATCTAAATTTTTACATTTATTCATGAATGAAATCAAGAATGTTTTTTTCTTGCCTCTGATGTTTATCTTTTATAATTTGTATGCTCATTAAATCCACGGAAATTAAAACATTGTTCATTAAAAGTGAACAAACCAGTCTTAACTAATTAACACTGTACCAACTATAAATTTCTTGTTAAATCTAGAAACTTGCTATATGCAGGCTTCTTATAAGTGGATTTTAATGTATATGCTATTTTAATATCCTTCATATCCATTTTGCAATTCAAACTATCCTTTCCAGCATTTACTATATTGTCGCCAGTGTTCTGGGAATTATAATGTTCCGCATAGGAAATAATACTATGTAAATCTTTACATTTTGAATAATTATAATCATCAAAAATATTCTATCTAGTTCTAGTTTTTATATTAATGTATCAACACAAAATTTTATAAAGGTATGTGCATTTGCTATCAAGTTATTCACACTTCTTAGGGTCGCGGTAGCCCATTGGTTAGCGCGCTGGAATTGCACTCGGTAGGCCCGGGTTCGATTCCAGCCACTGCCAAAACTGCTGCTGTGTTCACGCGGAGTACGATCACGTTAAACATGTGGGTCCGTAAGTCCTTCCGAGAGGTTGGTGGTAGGGGAAGGAGGGTATGTTCCCTGTGGATGCCTCCGCCACTGGGTTCCGGTCTAAATTGGGTGGCACTTCCCGGCTGTCCAAACAGTTGCCTTACACCTTTCTGGTAGGTCGGACGGTCTGGGTCTCAACAACAACACAGATGCACATCTTTCCAAAAATATTTTAAATGGATTAAGGAGGTCTTAAAATGCACTTATCCAGCACGTGTTTTGAGAATATTAATTTATAGATCTCACTCAGGTTGGAAAGAAAACAATAATATGCGCATAAAAAATGATTCTGCAGGCAAGAAGCTTGAAAAAAAAAAATTATACTTCAACCATAATTGTTTCCCATGTGTTTTTTTAGAAAAAGTTGAACATCATCACTATTTGTGAAAATTCTAAACACACTCAGTTCAACTTCATAATTTGTTTTGCCCATAAATTTAGAGATTGGTATTTGGTTGCTATGCAGCTAGTAAGAAATATTATTAGCAGCTTATAAAAAAACAAATATAAAACAAAAGGAAAGGAATATAATGCATTGCATTAATAATTTCGCAGACACATCTAGATCAATAGGGACAGCAAGTTCAATATGTACTTTAACATGCTCAAAAAGCATAACTGCTGCTCGTGGGGATATCATCTGGCACGAAAGTCCTGGAGAGCAAGAGAAAGGGATGCCATACTAAATTTAACTTCCTTTTGAATTTCTTTTACAAATTTGAATTTCTTTTACAAAATGCCACATTTTAAAATGGGGTGGTTAAAAAATTTAGCAAATCATATAATGACTATATGAGGGTCACACTGACATTTTTGAGACATGGGCAGACGATATGCGCTAGAAAAAAAATATTGGTCGGATATTTAAATTTAAACTCTTATGTCTGCAGATGATAATTTGTGGCAACAATTACAATTTAGCTATAGTAGAATAAATTTTAAAAGAAAAGAAAATGGAGTTGACGTGAAAGCATTATCGAGCTATGATTTTAAAGTGGGGCTAAATCAAGAAGAATGTTTTCAATGTCTACAAATAGCTTATGGAAATGATGCTCCATCTCGTGCCACTGTATTCAGATGGTTTACAAAGTTTAGAAGAGGTCGAAATTCTCTCCTGGATGAAGAACATACAGGAAGACCTTTGTCAGCTATAGTCCCAGAAAATGTGTCGGCCATTCAAAAAATGTTAATCGATGATAATCACTGTACCTACTAAATGATACAGAAGGAACTTAACAATGGATCCGCAGCTATATATAAAATTATTCATGAAGAACTGCATATTAAAAAATTAGTTTGTTGTTGGGTCACCCATAATTTAACAGAACACCAAAAAGCAGAGACCGCCAGAATCAGTAAAGAAACCATAAAACTACTTAATGATGGTGGACATCGCATTATTTCTAAAATCATGACTGGTGATGAAACGCACATAATGTTTTTTGATGTTCCAACACATCAAGAAAGTAAAGTATGGGTCTTTGAAGATGACTCCAAACCCACAATGGTGAAAAGACGAGCAATGAAAAGTAATGTATGCTGTGTTCTTCAGAAGTACAAGTCTGGTCAATGCCATAAAGCTAGAGGGACAGAAGACAGTTACAGCTAACTGGTACACCACTAAGTGACTTCCAGAAATTCTTCAGGAAGTGAATGTTAGGGGACTCATGCTTCACCATGACAATGCATCTTCTCATTTAGCAAGAATGACAGTCAAATTTCTTGAATAAAAAAAACATTAAAGTGATAGAATATCCACCTTATTCTCCTGATCTTGTTATGTGTGACTTTTGGCTAATTTTTAATCTAAAAAAAATTTACGTGAGCATTATTTTCATCCCGAAGATGAGATTGATGAGGTTATAAAAGCATATTTTTCATTGATTTCAAGAAATGGATGGCTTGAAGCATTTAATCTTTTTAAAATTCGCCTATAAAAGTGCATTGATGTTGAAGGGGAGTACTTTGAACACTCCTAAAAGTTCGTAAGTTTAACTTGTACCACTTAGCTGTATCGCAAAAATTTCAGTGTGACCCACGTACTACCGAGTTGTGGCATGGTGATCCTAGCTTATTTGTCTGGACCAACATTCTTGCAATTTGAAGGTTCGATACTGGATAAAAATATTTTATAAAGACTTTAAACTTGAGATATTTGCAAGTTAAGTTTTTTATTTTGCTTTCTATGGTGAACTTTTTTAAAATTTGATTTATTTTGCATCCAGTGATTGACACTTCCACAAAGATTAGCAATTTTACATGAATGCAAATTATTTTACAATAATTTATTTTGCTGGAACTTTAATTTTGCTTTTATATAATTAACAAAGGACAAAACATTAACATCTAAAATATATTAGAATGTTCTAATTGTGATGGCATAACCAAAATTAATATTTAATTATCAACCAGCATTTTAATTATCAATTAATATTTTGATTCTTAACAAATTAAGATGGGAGTTTGGCATGTAAAATTGGCATAATTGCACATGGGAAAAAATGGAGTGTGGGAATGAATTTAATTCAAAGAAAGCAACAGGTAATTTATTCTAGTAATCTAGTAATAAATAAAATATTTGTCTTAAGTAATGAAATAATTACAATTTACAGAGTTCAAATGCTGAATAACCTCAAAATTTCAAAATCCACTAACATTAATATAACTATAGAGAATAAAAGACACACTTACTTCGAAATTTTAGTCAGTACACGTTCACTCACAAGAAAAGCGATGCAATTATTTATGACATCTAAAGACAGACACCGATAATCGGTTAGTGTACTCTGTAAAATGGAATCTTCAATAACTGCTTGGCACTGCAAAGACAATTTCTTACAATTTGGAAGGGAGTCTGTTCTTTGAGTTAAATGTTGGCAAATAATCTAAAAGAAAAATACATACATATAAAACTTCAAAGACAATTATATCCTATAAAAAAACATTTCAAAAATTTGAAAGCAATACATGATATAACATTCGAACATTTTTTTTTTCTAAAATAAGATACCCTGACAAGATTTAAATATAAATTATTCAAAAATGATCTATCAAATTATCAAATTAAAGAATGCCCCAAACCATTAAAATGAAAATGTATCAACATCTGATAATCAATTTTTCACACTATTAACATTTTTTCATGTATTTCATATGTAGTATTGTAAAAATTATACAACACCTAAAGAATTATGCACATTGTGAATGCCATGCCTATTATGAAAATCAAATTTTAATGACATGTTGCAAGTTCAAAAATAAACAAATAAATAATAAATAAATCATGAATAAAACATTGATAATGAAACACTTTCCAACTGAAATGCAATTTTATTTAAACATCTCTAAAATGTGATAAATTCATAATTAATATTTTTTCAATTCTCGCAGTGCTACAGTAATTTATTATACTTGAAAACTTAAAACTTCATCGAAAAGGACGATTCTAGTTATACAAAATAAAATTTATTTAAATTATGTCATTGAAATATAAATTGTCTGCCTTTCAATGCAAAATCAATTAATGTTTCATGCATATCACTTATATTCCAGACTTCAGAGCTAAATAATTTTGTATGAAAAAATTCAACAATTCTTATACAACTCACCTTACAATCGCTTGATTTGTTTACATTCTGCATATGTTAAAAGTAGGCTTTGTTGTAGAAATAATCAAAGTTTAGTGATCATTTAAAATCAAAAATATTGTAATTGTGTAGGCACAGAATTTAGATACGCAGATAATACGCAACAATAAAGTGGTTTTATGATGGATGCAATACTAAATATAAATTAAAACAATCTTTAAAAATCATGATCTTAACACAGCGGAAAAAAAAATTAATGTAATATTTTATTTTGCAATGAGTCACGTAATCTCTTCATATATCATGAGTGTAATTATTATTTCAATTTTTATTTAAAAAACTACTCAACATATTTTGCTGAAATTCTTTTATACATTTTATGTGATCATTCGAATATTTTTTTTAATTTTTGAAGCAATTTGTGAATTTTTACTTCACTTAAAAAATGTTTGAAAAATTAGGTCTCATAGGATTCAATGCATTTCATTTTCTCAACCCAGGTTCAATCAGAAACTAATTGGGTGATATTATTCATTTTCATTCCCATATGTCCCGCAGATCATCTCAACAACATACTAAAATTGCATTTTAATAGCTATTTTTACAACAGTTATCATGCGAATGGACAGACAGACCAAATGACCAAAGTCATAAACACGTTTCATCTATGTTGAAAAGTGTTAAAAATTGATGTGGGCAGCATATTTAACTAAATTTATTTTTCTTACTTTTACAAATACATTATTTTGGGTTTGATTGTTTACAACATCACATGAAATAATGGATGTTTATATGAATTTATATTAAATTTGTTGTAAAATCAGTTGGCAAATTTTAAAAAAGGAAGTATCTTGAAAACAATTCATCATAGTATAATAGGAATGGTTTTATATTCATTTTGCCATAAGCATAGTTATCCTTTTATTTCATAAAAGAGCCCAGTTCTATTTTCCCCAAGTGATCCAACATTTAATTAGTACTAGCATAATGCATAGCTGATGCAACTACTAAATTTTATGAAATTTGGCTAGATAGAATACATATACATATAGTATAAGCAGACACACACAGAGGTAATTCAAAAAAAATAACTGAATCATATTCTAGTGCCTAAAATAAGTATATCCATTGAAAACTAATTCCAATTTTTGATCCCATTCTAATACTCTCCCTATAAACAGTGACAAATCCAGACATTTTTACAATGAGAAGCACACCAAGCACGGATCTAGAAATTTTGTGAGCAGGGGGGTAAAAAAACCGTACTCCCCCTCTTTTCTCAATGAAAAATATCAACACTGTAATTGTTTTTTCTCTTTCTTTCGCCTCTTAAAAAAATTTACTCATTTTTCCTGAGAATCCTTTTTCAGGGTTTCCTTAACACCACAATTTTAATAAAATATGGTTTTAGAGAGTTTTAATTTATGCTATGCACCTAAAACATTACAAATATATGTTTGGAGAAGATTTTATGTAGATTCCACAATTTAAATGCCAATACTTACAATGGCTTTATCATTCTTGCCATTATAAGTGCTGGTGCTCCATCTTTTTATCCTGATAAAGGCGTTTATTCTTCAACTCAAACCGGTTGATACTTTCAATCAAGCTTGTACATTATTTGCAAATGAAATAATTATTTTTGCAAATCACTCCTCCAAACCCATATAATTTATTGTGCTTATTTTCCAATATTCTGTATTAAACAGATTAGTGCGTAACTAAACTTGTATTTATTTAAACAGCTGGATGGTATAAGAATAATCACAGAATCAAGCTGAACTTAATCAAGATATAAACAATTATTAATGTTTATAATTAAATTTCAAATTTACACTTTCAGATCTAGATCCCACAGATCTGAAGACCCAAGTTTGGTTTTTGCCTGGCTGTACACAATGTCAATGCACTAATTTTAGAATTAAAGGGATAATAAGAAGTAAATTAGAGTTTTGAATATACATTTAAGACTTCATAATAAAAACTTAAAATTCAAAGGATAAATAGTTAAATTTGTGACTTCAATATACAAATTTGAAATCCAGAGACCAACAAATTGCAAGGACACTAAATCCATGCTTAATGTAAATAAAAAATATTAAAACTATAAAATACAATAGCTTTAAGAGTACCTTTAAGGATTCAATAACTTATAGAGTTTTAGAAATGTAAACAAAGGTATGAAAACATTTCACCCTTGAAAGAGCCCCAGACCTTGGAACCAAAAAATCACATGCTACATTTCCAACAGCTCAGAATAGAATATCCTGCCAATGAAATTTCCCACCAACCTTGGTGAGTGAAAATCTGTGTGTCACGTTATGCACCTCAACATACACTGCAAATAAAATAAAGTGCCTTGCCAAAAACGCGAGGTTCGAGGTTGCAAATTTAACTACTCCATCTGAGTGTAATCTAATATCTGAACAATGTCTACTTACAGCGACCCCAAATATGTGTTGTTTAGCACATCGCTGGCCAGGAAGCCTTAAAAGACTCTTAAAAAGATTCACTTTTTTAACAATTTCATGAATGAAGTGATCTACCATAAAGAAAGGTGTAATGTGGCAAAGAAAAACATATAAGGGACGCTGGTATAATTTAGAATAATTGAAAGAGATAATGTTCGCTGATAAATTATGAGTAATTTAGAATATTGGAATGGCAGAGAGGGAATGGTAAATTAACATTATTATGAGCTATGTTGCCAAAATATAACAATAAAATGATTTAGAATTTTGATGGGAAGAGGGAAAATAATGAATTTTAAACTTTAATAATTTAGGACAAACGGAATATCTTAAAATAAGCACAACATTTCATAAGAAATAAGGCTTTCATCTTGCATTTTACCTTTCTAAGTTTACAAAAGTACAAGTACATATCAATAAATAATTAAAACTATTAATGAGACAACAACCAAGAAACTTACTGCATAGCTTTGTAAGAATGGCAGGAGTAAAGAGCTCAAAAATTCAAACTTTTCATTTGAATTTATTTGTATCAGTTTATTTCCATCAACTGAAATTATATTCTCCTCTTTCAAAGACTGTAAGGCATGCAAGAAGTCCTAAAAACAAAATTAGAGAAATCTTTGACACAAAAACATGATTAATCAATCAGGGGCAAAAGCAAAATGCTAGAATACCTCTATTGTATCAATAACTATAACAATTGTAATATACTAAAAAAAAACAAATTTATTAAAGCAGAAAAATAATTTAAATAAGTAAATAAATACAAGTATGTTTTACAAAATAAATACAAGAATGTTTTACATACAAAACTGTAAGGATATGTTTTTTTTTTGTTTGTTTGGTTTTTTGCAAGACTGAAATATAAGTAAAGAATGAGACTTTATGTGTAATCAATAATATAACGAAATCACAATGTAAAATGCTGTGCAAATAAGGTTAAATAAGCAGATGTATATTTTAGAAATTTTTGGATTTCCTTCTTTGGTGCAAATAAATCTGAACCTGAATGCCCAAATGAGAGAACCCAATAAAACAGTGCCACCTAGTGTGATGAAAGTAAAGTAAAATAAAAAAAATAAAAAATACAAGGAAAATTAACTTTAGATATAAAAAAAAAATGCATAAAATGCAGAGTATATGAACTCAATGAGGCAAAAAAACAGAGAAACAAATAATTAGACATAGTCATGCCATACCTTAGATAAATATTGTGTTATTAGCAAATTGTTAACCAGATAAAAATTGTTCAAATCTGGTTAATGATTTCTATACAGTCTACATTCTGTTTTTAACCATAATAAATTTCTATCTATATAACATTCAATACAAATTGATGTGTATTCAATAAAATTTCTAAACAAAGCAAAAAATATATATGTAGATGCATTTTAGGAGTTGCTCATTGCAAAATTTTCAATAAACTACATTAAGTTTTTTAATTTACATCCAATAACTTTTCAGTTACATAGCATACCCTACCATACAAATTAAAAACAAACATATATGTATTCCAACAAAGTTCTTAAACAAAACCCAATCATACCATTTTCCCTATATATGTAATCCAGGCTTGATAAAACATTCCAAAACTTAATGAGTACATCACATCAAATTTAAAATGTATGCAAAAAAACCATTCCTATTTTTACTTAATGCAACTGACTAAAATTAAAATATTGATATAACTATGCAATAAACTAGATATTTAGTTAAATTAATTAAATATATATACGTTAAGTATCAGATTAGCATGTACATAATTTCCTTTAAACCAACATTTTTTTTTTTTGAAAATTTGGCACAGTTAACTATTTTTAAATATTCTTTAAAAGTAGTCCATGAATAAATTATACTTAATTTCAGAATTGAATTTTTCTATATATCTAACTATTGCATACAAGTATATATGGTACCATAAGCATAGAAAGAATTTCAGAAAGTGGTGATGAGTGCATGTATATGTAGGGGGGGGGGGGTATGACTATATAGGGTTTACAGTTTTAGACTTTGTTTTTCAATGTGAAAACATTTTACCACCAATGACCCTCTGGCTAGGCCATTCTATGATACATTTCATTACATAATATTTGGACAGGATTTTGAAACCAAAAAATTTCTATAACTTGAAATACACAGTTAAATAGGGGCTCTGTCATACATTTTACAAAGGAAAGCATTGGAATAGATGAACATTTTAAAGAGAACAATGACAAGAATAAAAAGTTACCTTCTTTGCTAATGATTTTTCAAATACAAATTCCATCTGCAAAAGTTTTCTCAAAAGTTCATAACGTAGAAATCCATCATCTAAACAATATAAAATAAAAACAAATTATAAACTATTGATTTTCCTCAATTTTATCACATTTGATTATTCATATAGTAATCTATAGTAATATATCTGGATATAACAGAATTAGTAGTGATTTATTGAATATTTGATATGAAATAAAACTATAAAATGACTTAACCGGGTATTAGTAAGCCATAATAAGGGCTTAAATGCAGCTTATTACTTCAAAGGGAAAGCATCAATTACTTTATTTCGAACTATAGAATTTATAACACATGAAAAGCAATTAGCTATCTATTATGCTAAAAAATATTGAAGTCAATATTACAAATTTCAAAATATAAATGCATACTAAGACTTACAGCAGTCATTTTTTAAGTCTCCAAACATTTGTTTTCTTCATTTTCTGGTATTCCAAATTTCTCTGCAATGACACATTTGTAATAACACACTTCAAAAATATCTCAGGGGCCTATTACCTATTACTATAGGTAGATTATGTATTTAATATGCAAAAAAATATATTTTTTTAAAAAAAATTTGACTATTAACCCTTTCCGGATGGTCAACGTGCCCGCGTGTCGGTTGCGAACTTGCATTCAAGGACGACCGTCAAGCATACGCTTTGAGGAAAAATTTACCCTAAAAGACAACGGTCACGTATGCATGTTTTCATATGAAACGTTCTTACTTGAATCTATTTGTCTACTAGATGGCGTTAAATGTCCATGCAAACAGCTCCAATGTATTTTGCAGATACTTGACCTTGGCATTGGGGGGATCCAATCAATTAATTCTCCATCTGGAGTGGTGAAATGTGATTTTGTAATAAAAACAACACAGCACTTTTCGCAGCATCTACTGTTTTATAATTGAGTTTCGGTTCTCGTTTTGTTTTTCGCTTTATGATTTCATTGGTGAATCATAGGAATGTATATAAGAGAATATTTTTTCAAGTTTGGGTTTTAGAGGAATGAGTGGCAGTGAAATTATTAGGTTATTTTGGATAAAAAAAATGGCTGGGCCAGAATGTTTTCTTTCTGTGGAAGAATATACTCGTATGATAAACGAACCGGGCAGTAATGAAGTGATGCAGATAGTAAAGATTCGTGGAACTGTGGTATTTCTGAAGAAGAATCTGAAAATGCAAGTGATTCTTCAGAATCTGAGTGTACTATTATTATAACGCTGCAAGCTTCAGTAGCTGTTTCTGCATATGATGTTTGGATGAGAGATTTGACAGATCTGAATTCTTTTGAGTTTTTTAGCATACTTAGAATCAATTACAATATTATGCCGCCTAATTTAGATAAGGAAATTAATTTTTTTAGCATATTTTTCGATGATGAATAGCAGAATTCTTAGTACAAGTAACTGACGAGTATTATGTATTGAGATTCGTGGGAAAAATATACATCAAATAGAAAATAAATATTTCTTTTATTTCTGAAAAAAGTAGATTTCTGTGTTGAATAGGTGATTTTTAGTGAATTTATTTCGAGAGTTAGGCTTAGCGCAAAAAATTAGCCTTCCTTTGGGAACAGTTTGGAAGGGAAGCGCTCCGTCTTTTGGGCCACGGTAGTTCCAGAATGCAGCCATCCAGAAAGGGTTAATTGTATGGCTTCTGTTCAAAGTTAATTTTTTTTTTTATCTTTTTGATGGTGTTAAGATGAAAACTATGAAATATTTTCGGTCACTAAGGAATGCATGTGTGAAAATCGTGCTTAAACATAAACTAAAAAGCTAATTTGAATGTTAAAAAAATGATGCTGAGGTATCTTCCCAAGTCCTGAAATATATATGTACCAAATTTCACAGTCGTACATCTCTTAGATTTTTCGCTACAGATGAACAAACAGACATATTTCTTTATTATTACAGATTTTCTTTTTTTAATATAAAAATGTCAGAGAAAGAGCAAATACATATCTTTTAGATATGTATTACCAAATTCAAATATATACAATGGAAAAAATCAATAATTGTAAAAAATTTAGAGAAGATACAAAATTCCTACCTTCATCTTGGAGAGCACTTCCATCACAACTGAAGGATAAACAAACCATGCTCACATGAACTAATAACTGCAATGCCTGATTCCCATAGTGATACGCAAACATAGCAGGTATGGCATGTTCAATAGTGGTGTTTCTGAGACGAGTTACATTGGATGATGCCTCCGGATGTGGGATTTTACCACGCTTTAAGGAAATATATGATTCATCAGAAATTTCAATAATATTAGAATGTATTTTCAGCTGCTCAGACAGAACTTCGGTGAGACTGGCTCCTCCTAAAATTAATAAACATTTTAAAATGCAAATTAAACTGTTAAAATGCATGTCGAACAATAGGTTTTTCGAACACTGAACACAACAGATAATGTGACTCAACTTAAACTAGTCACTGTTTCCTACCAAATGAAAGAGCAAGTTATAACAGTGACATTAATGCCTAAAGGATTTGGGGTTCATTCCAATGATAAAAATTGAAAACTTAAAATTAGGCATTAAATGATGCCTATAATTTTGTCTCTAGATACCAAAGAAACACAATTAGTGGCAATTTTCTGAAATCATTGCCTCAATGTGGAACAGTTAGTTCTTTATTTAAGCATTCTTTTGCTTAAAAAACTACATATACAAGATACAGAATAACATATTTTAACTAATTTTACAAATGATGTTATGACTTATCTCACAACGGAGTTCTGTTGTAAAACTGAGTTGCTCAGTGCTGAATGTTGTATAAACAGTCAACAGACAGTTGTTATTAAGTGTTTTATGAAGTTAAAAGAAATATGACAGACTGAAACAGATATGTTTGGAAAGAGTAACATGCTATCATTGTAAAAGATACTAATTTTGACAAATCTGCACAAAATTTACTATACTAATTTTTGTGATTATTTATTTCATTACCAAAGTTGAAATTTTCAGCAACATTTTGATATTTTATGTGAAAAATTACAGGTAAAAGTAGATTAAACTTTATGTAAAGCAACCAGAGAATGCAATATTTATAGCCACTTTTATCAATTGTGGGAAAATTGTGTAAATTTGCAAATAAAGTAGATTTATTTTTTTTACAAATAAATTGTATAAAATCAAAAATGTTTTCTCATCAAAAGATCGGGCAAAACTACGAAAATTTCTGGATACATCTGAAGAAGACTGGCAGCCTTTTTAGCTGTTGTGATCACAGCATATTGGTAATTTTATTTATTGTGCAGTTAGGTGTAAATAAAGTAATATAGACCTCTGGTCGATGTGCTAGGCTCTCTTTGAGCCACCCACCATAGGTGTAAATATATTACACCTCACTTGATGGGACTGACATTGAAGGAAGTCATTCTTAGGTGTCAAATTTGAGTTAAAGAATCCAGTCGTTAAAATGAAATATGTAGTCATAAAATATGACTAATGTTCACTAATTTTGAATACTGATTCATACTCCAGAAGCCTATAAAAGTACTGTGAAATACAGTAGAAATCAATGTGTTTGCACCACACATACTCTAAAAGCCTACACATATACAATTTAGAAATTAAACCAGAGCATCTGAAAAATACTTTATCAAAATAGCAGTTCTACAACAAAAATATTTTTGAAACTTCTATAACCCATTAGAATATTTCCTTACATTGTAAAAGCAGTACAAACCATTGTATGGTGTTGCTCCTGTTCTTCTGATTAATTCTTCGAGCCAATATACTGTGTCCACCAAGTGATTAAAATGGACACCTTTATTCCCATTGCCAGGCTGACTGAAAATGAGGCAAACGAGAGGAAAAGGCGATAATAGAAGATTGCACTGATGCATATGAATGACATGGTTGGCCAAATTGCGACACATATATTTCTCTTCCTCAATACACACAGAAAGACTTCTATATAAAAAAAAATGAATCAAATATATTAAATAGTCAATACAAGTTATATCTATGTTAAAATCAAATTTCATATCCAATATCGAAATAAATTAATAAAGTGCATGTACTTAATAGAAACAGCTTTAATATGTTAGAAACACAATGTATTGCAATGGCTTGTATCTATTTTGATAAACTGCTGTTTATTAATTTAAAACAATTTACCCAAGGACCTATTTATAGTTTTAAAATGATAGCTAAAATTTAAAAATTCCATGACTTTTTATGTTTAGAATGGTTACAAAGATTTTCCCAACAATTCTGATTTTTTATTTGGCCCATTTATCAAATTTTCTGATAATTCCAGCTTTACCATGTTTTCAGGCCGTAATAACCCTAAATAGCACATTTGAAGTTTTGTTGAAGTTTAATAGTAACTTTTTGAAAGTTTAACAGAAACACAAATAAAGAGAAAGAACAGAGTACAACACAATCATATAGAAGAAAATAGGCTGTGAAACATGGAAGAAAGCTAAACAGCCCATGACCTTACATCAAGTCTACAAAGTTAGGGATACCACCTTTATGCAACACTAGAGCATTCACCTTGTCATTTTGAACTGCTTTTGACGTATCCAAATTCTAAAGAATGTTGTAACTGCAGCCTTGGAAGCACACTCAAGGAAAATTGAGACATGATAAGGAAGACCTAGATCCTTCAACAGGTCATGATTTGATTTGAAAGGAAAACATCTAACACAAACTTACACCAACCACATAAAAGTATTGAGACTTTGAGCAATTAAGAGTGATGTGAGCAAGATTTTTTTTGTATATGTTTTTAATTTTAAATTGTAATTTCAAGATATATTAGTTTCCCATAAAAAAAAAATTCTAGCAAGGCCAAATGTCTACTGGAAAGGCTGTAGAAGCAATTTGGAGCAGCTTTGGGAGCAGCAAAATTATCAATTTGGAGCAGTTCGGAGCAGTAAAATTGCCAATTTGGAGCAGTTTGGAGCAGCAAAATTATTAATTTGGAGCAGTTCGAGTAGCAAAATTACCAATTTGGAGCAGTTTCGAACATAAAATTTTTCTTGGAACATTGAATTTGTTTGGAACATAAAAAGAAAATTTACATTTTATCATTTTGTATAAACATTTGAACTAATGTTTGTTGTTTCATTAATTTTTGTTTGTGGGAAAGCAGGTTTTCTTTTATCCTGTAGGTAGATAGGCATTATTTCTTGTTTGGTTACGAAGCTTCTTTGTTCAAGACTTTTAACTGCATGATCGACTGTTTGTACATGATTATCAATAGGTATTTTTCTGTCGACCCCCCCCCCCCTCAATTCACTGGTGAAATGTTTCCATATTTTTACTTTCTTATACAATAGGATAGAGAAAGTATTGTTTTCAGAGTATTTTCTATTTTGAAATTTTGATGCCAATACATGGTTTAGGACCTCACCTGCTGAACACATTTTGACTATTTTAAAGTAATGTCCATCTGTTGTCAACTGCTAGTGTACATGATAGCTGCAATAAACACTGATGAATTTTCACGAAATTTTATATCCGGCGTTATTATAAAAAAATCTAGAACGAGATAGAATTTTTGAAATTCGAGTGAAATTTCATAATTTCTATGGCAGTATGAGACAAAAGTTTGCATAATCATGCATAAAAGGGATTATTTATGACTCAGTGATCATGAAACTTAACAGCTTCAATCACTGTAGTGATGCCACTTAGCTGATGGAGATTTCAGTAGTAAAAAAAGAAAATATCAGTAGCTTTAAGATGACTTTTTCAGTAGTCAGGTTAAGAAATGAAATATATATGCTCACATAACACAAAAAAGCATGTACAAACAATTATTTAAGCATATATATATTTATATTATAAGTTTTATCCAGTTAAAAATACTTTATATTGAAAACAAACATTTCCGTTTGAAAAAATACAAGTTTTCACTAATGATAATAACAAATATTAATCTTTAACAAAAAATAAAATATAGCAATGTATTTATAGATGTAAATATATCAATTTTAATATATCCTTACCAAAATGGTTGCTTTTTTATTTGTCTAAATCATTATTTTAGTACCATTTTTTGGAAGCTATCCCTTCAAAAGGTTCATACACATTTTTCAAAATAGGAAAATATGTATTATGCAAAAAATAATTAAAAAATTAGTCTTAATAAGTAACCAGAATATAAAAATAAGCTAGTCTAGTCAATCCAATATGCAACATTTTGATGATAGATGGGAAAAAATAATAATTCTCTCTCCGCAATTCACGTGAACATATGCAAAAATAATTAAAAGATCAACCCTTAATAATAGCCAAAATATGAAAAAAAACTAGTTTAGTCAATCTAATATGCAATATTTAGAAAATGGGGATGGATGGAGAAGGTACTATATAATGGACTCTCGGCGATTCACGTGAACATATGGCAAAATAATCAAAAATTCAGCCTTTAATAATAGTCAAAATATAAAGAAAAACTAGTTTAGTCAATCTAATATGCAACATTTAGAAGATGGGGATGGATGGAAAATATACTAATGGGCTCACGGTGATTCACGGGAACATAATGTGAATTATGTAATTGCGCAGTTTATGCGAAAATAATTAAAAAATTAACCTTAATAATTACTCAGAATATAAAAATAAGCTAGTTTAGTCAATATAATATGCAATATTTAGAAAATGGAGATAGATGGAAAAAGATACTAATCAACTCTCGGCGATTCACAAGAATTGAATTGCGCAATTGTACTGTTTATGTCGAAATAATTATAAAATTAACTGTTCAACGATTTATACAAAATTTACCAATTTTAAGAAGTACATACCTACCAACCTGGGAAAATTGGAATGTGTAAAATTTTGCGTAAATGACATTTATAATGATTTTTTTAAACTACACGTGCAAACGACATTTCTAATTAATTTAACTATGTACAAGTACCTGCATTAAATATCAGGCATAGTACTGGTAAAATATGAAAATTCGGGACACCAATTTTATAAAATTTCAGGACAATAAATTATAAAACAAAAAAATATATAAAGGTCTTATCCGGTGAAAATTGCTTTATAATGAAAACAAATATTTATGTTTGGTAAAACACAGGTTTTTACTAAAGAGAGTAACAAATATTGATCTTTAATAATAATAATAATATATATATATATATATATATTTGAAATGTAATAATAAGAATTATGTAAAAATGAAAAAAAAAAAAAAATACAATTCAAGTAATATTAACATCACCATAGAAACAAATTCACGGCCATAATGCCGATAAGAGAAAAGAACAGCACCGTCCCAAATTCGATATAGCACTGAATTATATTCCTGCCAAAATGGTTTCCTTTTTATTTACCTAAATCATTGTTTTAATACCACTTTTTGGAAAATATCCCTTCACAGAGTTCATACCCATTTTTCTAAATAGAAAAATTTCTATTACACAAATATAATTAAAAAATTAACATTAATAATTAGTCATAATATGAAAATAAACTAGTTTAATCGATCTAATATGCAACATTTAAATGATGGAGATGGATGGAAAAAGATACTAACGTACTCTCGGCAATTCACGCGAAGTAACTGAATTACGCAATCGCACTGTTTACGCAAAAATAATTAAGAAATTAACCGTAATAATTAATCAGAATATGAAAATAAGCTAGTTTAGTCCATCTAATACGCAACATTTAATTGATGGAGATGGATGGGAAAAGATACTAACGTACTCTCGGCAATTCACGCGAAGTAACTGAATTACGCAATCGCACTGTTTACGCAAAAATAATTAAGAAATTAACCGTAATAATTAATCAGAATATGAAAATAAGCTAGTTTAGTCCATCTAATACGCAACATTTAATTGATGGAGATGGATGGGAAAAGATACTAACGTACTCTCGGCAATTCACGCGAAGTAACTGAATTGCGTAATCGCACTGTTTATGCGAAAATAATTAAGAAATTAACCATAATAATTAATCAGAATATGAAAATAAGCTAGTTTAGTCAATCAAAAATGCAATATTTAGAAGTTTGAGATGGATGTATAAAGATACTATTGTACGCTCGGCGATTCATGAGAACAAACTGAATTGTGCAATCGCAGTGTTTATGCGGAATTAATGAACAAAATAACATTTTGGCGATTTATGCTGAAGTAGACAACTTTTGAAGAAGTATATTTATTACTTTCATAAAATAAGCGATCGAGATCTTCATTTACATTACACGCGGCCGTAAATCTCCCCTTAATTTGATTGGTGCATTTTATTATGGATTTGCTACGATCCCGGGAATGGTAGAAATCAGTGCTAAAAAAAGCGGAAAATATGTGTTTCCGAGGAATTATACCATGTCTTGTTAATTGATAAATTTCAAACAAAAAAAGCTGGAGATTGGTATTAAAGCGCACACGCCCGTTAATCTCTGTTGTCATGTTAATTTGGTTGGCATTCATGAAAATGCGGCCGTAAATTCCGTTGATTTGGTTGGTATTACCGTGCACGCGACCGTAAATTTACATTAGCTTTCACAGAAGACAATTTTTCATAGGAAACTATGCAAATTCCGTAATCCGCAGTATGAGGAAGTTTCCCGTAGAACTACGGAGAATCCGTAATAAACGGCATCTCTGTGGGCAAGCAGGTCGGCAAGTTGGAAATTCATTGATTTTTCCAGAATTTTGAATAAAAAATCGATTTTCTCTGTAATTTCCCTGACATTTTAGTCCACTTTCAAATTCCCGATTTCCAGAGTGTGCACAAACCCTACTTTTCCCTACTGACCCATCATCAAATCAACGGTCAGCGCGGTGACATCATTCTTCAGATTCCCTGTCCGGCGATTCTACTGTTCAGTCACGCAGATAGCAACTCACTTTGGGCGCGAAGAAAACTGGAAATGTAACAATTTTCGGAAAAACTTCGTACCTGGATTTCGCGGGAAGTTTCGGAAAGGCGTAAAGAAAAAAACTTAAATTCGGCGCAGTTCGGCTCTCGGGAAAATTAATACTTTGGCGCACTTCGGCGCTCGGACAATTTAATAGTTCGGCGCAATTTTAAAGAAATCGTTAAGTTTGGCGCAGATATGCGCAGCAATGTCATTTCGGCGCAGTTAGGCGCAATTGGCGCAGCTGTTCCAACCCTGCTACAAGAAACAAGAATATAATAAAATATCATATCTTAAAACTTTATTACACAATTCCACTGGAAACCATTTTCTATTTCCACTACAGTATTCTAGTTAGGAACTTTACTTAAAATAGTGAAGTTTAACAAATGTGTTATTTACATACTAACAAGGTTTTACAAATTGCTTTTTAAGGTACTGGATTTTAAATTTTAATCTTCTATTATCCCAAACAAGGCATGGCAAAGAACCTTGTGAATGACAAAAACCTTATCATATAAATATGAGTACTAAATGAAGTCCAAATATGTTTAACAGCTATAGAAATGCTACATCAGTGCAGTTCCAGTGAACTAAATGTTTAGACAAGACAGAGCATTCTCAAGAGAGTGTGAGCAATCTGGAACATCTGGATTTTGAATCACTGTGGTCAACAATGTCCTTAAACAATATTGTATATTAATTGTTTACAAATACTGTACTATAAAAACTTTAAAATATCTTATAATTACAATATGCTAAAAATCCACTAGAAAATTATCTACCATTTTTATCTAACTGAGAGTATTGTCTAACATAAGATTCTTAAAGGGAAATCAGATTTATTCTTTCTAAAACTCCCAAATACGCAAACAGATACTTCAGCATATTGATGCTGATATAAAGAACTAAATCTACTTTGCAAACTACTTAAGTTTAATGGTAGTCACTAGTATATTTCTTCATCTTGATATTGTTAAAAGTTAGGTAAATGCTAGGTTATTTGTGAAAAATGATTCAAATTCTTTAGTGTTACAAATAATGATTATTTTCTGCAAACATTAATTAATAGAATCACATTTGACCCAGAATGGAGAATCCATTGGCCTTGCATCACTACTCACTACCCACCCTCATCTACCCATCATTGATGAAATCTCAAGTCCCACATCCAATCTTTGATTGTTTACAAAGGGTTGAAAATGGGGGAAGCAATAGCCACACCTTTCATGGAAGCCAGCTTCCATATTAGTTAGTCAGCTAGGGAGGAAGTTTAACAAATGAGTGGTTTTAATACCATGCTTCTCCTTATAGACCATGAAGGCTGGGTGATTTCTGCTTCTAAAGCATTAAAATATGCATTTTAATGGGAAAAATACTTTGAATAGTGTCACTTTAAGCCAGTAAAATGTAACAATTTTCTAAATAATACATATATCTTCACAAAATTATTTAAAAAATTGTAATAAATAAAAGTATGTTTAAATAATTCTTTGAACCAGATTTTTAAACAGGGGGGACTCAGCTTTTTAGCCTCAATGGACGTTACGCCATTGGATATAACCATGGAGGTAAAGGGACTTTCTTACTCCATGGATACTTTAGATAAAGTTTTTAAATCATGGAGAAAAATTTCTCTTTATCTTTATGTTTTAAACAATGTAATTTAGACTAAACTGGTCATTTGGAAAATGACCTCTTTTCGTGCCATGCATATCTAAGTGAAATATACATATAGATTTTGAGGGATAGAACAAATTGACAAAATTAAGAAGAAAAGAAAGAATGGTTTACAAAACAATTATTATTTATATTTTTATTTTTTGCATGTAAAAATGAAAAGGCTGTATAAAAAATATATATACTTTTCTACACATATATTCCTGGCCACTCAAACAGCTGCTGTATATCTTAAAGGTCAGTCGAGTGGTCTGGGTTTTCAACACTTAGATATTCGAAACAAACATGATTCTGGTTGAATAATGCTAACCAGCCTATTATTAGAACATATAGTATTTTAAACAGGCCTACTTCTGTGGATGATTTCACAACACAAACTTTGCTGAATACAAATTTTCAAAACAATGATAAAAGGAAAGCATGCACTAGAGTGTTAAATATTTTATAGTATAACTATTTTGAATACAAGGTTATCTCAAATATGAAACAATTGTGTCAAAACCATATCAAATTCTAAAATAAGCTTCACATATTTCCTAAAATGAACAAAGCAATTTTGCATTGTTTTTCCCTTTATATAAGGAACTTTTGAACCCAGCCCCTTTTGAAAAGTGAATAATTAAAATTTTCAAAGAAAAGGTATGGAGAAGGAACATACCTAGGATGAAGATTATGTACACTTCGGTCATAATGCCTGAAATAATCTTTCAGAGATATCTGTTCACCGAATCTTACATATACATTTCCATAATAATCTGACATCACTTTTCTAGCTTTGATCAACCCCTAAAATTAAATATTTAAAACATAAGAAATTAATTCTATTTTAACATTATATTGATAATAGAATAAATGTTTAGAGTGGAAAACTTCACTCGACTTTCATTAACATTCATATTTTTAAATTGTTTAGGTTCACATATACAAAGTAGGATCAAAAAGTTCGGAAACTGTGTTGATATCTCCAACCCTGATTGGC
Source organism: Amaurobius ferox (assembly GCA_951213105.1). Classification (NCBI taxonomy): domain Eukaryota; kingdom Metazoa; phylum Arthropoda; class Arachnida; order Araneae; family Amaurobiidae; genus Amaurobius; species Amaurobius ferox. Next base: position 59,839,652 of record OX578149.1, read on the forward strand.
AGAGAGGGGAACTATTTTACTGTGGCGTAGAAGCACATGTGATGCGAGATGTGAAAAGAAAGGAGCAGGTCCACAGTGCAAGATTTCTCCAGACAATGTGTGTCAGTGAGCTGTAGTCGTTCGAGTTCGTTGAAAAGGAAATGGCATTTGAAGAACAACGTGCGAATATCAAATTCTGCCAGCGTTTGGGGAAATTGTGGACAGAAACGTTGCACCTGTTGTAGACGGTGCAATGTTTCTGTCAGTGATTTCACCAAACACTGGCAGAATTTGATATTTACACGTTCTGTAAATGCTATTTCCGTTTCGGCGAACGTGAATGACTACAGTTTACTAACACGCATTGTCTGGAAAAACACCTGCTTCTTCCTTTTCACATCTTGCGCTACATGTGCCTCTACACCACAGTAAAATAGTTCCCCTCTCCTCCAATCAGGATTGGAGATATCAGCACCAGGGTTCCCATTTCAGCGCGAACCCGCGAGATTCTCGCGAAATCCATGAAAAATCTCGCGTAAAAATTTAGACTGCGCGAGAATTTCTCTCTCCAGTTCCGGCCTAAAACTATTTTTTCCTTCAAATTGGATACCGAGAAATCCGATGTCCGATTCCCATCGGGCATCGGGCCGATTGCATCGCGACCACAAATCGCGATCAGTTGCCTCGTTGTTGCGAATCGCGGGCCGATCGCCGAGCGGTCGTGGACCGCGATTTCGTAGCTACGTCTGAATCGCAGTCAATCGCGATTTGGGTACACTAAAGTACTACGTGTTTCTAATTAGAGAGATATTTTATAGAAAACTATAAATGTCCTTCCTCTCAGCTTGCGCGGGTGGCAAATTCGATCAAATAAAATTTTGCTTTTTTTTTTATAGGAATCTTTCACGGATTTGAATTATGCTCTTTCCGCGTACTTCCCGCATTTTTTGTGTTTTGCTCGAGAAATTTTCTTCTTTCCGCGGGCGAAAATCCTTTCCCCCGTACACAGTATGCCTACAGGTTACAAAAATCCCGAAAATGTCGTGGAAATTGGCCATATATGCCCAAAAAATGTTACAAAATTTGAACAAAGCAACGAATTTTTTATCAGAGACATTCCTTTCTTACATGATCTGAAAATCTGTTTCTCCGCGATTGCGAAAACGGCGTTCGCATACGGCGATTCCCACATTTTCTGAGGAGAGATGACCAATGAATATCTTTTTCCATTTTCACAATATATTTGCATCGACTGAATTTTTTTATAATTATGTCGTTTAATATACAAATAATAAAAACCAAACCATTTTTCTACCGTATTATTAATAAAATGAAAGATTATTTTGCAGCAGCATCACGAAAATCTGCATTTGTACGCTATCCTTGGCATACCTCGTTTAATTTGAAAAATATTTCCCACTTTTCCAATCTGTTTGCATCGACTACAGTGTTTGTAATTGTTTCGCGTTTTATATAGAAAAATTATTTTACAAACGTATTATTTATGAAATAAAGGGCTATTTTGAAAACAAAAAGAAAAAAAGTCGAGTCAAACAAAATGGCTAAAATCACATGACTGGCTTGAGATTTAACAAAAGGATGATGCAATCCTTATGTTCTGCAAGTTTTGTAAAAAATACAAGAAAAAAAAATCCATTTTCAAACAAAATTCAAAATTATTACCTAATTCTAAGTCAAATTTATTACCTAATTCTATTTGCCTAGTGAAATAGTTTTCGTCGATATTCGTCGCCTTCGGCGATCAAAAATCGTTAAAGTTTTTAATTGCTATTGCTGCATGAAAATTGATCATAAAATGATTTTAAAAATCAAAATATAAAGTAAATACAGTCGGCCCTCGACTTTTGCAGTTTACAGACAAAAAAATCGTAAATTCGCATGTGAGTCATTTTACATAAAATAACTCATGTAGACGTTTTTATGTCAGCAAATAAAATCATAACGTAAGCATGGGGGAAGTCAGGAATTTGAGTATTTTTGCTAACAAGTGTGGGGGGGGGGGGGGAGCTATAAAATTACCAAAAATGTGCTTACTTAATACTTAAACGACTCCTAATTAATTTTTAAAAAGAATGTTGGTTTTAAGAATTAAAAAATTTAAATGTCGAAAAATATGAGTTATAGTTAATGCTTTCTTTTTTATTACTTTCTAAATTAGCATGGTAAAAAAAAAAAATGAAATTTTAAGTGTCTCTCCTTATAACAGAAAATCTCTCCCAAAATTTTTTGGAAGGAGAGAAATTCTCCCCCTCTTTTCCTGACTTAGTGGGAACCCTGATCAGCACAGTCTCAGAGCTTTTTAATCCTACCTTGTATCATGATCAATATCACCAGAAAACAAAAAAAAATGTATTTTTATATAAGCCTTCATATGCAAATTATTCAAAATTTTCACAAAATTCTATAGAAATTTCAAAGTTAGAATCATTATATTATGACCCCATAATATATTGACCCTTTCAATATAACGATCTCTAGTAAAAGTTTTCCATAAGAACAATATTATTTTTAATTGGTCAATACAGCACTAACTTTTCATTCTAACAACTCACCATTTTGCATCATTGGCTGAATAATGATCACAAACTTTACCTTACAGATATAAAAAAAGCTTTTGCCACTTCAAATCATGGAATTGTTTCACAAGATTGTACCTTTCAGTAAGAAGGCTGTATAAAATAGGTGCAAAATATTGAAAACTGTTTTTGCCATGCATGTTTCAAAACTAATAAGAATCCTCAAGAATTAGACACTTCTGTAGTCCCTGATGAAGAAGAAATAAAAGAATTTGATGAAGAAATGATGAGAGTAATTAATCAGAAAATGAATCTTCAGGAAAATATTTGTTTTACAGATTTGGTAATGATTGATCATGGTCTTCAATACTGTGATGATTTCAACAATGAAGACACACTCAATACAAGTATATTGCAAAGTGAAAATCCTAAAACCGCATAGGATGACACAGATGACTTTGATCAATGCACAAGTCCTAGAAAGGAAGCATCTGACACTACTGCACTGCAATGCTAAGGGCATATTTTGCTGGTCAACATCGCAGTTATAGAAATTTTATTTAGAAAAAATCGAGCAAAAGAAACCAATATCTCAGACTTATTTAAAAAGCAATAAATAAATTAGTATGTATGTATTTATTTTTCTTGTTTTTGTTTCATTCACTGCAATTTTCACTTTTTAATGTCCAATAAATGTGTTTTTATAAGTACATTTTATAGTCTTACTGTATAGATTTTTATGGTTTTATAGTTTTACTGTGTAAATTTTTCCCTCCTCTATTCGTTATACCATCCATTCAACACTTCAACCAATTTTTTCTGTCTCGTGAAGGGCCATTATACTGTGAGTCAACTGTATACATAATTTTAATACCATTTACATCCATAGTGAAGTTCAAATTATCATTTTCCCACATAGTCTACACTATCATCATTTGTATCACAAATTATCCCTGTTTTTCATAGGAAATAATGCTTTAAATACCATAAAAAAAAAATTTCTAATTCTAGTTTTAAAATAATGTATCCGCACATAATATTTCAAAGTAGAATGTGCATTCATTCTTGAGTTATTTCCACGACATAATAATTCAAGTTAGTATGCTAGTTATTACCGTATTTCTTCAAATTACTCAGCATGCCAAGTTATACGAGAGACACCAGATTTTGAAATATAATCAGTTGATCAAATCCAGCATGTCATGAAAAAGTAGGAGGGTGGTATCAAACATAAGAAAAAGGTCATTTTGCATCTTTTTTCATTGAAACACAATGTACCAAACAAACTAAAAATATAACACTATTTCATAGATACAACCAATCATTACAGATAATTTATATTTTATTTGAAAATTCACATAGATATTGCCCATTGAAATGAAATACAGTGTATTATAAATTTTTTTATTCATCATTCCAGGGAATAAAGCCAAACCCTGAATTTTGTGGTATGCTGAATATGGGGCTTTACAGCATGCTGGTAAACCTCACACTTTTCCTTCATGCTGGTTAATATGCAGAAATACAGTATGTCATACATATATCCATGGGCATTATCTGAGAGTGTTCAGGAAGTTATAAAGCATGCTTTTCCAACAAAATCTTTATTTGAGAGAAACAATACTTTCTCTATACAATAGTGTAAGAAAATAATAAAAATCTGATATAAACAATACATAACTTTCCCTACATACTGCAATGGATTTATTTCTACAGACTAATAATCATGTGCAAGATCCATAGAGCCAAGAATATTCACACTGAATCAATATACCATAAATTGAAATTGAGTGCTTAAATTTACAACATCATATAACACAATTACAGGTGTTTAAATGGACTAACTGTGCCCTGTAGCTATGCATCTAGCTGCACATTAACCTTAATTATAATATATCCAGGCATTGATCCCGCTAAATTACAAACCACAACCAGGTCTGATGACAAAATCCAATGCAAAATTAAACTAAGCTGTCTCTTATGACCCAAAACTGAAGTGAAGCAAGGAATCTAGCTACATGTTTAACAATAGACTTATTTCATGAAAATAGTAAAAACTCAAAATATAAAACATTTAATGTAGAAGACAGCCTATCAAACCTAACAATTGTACCAAACAAATAGAAAAATCCATTTGGTGTGTGAATTTTTTTAAATTAATTTTTTTCTATAGACTTAAGCATTATCTGACCTTTAACCTCAGTTATCTTGTTATCAAAATGTTCAATTATCAATGTTATCTTGTTCAATTATCAAAATTTAAAATTCAGACTATGTCATGACTTAAAACATTATTAATAAGTAAAATACACTTTGTGCAAAGGATAAGGAAAGCTAGAGCAACATAAATAAGAACAAATAGCAAAATGTTTATTTTGTTATTTGTGCTAATTTACATTGCTCTAGTTTTCTTCAACGCATGATTAGTTCAAGTTATATACAAAATTTTAGTCGAATCGGTTGAGTTTTAATATGTCATTGAATCATTTGCATTTGAATCAATGTTAAGGAAGTTATGCTTGAACTTCTTTCGCTTCAATTAGCAAAAAAAAAAAAAAAATCAACAGAATCAATTAAGGCCAGCCATACATCAAGGAACCAGGAGGCAGACAACAAAGATAGAAGGCCATGTATCTGGACAGCAAAATGTTTCCTCAGTGTGCATACAATGCATAATAAAGCAATAACTATTTTGTGCAACAGCCTTTTACCTATCTCATGATTCTTAAGTGTCTAGCTTCCCTACAAGTGGTATCAAAAAATTATACACTAGCTTTTAATTTTTCAATTCCACTACAGATTAAGTTAATCACATAAACAAACAAGAAATGTCTACAATTTATTAAAATCTTAGATGGAAATAAATAAATCCAGGAACAACCTATTCTTTCTATTCTCCAGCAGTGAGCATTTGGCTCATTTGTACAGACTCTATCCTTTGAAAGCTTACACCAATTGACACTAAAATTTGCAGATCAATTTATTTATAGAAAATTCTAGTTGGTATTGATTTTTTAAGATAATTGGTTGAAAATAAAATGTCACAGGGAATGTTGATAATCGCAGGGTGGGGTACTCAATAATCTACAAGGAAAAGATGTGAAATGAGTCTTTTGTAAATAATAAACATAGGCCATCTTTACTGCTTCATTTTATTTTCATGTTTGAGAGTATCACTTTCAGCTCAACCATTTAGCTCGTTTGTGCAGGCTAACTTTTGAATACATACTCTAATCAGCATTAAACTTTAGATATCTATTTATACAAAATCAATATTTAAAAAAACTAATAGGTAAAAAAAATTATAAAATATATAATACAAACACAGGCATATTCACCCACTAAAATATGCATAAATGGATATACCTAGTTTATAATACTTAATTAAAAGTATTTAGTATGGACATGCAAAATATAATTATGAAATTATAATTACTTTAGTAGATTCCTTTGGTTTTGGAACTCCTAAAAGCTCATAAGCATAAAGTGTTTCTTCGAGTGTACGATCATAGCTGATACTAATAGGTACAACTATAACATCCGGAACTTTTGCAGAGAAAAATAACTCTAAGATAACTTGTAGCATTCCTGAAACAAAATAATATTTTTTGCAAATTCTAATTAAAATTGCATTTTAATACATAGCATTAAATTTTTAAGATAAAGTAATGAATGACTATTGCATACCTAACTTTGGCACTAATGACTTTGCAGTCCTGCTTCGTGTTCCTTCGATGAAAAACTCCATAGAGAATTCAGTACCTTCAACATGTGTTTGCACATACTCCGTAAAAATTTCTTTATATAATTTGTCACCAACAAATGATCGGCGGATAAAAAATGCACCAGCCCCTCTCAGTAAGAAGCTAAGAGCCTTCAATCCCAGAAAATCTAAATTAAATACACACAATATAGTATTATGTGGTATACACAACAAAGATCCAATTACATTAAACATAAAACACAAAATAAAATGCATCTGAGTCTCAGATTAAAGACAGCCTTCAGCCCCAGAAAATCTAAATTAAATACATAAAATGCAAAAAAAATATTAACATTAAAAAAAAAAGTTAAAACTTTTTCTGGCACAAAAAAATTATCTACGTTATTGATAAAACTATATTGGATTATTGCTATAAAAATATAAATATATAAAAAATAAAAATTCCACATAATGTAAAGCTTTGAACAAATGTATCTCTTTTGTTATCTGTCACTTTTATTACTTTCCATACATACCATAGTATTTTGTATATGGAAAGTATCTGAGGAGATCAAAAATATGAATTCGAGTTTTCAATGAAAGGAGCCTGTTTCAGGAATTCCTGAACTCGTATCAAATGTTTTTAAGGCATTGTCAATGTGTGTCCATGAGTTTGTGGAAGCGATATCTCACGAACGAATCAAGTGTTTTGAAGATAATTTGGTACGATTATTAAGATCCATGAATACTAAAACCCTATTGACTACCTCCAAATTTTCGAAAGGATTTTTGAAAAAAATTAAAAAAATATAAAAATCAAGAAATTTAATAATGTTAAATAAATTAAATAATTATTTATATGTATTTTTTTTATTCTAAGTTGAATGACACAAACTTTAGAATGCTAACTTAACCATTCTCGAGGTCTGGAACATTATTCAAATAAATGTATCTAAAAAATGCATAAAAATGAATAGTATCATTCAAATATGTGGCCAGTTGTCAACACCTGGCAAAAAAATATATACATACCAACACTTGGCAAAAAATTTGGTGATATTAACAACTAATTTGGCAAAATATCACCAACTTGACTTTTTAATGCAGTGCTAAATTGACAAAAATGTCACCAAATTGGGAAAAATAATGCTAAAGTTGTAAAAATGGTGCTGCATTGATAAATAATAATATTTTAATATAATAGAATATATTGCTTAGTAGATGTTAGCAATATTTCTAATTGTCAAGTCAGATTTGCAAAAAGATCCAGAAGCACCAAATGTTAATGTACTTTTCAATGTGAAAAACTTTTTGCTGTGAATCTTGTCCATCATTGTTTTATATTAAAAGAAGCAAAGAACTTGCATTATGTAGGGAAAGTCAGGTGCTGCCCACATCAGATTTTTTAACATGGTTGCTACCACCTATATCTTTAATAAAGAATCTATAGCTGCTAGCTACAAGACTACTTTTTACCAGCCACTCTTTACTCACCTCTTTTAATAAAACAATAAATTGATAGTATCATTGACTCTTAACATTATAATTTTTATAAACACTAAAGTATATTTACTGATACTTAAATGACATTATAAATGTTACACTTTTCCTATTCTCCAAAGATTTATTAGTGGTAAGCTAATTTGTCATCTGTGTTTTTACCAAAAATGTTCTTTGAAACAGGTATTCCTCAGGATCAGTTGTAGATAGAGCTTAGATAATTACTGGTATATCTCAATTGCATAGGCTTCAGATGTACCTTCAGGAATATTGGGACAGCTTTCCACATATTCCGCTATGGCTGATCTGACCTTTTCTTTTCTACCCTTCTTCACCTGTTTACACCTTCACAGTACTACTTTTAGCAGATCAGGGTCTAAGTCACCACTATAAAGTTTACTAATTGTTTCCGATCAAAAATGTTTATCTCATTTTATAAGACAAAAACTAATTCAAAAATTAAACTAAAGCTATTTTCTACTTACTTAAGTTCATATGAAATACATCCTAACAAATAATTTTTAATTTAGTCTTTATACTGGCAGTGAAGAGTTAACAAATACTTACCCAGACCAGCTGCAATAACAGGAACAGGGAGATTAAAGTAAAAGCAGACATAAGAAACGAGTAGAAAATCTGCATAACTACGATGGGTAGGTAAATATATTATTGGATACTGAGATGCCACACTTTTGAGCTAACAGAAAAACAAAAATAAAATAAGCACAATGTATTACATTTTTGAAATAATGAATCTCAATGAACAGAGCAATGGATAATTAAAAATAAGCCACATTTGATAATTTATTTAATAATAAAATTAATTTGATCAGCCAATCAGGGTCTGAGCAAACCCAATTTTAAACATTCCCTACTTCTAACAAATAAAAGTAAATCTACGTCCTGAATTAAAAGCTTGCCAATTCAAATAAACTACATGTTATGACAAATTAAATATTATATTATTGGAACAACTTCAATATAAAGACTTCTTGAAAAATCCTCCCTTTTTTGGAGACCAAAATTGTCGCCAAAGAAGAACGTGTTTGAAAACTATTTTCGAACACCATGTTAGGCTTAGCGGGAAAAGAATGGGAAAATAGAAGTAAAATAAATTTACATTAATCTGGAAAAACAAAAATGCAGAAAAACAAATAATATACAAAAATGAAAGATAGCACATATCAACACTGTAAAAAAGATCAAATAATGTAGAAAAAGAAAATTTTCCCAATGAATTATAGGCCTTCCAGCAGTCTATATGTACTGTTGTCTCTGGCTCAATCCAACTAAAATCATCTGAAAGGGAATTTTTTGTAGCAAACTTCATCGAAACATTGCAATTCTGGCAAAAAGAATTCAATCTAATCCATTCTGTTTCCTTAAGAAAATTTAAAAAAGCTGTGAAAGGCACGTTTAAATAAAAAAGATCACTAAATATCAAAAAACATGAAATGGTACAACCTGATGTGACTGCAATCTCCAAAGTTCAAGCTCGAAAGAACATGAAGCTCTAGAAGTCAACAGGAGAAAACTGGGTTGCCTGGTTACGCCAAAATCACCAAAAATGTCACCATAAAAAGTTTTAATACTGAAGCTGTACCATGTTATTTAAGCATTTTAAGTCCATAAAACCCAATAACAAATCAAAACTATAACTAGCTTATAATGAATTTGCAAATATACCAAAAATAAAATCAATTTCCCTATACATGTAATGAAAACTATGTAATGAAAAGCTGAATTATAGGAAGTATTGGCCCAGGCTAAGTACCCTGATTGGCTGTAGAATATGTCAATCACGAGTCCAAATTAAGAGTTCTGCGCAACTCAGGTTTGACCCACCCACACCAAAAAATATGTTGACACAAACCTGCAGTATGTGACCCAAATGCCCAACCCACAATAAAATTATATTTTAAAATTATATTCCATAGATTTTAAATATATAACGGATATGCACAATTTTTACTGTTTACAGTTTGTTATCTCCATTTAGCATTTATCTAGTTACTGTCATTAAAAAAAAATGTCATAATGTATAGCACTTAAAAATAATTTTTAAAGATCCGCAACCTGACCTACAGATTAAAAAGTAAAAGAAATCCAACCCAAAACTAGGTAGCCACAGGTATCAAATCTGATGCAGGACTCTAATCATTTTCGATGCACGACGCATTCACCACTCACTGCAGTATCTCTTTACATGTATTGTGTTAATGCAAATACAATAAAATTTAGGATTTTTCAAAATGCACATGCACAGTTAGAACAGAATAGTTATATTACATTAAATCTAACTTTTTTAATTTTTTTCATAACAAGATAACTTAGCAGGACTCGAAATAAGTTGCGATAATCTCAACCTGTGAGCTACCTTTAAACCACTAAGATACTCATTTGTTTCCACAGCAGACTTTGCTGCTAGTATGTATAATTATTACGAGTATTTAATGAATGTTGGAAAAAATCTTCACATTCTGAAGTGAAAATTTTAAAAACTTTCTGCGCCTTGCAAAAATAATTTAGTACTCCTTGTGTCAACACCCATTATAAAAACAATGTTTAGTGTAGTGAAGCAAGACTAGAGGGCTTCTTTAAATGAAGATACACTATGTGTCTAATTAGAACCAATCAGAGATCACAAGGTATGAAATGTAGTAGTTACACCCTTTTCTAAATACCTTGAGTTACATCCACTGACCTCTACTCCCGGTAGAGGTCAGTGACTCAATGACTTGTACTCTAGAGAGTAGAGGTCAATTAGTTATGCCCACTGATTTCTCATCGGTGGTAAAATTCATAGACCTTTTGAAAGGTTACACCACAGGGAAGAAGTTTGAGTCCAATGAGAAAGGGTACAAATCCATAATCCACCCAGTCAAGTAGGAGGATGGATTTGTTATTATAGTTTTGTTCAGCAGAGAATGTAAGCAAGGAAGAATAATCTGATAATATGCAAAATTAAATTTCAAAAAATATTCTACACAATTTCTTTTTTTTATTTTTAATTTCTGATATTTATCTGAAAAGAACAAAGGTAATCTGCAGCACCCACCGCCTGACATACTGTTTCTGCTACCGCAATTGTAGAGCTTACGTTTAGCCACAAAATTATTAAATGCATTTAAATCTAATTAACTTATGTATTCATAAATTTTATGATAATGAGGAAACAAATGTGTGTCTACATCTACAATATATTTAAGTGTTTCTTTCTATAACTCATTTTTGATGGTTAAGATTGCTTACTATAAACTGGGTGGTTTTTGCCACCAGCTAAAAAAAGGTCACAGCAGTATTTACTGCCAGTTTTAATATTTTATTTCAAGCCCTGTAGCTTAGTATGCTAAATTTGATACAAATTAGATAAAAATCTTAAATTGGCATTGGATTATGAAATGTTATTAGACACATTATGTTCACAACACAGGAATTTCTTAAAACATCATGATGGATTATCTCATATTCACATAACATTCTATCTTTGCACTAAATTTGGATTCGATCAGTTTAGAAATTTCAGACATATTGCAAAATAACAATATCTGTAAAATAAAATGTAAGCAAGATTGAAATCTTCTTAATACAGAAATTTTTTTCCACTACCAAAATACACATGCTGTAATATATTTAAAGTAAGATGGAAGTATTTTTAGGTCCTATGCAATTCGGTCCTAAACAGATTTCACTATACTTCAAAATGAAGTAGACATGATAGAGGCTAGTTCTTAAAAGAATATGAGGTTTAAATTCATGTAACTTTTTGTACCAAATTAAGTTTTATTTGGTTGAATAGTATTTTTGAAGAAAAAGTGGTTAGATTGATTTGCACAAACTGATAGAAGGTCTGCAAAAAGGCAACTTTGTTTTCAGTACCCTCAAAAATGGATTTCTAATTTGGGCAAAAGGTATTTTTGATGTGAATAAAATATTTCACTTTAGTGAAGCATATTAAAACTTAATGTGAAATTAATTGAATAATGGTAAAGGTAACGATGTGTAAGCTTCCATATGATTTTCTTAAATCCAACATCAGTGCTGGTACAAAAAAAATAATGCCTGCCCCAAATGATAGCAACTAGTGTATATAAGCACTAGCACATGCATCAGGAAATAATAGAATGTGCAGTAGCATGCAAAAATAAATACATACTAACCTTTTCAGTACCTTTTTTGTTTACTAGTATTTTTCCATACACCTTTTTCATAAATTTAGACAATGTATAACCAAAAAATCGTATCGTGCCAGTTTGAAAATTGTGGGACATTTCATCTAGAATTGCCTGGGCTTCCATTTCAGTTTCTTCCTCAGTACAGCCTTTTTCTTTACTGACCTTAAAAATTAAAGATTTCAGTAAATAAAAGAAATGCTACTATTTTAAAACAGATGTTTTTAAGTCAGAATTCTATGTCTATTTCGAATATGTTTGAAAGTCTGTGGTTATGAGCAGTAACCAATGGTTATGGCCAAATCATTTAAAAACTAGGTCATAACTGCTGCTATTTGAAAACTATTTTCAGTCACAGTCCAGTTATAACCAGAATGTATCTGATTATCATGGTTATATGGTCACATGATAACCCAAGAAACAACTATGATGCATCAGGATATAATCAGGATGACCAGTCTGTTGAATTTTCAAATGTGCCCTTAGACATCTCAACATTTGGTTATCCTTTATAGATGTCAGGTTTTATGATTACTGTCATTCATCATAAAACATATTATACATCTAATGAAATAGCTAATTCATACAAAAATCCGCACTTATATATACAAATTAAAGATCTATTTAATAATATTGATATTAAATATTTATATAAAGTTATTATCTCTCTTTATCATGATTACCTCTCTTCCAATAATGTTCCATTTAATGTCAAAAACTTTCCTATGCTATTGTACTTTGTGTTATACAACAATTATATTATCCAAGGAGATAACATATATTTACAAACATCTGGTGTACTTCAAGGGAGCTGTAGTAGTAGTATTCTTGTTAACTTATATCTTTATTATTATGAGTGTCATTTTTCTCTAATTCATATATTATGTATCGATATGTTGATGACTTAATTTGTATTATCATCGATGATTATCCAATTAATATTGATTTTTATCCCTCTAACCTAGAATTAATCCCTAATGAACCTAGTGTTAGTCACTCCGTAAATTATTTAGACCTAAATTCAGATACCCTCCATAATCATGTTGTTACCAATCTATATGATAAAAAAGATTTTTATAACTTCACTATCATTAAGCTGCTATCATATTGATCTTGTAATTCTATCCAATTGTTTAGAAATATCATTTTAAACCAGCTATTTCGAATACATCGACTTTCTGATCCTCAGTTTCACTATCTCCACATCAATAATCTTAAACGCATATGTCAAAATTACAACTATCAGGAAGTATTTGTAAATAATATTATTAATAATTTCAAATGTACCACGTAGTAATTTTACAATTGCATTATTTATCCTTGATTGGATGACTAATTTTATGGGTTTCACCCATTCTTATCATTTAGCCTTCCAAAAGGCCCGAGTCTGATACTGTTTACTTTTTGAAAGACTACTGTTCACTTGTCCTGAGTCCTATACTGATTACTATTTTTGAGGGTCTTCATTCAAATATATTTTTCATATATGTTCAATAGTATATTCATTTTGGTGTTCACTCGCTTTAGCGAAAAGATGTAGAGTGATCTGTCATATGTTCTCCTGCAAATATTTCGACTCAAGTGGTGGCTGTGGTATCTCTTTTTTTTTTTGTATTTCTGGTTTTTAATTCATTTGGTATTTATTGTTTCTCCTTTGACTAGCCAATAGATAGTTCGAATGATGTCCATAGTCAAATACTATCGCATTGTCAGAAACTGGCTATTCAATCGGTTTTAATTCGAATTGTATGGCTGTTCTGACAAGAATGCAATTTCGAACTAATCACCATTTTTTTTTTATGTAGTTTCAACAGATTGTTCTCCATGTATTGATCTTTAATCTTGAGCTAATTATTATTGCATTTTCTCATTTTTGCCATGTTTACTTTTTCATTTGATATATTTATATTTATTTATATATACCTATTTAATTGTGATTTATGCATACTAATAATCTCCTCAACCCCTTACCATTACTGTGATAAGTTACTTAATATTTTTATCCTTAGTCTTGGTCTATAGTTACTTATTTGTAACAGATATGCTAGAGATGGGTTTTTTTGTACTTACCGTAGTTTGCATAGTTTTTGATTCAAAAATGTCAATTTTGTTTATATATATATATATATATATATATATAATAAAAGTTTGAAAATATAATGAAAGAATAGAGAGAAGTTTCAACTCAAAAAACCCCAACATTAAAAAAGCCTTACAAATTAAAGTATCAAACAGAGAATCATCAATCAAGTGGAAAATAAAATGCAAACCTCTAGTCATCAAGCTGAAGACAAACAAAAACATCAATGGAAAGGAATCAATAAAATAAAATCCAAGCATGAAAGCTTTACACGTGGACAAGACTCAGGCCTATAAATGAATTTTTCATCTCGATAAAACTCTTTATCAAGTCCAAGTATTTTATAGAAATGAACACAAAATGCATTTTCTGATATCAGTGATAGATTATATCTATAAACTCTGATAACTTGGACAACATGCATAAAGATTGAAAAACAATAGGAAACGAGAATACCTGAAAAAACACTGCATATGTCTGATCCATTGGAGCCTTGAATAAAGAGACCAATCTTGCCAATCTCAAAAAATAAAAAGTTGAGAACTGCTGTTGCTAATCGTGAGAAAGAAATAACAATAATGTGAAAAGATGATACAAGGTGGTATTCAACAGTAAGAACATATAAATACATGGCAATGCTAATTCAAGAAAAAGTGGATGTTTGGCTAAAATAAGATACTAAGGAAAGAATTTAAATATAATCTACCATTCCAAACTTTTTAAGTATACTATGTATTAAATAAGCTAGATATTTATATAATTTGCTAGTAATTTTAAGTTTATTAATAGGCATAGCATGAAATTTTTTATCAGATAATCTATAAATTCTAAAAAGCTGATTAGGTATAATATTTCTAAACAATTGAATAAAGTTACAGGAATTAAAAGGTAATAATTTATTAATGTTAAAGTTAAAATAGTCTTTTTTATCATATAAATTAGTAACTACCCTATTAGTAGGTTCAAGAATAAGATTTAAGTCCAAAAAGTTAATGTTATTTCTAATAGTGGCTTCATTAGGAATTAGTTCCAAATTATCTGGATAGAAATCTATATCTATGACACAGTTGTCTGTAAAGACCAAACGAATCATCTCTCTCTCTCTCAGATTTTTCATAATGATAAAGGTATAAATTAGCTAACTAGCTGCTACATATATATATATATATATATGAATGAATGAATGACATGAAGGTGGGTGGCTCCAAGAAAGCCCTGCACAGCGACCAGATATATATATATATATATATATATATATATATATATATATATATATATATATATATATATATATATATATATATATATATATATATATATATGTATAAATATAAATTAGTAAATCCAATGTTAGAAAGAATGTAGTAACTCATAATACACTATTCCAAAATTTTCTACAAAATACAAAGAAATAAAAGAAATTAAGACATAATGAGGAAATAATAAAGCGTAATGCAATAAGCTATATATATATATATATACATATATATATATATATATACATATACATACATATATATATACATATATATATACATATAACATATACATATAAAATCCATCTTGTGTTTCAGAAACAAGCATTTTTGTGTTCATTTCGAAGGGGTATATGGACTTGACGAGAATTTTTTCGAAATGAACTTATCTTAAGCCTAAAGCTCTTCCATGTGCAAGATTTTTTGCTTGATTTTTTTTGTTTTCCTATTTTCATTCCTCATCTTTGAAATTTGTTGATTATCTTTGTCTTTATGACCTGCATTACGCTTTATAATTTCCTCTTTATGTTTTAATTTCTTTTATTTCTTTGTATTTTGTAGAAAATTTTGGAATAGTATATTATGAGTTACTACTTACATTCTAACATTGGATTTCCTAATTTATATATTTTTATACACACACATATATATACATATATATACATATACATACATATATATATGTATATATATATATATATATATATACACATATATATATATTTCAGAACCTTTCCACTGTTCCAAGGTATCCTTCTCCTTGAAACAGTGTATTTAATGGGTAAAACATTATCTCTTTCTTTCTCTCTCTCTCTCTCTCTCTATATATATATATATATATATATATACTATATTAATTAAGTATAAGACATTTGGAGTTTGTTTGATTGGTTAAGATAGAATTATAAAGAAATATTTATAAAAATCAAAAACTGAAAAGTGTCTCAAAGTGCCCCACTCTCTCTTAAACTACATTTTTGGGAGGGGAAAATTAAAAAAAAAAATGTAACAATACTAAACTGAGACATGAAGACAGTTGAAGGCCACCCTAATTAGAACATGGAATGTGACAAAAATAAATGAATATATATATATAAAAAAAAGAAAGCGTTGGCATGAAAAGAATTTCTTAAAAATACAAAAAAAAAAAAAAGCAAATAATCTTTTGACAGCTATCAAACAGTGAATAAAGATTCTGCTTGCTTCATTGACTGGAAGGGGGAAAAATTCATCTTTGAACAAGGAAAGTCAATAAAGCACTTCTATATTGAACTGCATAGTACATGCTTGCCTTTTGTTTACCTTTATCATAAGCCATTAATTTGAACCTTGAAAAGATGGCAGAATAACTAGTTCTGCTTTTTAATGAGTTTATTTATGTTTTCCCTACTAATGGTGAGAAATACAATCCCCCCATTCTATAAAAACTACTATTTTTCAAAAACAGAACAAGATATAAAATGGCCCTTAAAAATAAATTAAAAAATTATAATTATACTTAGTTATGCATATAAATTTTTGTTATATATATATATATATATATATATATATATATATATATATATATAAATATATATATATATATATATAAATATATATATATATATATATATATATATATAAATATATATCTATATATATAAATATATATCTATATATATAAATATATATATATATATATATATATATAAATATATATCTATATATATATATATATATATATATATATATATATATATATATATATATATATATATATCCTCTTCTACTATGCTTGAATAAGCTATTATTACATTTAACAAATTTATAGAACTTGAGAGTTGGCATTATTATAAGAGAACAGTCACCAAACTAAAAGTGAAAAATTACAAGATGTAATTTTTAGTTTTATAACTATTTTAAGTATTAAAACAACAAATAAATTCAATTTAAATAAATAAAAATTGGCTAATATATTTGAGTATGTAGAAAAAGTCATGCATGTATGCTTTCTACTTCAAATTTTTATTTCAATTTAGCTTGATTTTGATATATTATGGGCATTTTGATATTTTATATATTATGGGCAATCTAGATCAGGAATCAACTAATATGCTAACATCACATGATGATATTAACATGTCAGGAGTCATGCTATCAATTGCCATTGCCGCATTTTGTAAAAGAAAATTCAAAAAAAAAGATTTGATGATTATGAATTTTAATGATGTCAAAATTAGAAAAATGTGGTATACTAATCGCAATATATACAACTGTGTGTTGTTTCAAAAACAACGATACTTAAAATTTGAGAATGTATAAATCAAATCAAATTTTTCAAATGAATAGTCAAAATAACATTTTGCAAATATTTGATATTTACTCAATTTGGCAAAAAAAAATTTCATTTGGTGAAAGTAATCAAAAATCCTGAGCAAACCCTGGATGAGATGTTAACATATCTATATAGCATATACATCCACTGTACTTAAAAAAACATTGGAATTTACCAGTTTGGTGGCATGTTTTACCCTGGTGCTAATTACATTTTGATCATAGGCTGTGTGAAAGCCCCAGGCCGTCCGGCTCGTCCGATCATAGGCTGTGTGTATATTTTAAATTTATGAGTATCAAAATCCCTCTTGGGTGTGCTAAAGCCCCTTTCAAAAACTCTAGTGCAAGATAGATTATCAATTTACATTTTAAAACTCATCATGGATGTTATAAATGTTTTGGGGTGCCCCTGAAAGTCACAACTATAATTTCATTACCATAATAAATACATGCAAAACATCTATGAAAACCATCAAAATAATTATAAAATAGGTTTAAGAAAAGCAGTTCCTCAAATGGTAACGCCCTCACAAAATAGGAGTTTTGAATGTTCTAAAATATTGAGTAATATTTGCAGTGTCGAAAGCCCAGACCAACCGACTCGTCCGAAGACTTAGAGTAACAGTTTGGGTGGCCGGTAATATTTGCAGTGTATAATAACTCAATCAAATCTTAATTTACGGTGCCAATTTTCAACAGACTGATATGTACAACAAGAACTTGGATGAAATTAAAAATTCAATAGTCAATGTATTTACAAGTTATAGCACAAATTAACATTTTTCAAGAGGACATCTGTATGTATTATGTGAAGCAAGGCCAGATTAGATTATTTAAGGCCCTAATCACTGAAAATTTTGGTGAATATATATAATCTCAATATATAACATGACATTTTACAAATTGAATATCAATGTCATTTTATTTTTATTTGGTATATTACATGTATTCTTAATATTTTTCATACTCATATAACATTGGAATATTACCACTAAAACCTTATTCACAAAACTATTTTTTCAGTAAAAATATTCCAATGTCAGGGTAATTTTTGTTATTCAAAGAAAATATAAATAACAATAATATTCTTTTGAAATGTTAAAAAGAAAAATGTATACTATTTTGATTACAAAAAATTTTTGAATTTGAAATATCTAATTTGCTTATGTTCTTATTTTCATAACACAAAACTGGAAAGAAAATTAATATTAATTATAATAATTGTTTTACATATTTTTTATAATCTATAAATAATGTCCAAAGACAATGGTAATTTTCCTTTTTTTTTTAATATAAAAAATAAACTAAGAGATGATTTTATTTTTTTATTAAGATCAAAAATTTTGATATCATAAAATAGATTAAAAAATCAGTTTATTTAAATCAGTGACTGTTTTTCAATCAGCCTTGATTTCAGCGATTTAAAATAATAATAAAATCACCGATTTAAATCACTATAACCTTGACAATAAAGATGGTCAAATGAATTGTGCATTGCACTAGTCAATATCAAGATAAGGATATTCATATGCTTGTCTGAATATTTTAAACAGCCCATATATTATAAAAAGACATACTACACTGTTAAATATGAATTTATCAAATAAGCAGGGTACACAAATGATGAAAATTTGATACTGGATGAAAAAAAAATATGTATAGGATAAATTAGAAAATTAATGGTTTATTAATTTTAACAAATATAAACTGAAAGTTTAAGCCACTAAGAATCATAATAAAGAGAAAAGATGCCAGTGTATGAAAGTAATTAACACACCGAATGTCACACCAAAATCAATTTTCTCGAATCTGACAATTTTTACCCCTTTAAAAACACAATTTTTATTCATATAAATTTTTTTCACTGATGGTGCAAAAATTCAAAACATAATACAATAAACAACTAGCAGTCATGTTGGCCGAAGAGAACAAAAGAAAAATTCTGTACGTGACCGGGGCTCAATATATTAAGAAAATAAGAAGGAATAAGAACTGCTATTAAATTCATAAATTATACAAACAGACAGAACAGATCTCAGCAAAAGCACAGCTAAATTAGGATAATTTTTGCAGAGCCATCTAAATTTACAAAGCCCCTTTGTGTCTGGCATTTTCAAATACACTTTTAAACAAGTTTTATAATGATCTTAAAGTTTTCTCTTCTCATTAAAACTAATTTATCGCAATATTTAAAATATATGCCAATGAGCATCTGGTACATTCATTTTCAAATATTTTTTAGCTTATTGGTATTGGACATATTTGCACAAGTAAACAGAATCTAATGGGCCCAAATATTCCTTAATGTTTACAAAATGCATAAAAATAAGAAATTTGTACAGAACTATTTTCAACTAAAAATAAGAGTTATTGCACATTTTTCATTAAAAAAATTAAACACTTTTTTCACACCTTTTAAGGACTATGGAATTTTTTTATACTGCAAAATAGTAGTTATAAAGTTTTATCAAACTTCCCTTATATAATGCCAATATTTGATTTCAATATTATATAAAAAATTTCTGCCATCACCAATAAAATTCCTTTAAGTGAAATTGGCATATTTAAATCTTGTTGATTTGAAAATATTTTTGTCAAAAATATTTTCAAATCAACAAGACTTTTAACTATGTTTTATCAACAAGAATTTTAACTATGATTTATGCAACTGACCACAGCTAAAAAAACGAGCTTTTTAAGAGCACTACAGACTTATACTAGTAAATCATAAAAATGGAAGAAAGTTTTCCTGATCAAAAGATCAGACAGTTGTGGATATAATTACAAATTAAAATAAAAAGTTACACAAAAGGGTCCTTTTAGAGAGACCCTGATAATAGGTGGTGCAGTAATCCATAATTAGACTCAAAGAATCAGGGTTGGCTTTCAACCAGGACAGTGGGGAAAACTGAACTGGAAAATTAAAAAAAACATCTTGACTCCTTTCCCATATGGTAATGGGAAAAATTCTTTAAGCAGTTTATAATCTGACCATCAATCTTGGAAGAAGACAATTTTTCCTACTTGTATTGTAATTTCTAAATTGTGACATCTGTAAGAAAATTAAACACTTTTATACAAATTTATGCAGTTTTATGATCCTTAAAGGTCGAAACTAGTTTAGTAGTTTTTAAGCATTTTCAAGGTCTGTAAGCAGGCCGATACATAAATAACTGAACACTCAAATATTGCATAAGAAAATATCATACCTCCTGAATCGCATTCTTTACTCTGTAACTGTTCAATACAGCTTGTTTTATTTCACGGGGTCGACGATGTTTTGAATATCTGCATATTGGAGCTTCCCATGTTTTGTTAGCCCACAATAAATCTTGTGTTTTCCTCCTGTCCTCCAAAATATCAATAAACGAATCCCCGTTCAATACTGCCATAGCAACTAAAAATTTAAATTGCAGTCAGCAAAATGAAAAGTAAATATACATTTTACCCAGATAATTATTTTGTAACATTGGGTAAGTAAGTACACATAGAAAAATACTATAAATCTGGTAACAGTAAGAGGCAGTAATCTCTAGCAAATTAAGAGAAATTAAAATCTATACCTTAAGCAAAATTTTAGAAAATGTAGCTGCTTCAATATACAAAACTTTTCAGCAGCTTAAGACATGTTCAGCTGCTTAAGACAAGTAATAAACAGAATTACAAACTCATAAAACTTTCAGCCGCAAATGTGACACCGGTATGATTATATCGGATGTCATTTACCGACGACGTGCAGGAAAAAAAAGCAAAAATTCAGGTATTTGGGGTTAACATTAGTATATTTTCCTCGCCAAGTAAGTGATGTGATTAGATTATACACCACTAAAGCAATTAAAAGTTATCAGAAAACTGTTATTGAGAATTAAAGACTTGTCAGCGCAATCAAAAAATGAAAAGAGCATGTAAGTTTAAAAGAATTCGGCTTTGCAAATTAAAACAAATTTGAAATAAATTTAGAAAGAGTGCAATAAAGAGCCAAATATGAGAGTCAAAATATCATTTGACATACGAAGAATCTGATTGGTCCAGAAAAACACGCCACACAAAATAATTATTCTAGACTGTCAATATACGTGATAGCCATGTTGTTTTTAACAAGGTTAGGTTTCTAATGTTTTCCGCAAGCCGCTTAGCTAATAAGCGCTGATGTCTTCTTTCAAAATATTGAACAATTTACAAGGAAATTAATGTTAAGAACGATATAAGCTCCTCCAAAAATCAAAACACATATTTTGACCACGTGACATAACCCTTTTCACTACAACTAGAATAAAAGAACACATCCTCTGAAATGCAAAAATATTTTTGACCTACAAAACTTCTAGCAAAAATATGGTAAACTAAAGTGACATTAAGAAAATCAGTAGGATATTATGCTTTTAACAAATGAATTATTTATGTTTTGAACATCAATGCTTGATGCTTTTAATTTAACTGGGATATTAACTGGACTGGAAACAGTAGCAGACGACATTTGTTTATATTGATAGTTAATTAGATTCCTTCCTTCCTGTTAATAAAGAATTTAATCTTTCGTCCTATTTTAAGATTAGGATTGTTTCCTGTTGTCTTTGTGGAAACAGCCAAAATGAAGCTAGAAATTAATATTTTTGAATTATAATAGCATGTATATATATAAAATATATATATATATATCTTTTCCCACTTTCATTGTGTTTACCTCCAATGAACGCGTGATTAGAAAAATCTAGTAATCGTTGTTAAAAAAACTCTACTAGCTAGTGATATTTTATCATTTTTGTTTATATTCTTTTATGGTTTCCGAAGCTGCTCTGTTCAAATAGATTTATAATTTATAGATCAAAACTTTATGGATTTGAATCATCAGTCCAAGAGTAATTAAAAACTCCTCTTACTGTTTTCGGTTTCTAATTTAAAGTCATTGATAAACAGAGTGGCATTTAAATATTTATTCAAAAATGAATGATACTGATATCCTTCATAAAGAACTTTCAACTACTAGACGTGAGCTCAAGAATATTAGGTTTGTTCATACTTTTCTGCTAAGTATGGGACAAATTGTTTTATGTATTAAAGTTTCAAACTTGTGTTACCTATAAGAATTTGGGGACTAATTATTAATACTTGACATAAAATATGAGATTAAATTGTAATTATTGCATATTAATACAGCAACTACACTGGTGTCCAAAATTATCTCAACAACTGTTCAATATAATTGGGTTCATTTTTTTTTTGGGGGGGGGGGGGGGGGCATGCATAGCATCATAACACATAAATACAAACTGGAAAATCGAATATGAATACATATATTATGTTACAACACTAATTATGAAATAATTTGCCACTTCCATCAATCTCTGACCATCCTCCAAGCAGCCAAAATGACATTAAAACAAACCGCTACTTTTGATGAACGTTAAGGGAGAATTTGCCTATGTATTAGAATCAAACTGTTACTTATTAATTATTACCACATGTAAACTTATACTTAATAATAACTATTCATGTCTATATTTATTGTTGCTACAATATATATTGGTGTTCAAAATTATCTATATGCATTAAAAATAAGCGCTGTGCATGAAATGTTACCCTGCGAACTTCTGCAATTTAGGATTTGATATCAATGTTTATTGACTTAAAGCATTATGACTCTGAAGTATAATTTGGAATGAATATTTGAGTTGAAAAAATTGTTCATTGAGTTAGAAAAATTATTCATTGAAAAAATGGTTGCTTTGTATTCAGGGATACTCAATACGTATAGATCCATTAAAATTTGAGTGTTGGATTCTTAACCCCAATACTATATCACAATACATTTCCTTTACATATACTTTGTATTATAGGAAATGTAAATTAGAAATTAAGTAGTTTTCAGAAACGTGTTAAACATTTGTTCAGTAATATTATAATCAATATTAAAAGAACTAGTTAAAAATTGATTTTGCTATAATCTTCATGCAGCATTTTAAACAAATGTTTTGATGAACATTTCTTAACCGAATATGTATTTTTCTAACTTCAATCTTTAATTTGTTTATAAGTCTAATTTTTTTTTTTTTTTTTTTTTCATTGTCTGCCTTTATCACTTATCTTTCTTGATTTTATACGCTCTATTAGGTATGTATACCTTAAAAAAAGAATTTCTTTACTTTTTGTTTGTTAATCAAGTAACAGTTATCAATGAATTTTGTCAAAAAATAGAAAGATGCAATTTATTTTTATGTATGTGCATTAAATATTGTGGAAACTGTAGCTTTAGCAAACTTCATGGAAAACAAATGTATTAAATGTAAACTAGGAATATTTCTACTCTTGGATCATAATGTAAATTATTAGGTAAATTTTGGTGAGATTTTAGAGCCAACAAATTTATATTTTTGAGTCGGAAATTTTGTATTCTCATCCCCAAAAATTTCTAGGATTGGGTCTGAATACAATCCTAACAGCCATTTGGTGGCTTCTTTAATCATAGATCTGGGGATAGCTTTTCATTCTTCCTTACCTTCTGTAAAGTTCAGCATCAGAACTTGATTAATCATCTCATCTCATAAGATATTTCTTCTGTACACAAAATATTTTCGCCATACCCTAAATCTGAAAAGTCGCCGATTCAGGTACTAGTGGATTCCTACAGCACATTTCCTGTAGCCAGGCTTCATCATCACTGAATTTGCTATTCAAAATATTTTTCACTGCAGTTTCTTCATCTTTAATAAACCTGTAAATGACACCTGCCATCTATACCTTCTTGTTTGTATAGCACCCATAGAAGATTTTTCTCATGTTCTTAAAACACCTGGGCTTATTTGATTGCAAGTGTTAACTTGAATATTAGCTTTCATTTGAAAAACAGGAAAATTGTTGAAACTGAGTTCATAAAAAAGAAAAGATGTATATTTTTAGTTTGTTAATCAGAATTAAAATTAATATTATGTTCTATTGGATAATTTTGGGACCCACAAATCACTTCATAAATATGAATAGTTCATGAAATTGAGAGTTAACTGCATATCAAAATTGTGTTTTCCTTTTACCCTCCCAGCAGAGATGAGCTTTAGCCATTACCCACTCATTTGCATGTTGCAGTTGTTAAAACTTTTCAAGGTTTGAGTACCAGTTGTTAAATTGTAGTATACTTGAAAACAATTTCGAAAAACATGTAAGATCATTATAAGAAATTTAAATTGGACAAAGAAGCTTATAAATACATAATAAGCATGCATTTCCATTATGCTTCACTAGTTTTACACATAATGTGAACTGCAAAAAAATATTACATTTCTTTAAAAGTGTTTTGGCTGTTAACATTTTATTAGCTCACCACTGCACCACAGTGATCGATCCAAAAGCATAGCCAGTATCTCAGAAAAGGGGGTTGACAATTGAATGGGGGTTTACAGTGCTGCATTTTGTTTTCCAATATGGTCCTATGGAGAACTAATTTAATTATTCAATAAATCAGTGGGTCATGAACCCCACCACCACCACCCAAGTTTTGTGCTGTCCCAGGGATTGTCAAGACATTAATAAAAAAATACAATTAATCCTTTCATAGAAATAATGTCATACAAACATTTTTTTTAAACTTTATTTGAAGAAAATGATATCACTGTTTTGAAACAGAATTAAATTATTTTCAAAGTGTAGACAATCAAATATATTTATATGGCAGAAGATTTTTGCTTCATTTATCCAATTTATATAATAAAGAAATTGATAAGGAACATCAACAAGCTTAATGTCCACCTTCGTGATCATGAATATTGGAGGCAAGTGCCCCCTCCCTGACTTCCCTTATAGATGCCCATTGCTACCAGCTATTTTGATAATTCTTTCATTAAATTTTTTTTTAACTTTCCATACTCTGCAATGTTTTTATAATTGATTTAAAGCATTTATTATAATTTAACAGTAAGTGTTCAGATCTTTTAAAAAAGTAACAGGTATAGAGTATTTTGTCACCATTTTACCCCACCTATTCAATACACATTTTATATGAAACAAATTATTTTTTATTATGAAAAATAATTGGTGCCATTAATGCCCTTTAGGTACAAATAATGCAATAAGAATATTCTTATTGTATTATTTGTACCTAGAGGTTTTTCTATTTAAAAGGTCATTCAAGAAGATATTTTCCTATAGTACCACAGCCCTTTATATTTTAGCTCTATCTGTGCTCTTTTTATACATGCTTAATTTTTTCTGACACAAACTAAAATTGGTATAAAATTTAATAATTAAAATGTTATTAAATGTTAGTACTGCAGATATTTTAAACACAATGATGTAATATGAAAGTTGAAACATTCTGATTTGACTTTTATTTTTATATCTAAAATCTGTTTTTTCATGGAAATAATTAAATTTTATTTCTTTAATTGGAGTTACATTAGTTTTTAAAGAAGATGTAATACCTTTTCTAGACAAGAAGTGATAAAACTTCGAGCCCAACTCAAATCTGAAACTGAAGAGATTAGAAAATTTGTTTCTGAACAGAATCGTGCAGAAAAAAAGATGGAAACAATAATCGGTAAAATTCATATGTAAAATATATCTATTTCACTTCTAAATATAATTTTAATATATTTATTTATAACTATATATAAATATATATTATAAATATAAATATATTTATTTATAATATTTATATTAATTAGTTTAATTTAAAAATTTTCTCAACATTCAAATTCAGATTTATTTTTCACAAAAATAAAACTTTGTGATTAAAACTATTTACTCTTGTTATTACTTTAATATTTAATATTGCTCTAAATAATTTATACAGCTCAAGATGATAGCAGTTTCAAGATGGTTCCTATTGGTGTAATATCTTCATGTTTCAAAAGCAAAAATGGAATCCCACGTCAACCTTCCATTTGCAAAGCAGCAAAAGCAACTTTAGAAATAAACAAAACCTATTTTACAAATCCAGAACATTCACTGATTGGCTTGAGAGAATTTTCTTATATCTGGTATGCTACATTTTAAAATTATTACATTTGTTCATATATTGTATTTAATTTGAAAATCTGTAAAGGAGGAAGAAATGTTTTATAATTTTAGGTTCAATTAAAAATAATGTGCAGGCCCGGCTCTAGGTTTTGAGCCATCCCAAGTGAAAAGCAATTTGCCCCACCTTCCCTCCCATTTATTTTTCGGTTAACATTTTTAAGCTGCAGTGGAATAAGGAAAAACTACTAGATTATCTTTTATAGTTACTGTTGGTCCAAATATTTATGGGATTAAATTTTTAAAGGAATTTTTTTTTCTGTTTTAAATTTTAAAAATGTACAATATCTCAAGACCGAAACATGTTTAGCATCATATAAGTGATGTCATTTGATTTAAAATTAAAAACAAATCCATTGTCTAATGCTTGACTTTTCCTACCGATAAAAAAATTTCATTATTTTTAGAAAACAGACACAAATTAGACCATAGATTTCTCTGAAAATCTATAGGACTTATATTAATACCTATTAAAGTCAGCATGATAAATTTCATATAATTCGCTTAATTATTTCAAAATATATAGACCTCCCTGTTGAAAATAAAATTTATGGCTCATGATAACTACTAAACAATATTGTCCATTTATGTCTGGTTAAAAGTGTTTACAAATCATTTACTCATTTAATAAAATAAGTAGTATATAAAAAATTTTGAGAAGTTTTTCTATTTTAGATTAAAAATGTGCAATATCTTGAAAACACATATTTTATTGTCCTGTAAATAGTGTCATTTACTGAATAAAATGACTATTTTTATAATAAATGTTAATATAACATTTTTATAAATTTTTTCTGATTTTCAAATTCTAAAGAATTCTAAATTTAAATTTAATTTTTTTTTAATAATTGGGTGACCTCCCTAAAACCGAGTCTCATGATAATTAATAAGCCCTTAATGATTGCATGTATCCAGGCATTGTAATTCTGGTTGTAACCCCATAATTCAAATAAAGTGTTTTCGTTTATACCCATCAGTTTATCTGAAGGAGTGCCCCTATAGTAGCATATAAAATTTTTTGTATACTACTATGGCGGCTACCATATGCTCATCAGATTTTTTCATGGAATAGTTAACAAAAGCCACTTTCTCTTAAAAGCTTTTACAGTCCACAAATGATAATCAGTATGCCACCCTAGACAGAATGCTGGTGTTGTGCTGGACGTCCATTGTACTAGAGCAATTAGTTGTTACTTGTGTTGTAAAATACATAATTGAGGTGACAAACTGGAAATGATCATATTTCAGCCCTCTCTTCCCAGGAACAAGAAATAAAAAAATGATGATTTCTACTTTTTTATCTGGGAACATATTCTTATCATTCAAATAATATTTTTATTTATTTATTTTTTGTCTTTTTCTTAACACATTTAACTACCATTTATTTATCATTTAACTACCCTTTGAAATGTGGCCGCCCGTGACCGAGAACTTGTTTTATAGTCCTTGTTGACTTAAATATTGCCCCTTCCCCTAAAATGTACCATCCCAAGCAAGTACTTGCTTTGCTGGTGCCTTAAAGCGGGGCCGGCGGGATTAGTTCTGTTTCTTATCGGGCCTATGCCTGCGGCGCTGCTGTTGCTCGTGACGTCATAAAGTACATCCCATAATTTGCAACTTCAGTATGTGGTTGAAAGTGAGATACTGTTAATATTGACGAAGAAACGGATATATCTTAATAAGGTAAGCTATATCGTTATTATTTTTATTATCTAGGTAATAATAATAATGCATGGTGTTGTTAATTTCTAAAATTTAAGGGAAAATGTAATCAATTTGTCCACTTTTTTCAAGATACTTAGAGTGAGGCACATGCAGTATAGGTCTAACGAACGTATCACCGAAAGGGGTTTGGTTTTCTTTTAAGTGTATTTTTAATATCTAGAACATGATTAGAAGTGATTTATAACTAGATTCATGGATGTCAAGAGTTTAGGTAGCGTAATTTTTTCAAATCCAACTTCAAATTCGTCCGTTGAACGAGTATTTTTGCTACGTAAGAAGTTGATGGAAATCGCTTAGATGTTAAATGTGTAAAATGTCTGCTTCAAATGAAAATACATAATCAGTTAATATGTGCCGAAATATATAAAAAAGTTTGGGGCGATGAAAATTTGCTGAGTCAAATATCGTCCAATAGTAAATACTTGTGAATTTAGCGTTTTTATTGGCTTTTGTGAAATAAATGTTATTTAGATGTAGACGTAATGTAGATGGGTTGGAAAGAAGATAGTGTGGCATATATATCCCAAATATAACAAACCAATTATTTTAGAGGCATCATAACTTTATATTCCTTCAATATATTCATAAAATATAAAAGTCATAGGGGGGCCTACATTGTAATAGTATTTAAATAAGTATATATTTAAAATATTCAGTGTTGTTCCTGAAATCATTATCTGATTAATATAAGTCTAGATAATATAATATAGGCCTACAGTTAGTAGAATCAAATTAACAGAATCTACATTGCATTGTTTAAAGCCAATAAGAGAGAGAAAAAAATATATATATCAATGATTTAAAAAAAATTATGATTAAAATTTTAATATACATTTATTGTTTACTAATTTATAGTGATTATAAATTTACACCTATTGCATCCAAATAAACTCTCTTATAACAAAAATGTACTTTCTACTTTTCTTCTCAACTTAAAAAATATGTTGTAATATATATATATATATATATACAGGGTTGTAGTGGAGGGTATACAGCGGTGTATGCCGTATACCCTCTGATTTTTCAAGCAAATTCCGTATACCCTCTGCTTTTTCTTTAAAACTATGCACACGCTTTGCAAAACGCTTTGTTTAATGAACAACATAGTAACAGATTTGAGATCATCTTTATTGATTTCAAACGTCTCCAATCTAATGTTTATTAATGCAAATGGACCACCTATAGAACACTTACAACCAGAAAAATTTGTAAATTCTTGGTTGGCCAACCATCGCTCTTCAGTTGACAATAGATCAAGAGTATGCACTACAAAAAAAGACACAGAAACGGATTTCTCTCGTCAAGCAGTTTGTTGTTGTTGAGACCCAGACCGTCCGACCTACCAGAAAGGTGTAAGGTAACTGTATGGACGGCCGGGCAGTGCCACCCAATTTATCGTCAAGCAGTTTGTAAAATATTTCAATGAAAATGATAGAGATATGCCTGATCTCCGGATTTACCAAACTCCCAATAACTTGAACCTTGTGAACACGAATTTCTGCTTAAGTCGAGGTTTCTTCAAAGTTCCACAATTCCTTTCCTGTAATATAAAATTATTAGGCTTTTTTTTCTCGATAATTTGAATTTCGATTGATTCGAACATTTCCCCCGGTCCTTTGAATATACCCCATAGGCACCCGGAGGGGGGAGCGCAAGGGGACGATCAACCCCTGGGTTATGAATTTCCTATATATATACATGTATGTGCGTGTGTACATGTTTTTTTGGCCCCTCCCCCTGGAAAGTGTAAGTAGTAAGTACATGTTTCGCCTCCCCCTGGAAAAAATTCTGCATGCACCCATGGTATACCTCTGTTTTTTTTACTACTACAGCATTGTATATATATATATGAGACGGTGAGCGGTACAAAAGCCCAACCACCAAAAAACATTTTTTGGAGTTAACCATACTAAATGACTTCTGAAAGAGTTGTTTTATCAGATGGTAAAGTTTTTAAAATTATTTAAACGCTGTGGGAGGCATTAATCTGTTTCTTCACTATTGAGAATGGGAGTTTTCACATAATGAATAACAGCCCATCTCCGACATGTCTTGAGAAAAATTGGTTCTGTATGGGGCTCATGTACGCCTGCTCCTGCCCTTGATTAGTGCTACCTGCTTCATTAATTGATAGTTTGTTTGTATTCTCAGTGCGGTTCTCAGTGATAGTTATAGATACACATATTTTTATAAAGAAGTGAAAAGTCTATTATTTCTAGTTTTCATACTTTGGAAACAAAGCAAAAAGTATTTATTATTTCTTGGGAAAAACAAAGAAACTTTTTTTTTAATTATAAAATTACTTGCTTGAAAGAAAAGTAGATTTAGTGTGTCAAGCTCGTCGATCGATCGCACCCCCCCTGAAATCTGTCTAGTGGGTAATCAAAACCTGTACATGGTGATAGTGTTACCACTATTTTCTTTCTAACACTCATGTTTTGTTTGTTTCAACATCTTAAGTATTTTATTCATTTTATTTTTAGGATGGGTCGGAAATGCAGTGTTCCCATGTGTAGATCTAACTATAGAGGCACGTCTTATATCCCATCATTCCTTTTTCCTAAAGAGGAAGCTAGGCGTACTTTATGGATAAAAAGTATAAATCGCTCTGATTTTGAACCCAGTGCAACAGCTGTTGTTTGTGTTCATCACTTTGATGAGAAGTTTGTAATACGTGAAGACAAATTTACCCGAGACGATGGCACAGTGATTGTGTTTCCAAGAAAAAACTTTACGCTAACAAAGGATGCATACCCAACTATATTTCCAGACCAACCATCATACTTAACTGTGCAACTGGCTTCAGAACGAAAATCACCATCTCAACGTCGTCAGGAAATGATAGCAAAAGATGAAGAGAAGTTTTTGCAATGGTGTGCCAATGATGTTATTTCATCTTTTGAACAATTTACAAAAAAATGTGGCGCTGCGCAACATCCTAATTGGATTAATATTATTCGTGATGATTATGTGTTGTATTATCGGATCGATGACTGTGACTGTCCTAAAATTACAGTGTCCATAAAAGTATTTAAAGATTTAACTGTCAAAGTGTGGCATTTAGGAAACCCAATAGAGATTAAGTCATTGGAGTGGATTTTAGGCCCAGATTACAAATGCGATAAATGGACGAAATTTGATTGTTTAATGAACCTCTTAGTATCCTATGAAATAAATGATATATCTTTTGATCAGAAATTGTTAACTGCCGCTTATCTTCTGCAGAAGTGCTATGATGAAATTGAAGAAAATGATGATGAGAAACATTTACGATTAAAACTGAAATTCTTGAAAGAACAGATAACTTTAATATCTGTAAAACAATTGCGCTATAGTTCAGATGTTCTTATTTGGGCTTCCAAATTGTATTTTTGCTATCCGTCATCTTATTCTGAATTAAGAAATAGTGGTGTCCTAATTTTGCCTAATCCGTGCTACCTTAAGAAATTATCAAACTTAGTTAGTTGTACCAGTACCAACACTGTAAATGCCCATGTGAGATATTTAAAACAAAAAGCGAGCTTAATAGATGACTCTGAAAAAATTATTAATGTTCTTTTAGATGAGATCTATGTCACTCCATCAGTAAGCTATAAAGCTGGTTATCTTGCTGGCATATCAGCCAATTCCAATTCAGAAGCCACCACAATACAAGCTTTTATGCTTGTATCTGTTTTTTCTAAAAACAAGGACATTGTCTCCTTAATTCCTGTCAAAAATCTCACAGCACAAACCCTCCATAGTTACACGTTAAGAGTTTTACAGATTTTGTCAGAATGTGGCTATTCTGTTTTATGTTTGATATCAGACAACAATAGAGTAAACCGCAACATGTTTAAACATTAAATTTGATTCCAAATGTAACATGTAGTTGTGGAACAGAGCATAGTATTTTGGGTAAAAGATGTCTCTCCGTAATTGCAAATATTTTTTTAAATAATTATACGAAGGTCCGAAATGATAAAAGAACATCAAAAAACTATAAACGAAAACTTTCAACTTATAACAATTTTTAATGTGAAATCTCCTCTCTTTGTGAAATCTCCTCTACCCAATGTATAGGTATTTCTTAATGATTTTTCATATATTTATATACACCGAACGGCCATTACATTATGACCACTTGCATGTAAATTAAATCGAGGTACATATTTTGCTCTGTAACTTTCAACGTATTTTACTCATAAAAAATCATTCATGGGAAAAAAGTTTCGAATGCTTAATATAATTACAAATAACTGAATATTTTCGAACACGACATCACTTAAACATTCAATATCGAATAATGGCATAAAAGTATAAGGTTGGAGGAAAAATGTCTTAAAATCTGATTTAGAGTATAATGAATTTGCTCCTATGGGTATTAATAGATATTTCTTAATAATTCTCCATTCATATAAGAGAAAATTTGTTATTCTAAATAAGTTTCTGCGAAACTTTTCTTTCAACCTTCAATTTTTACGCTCTTTTTTAACAGCAAATCTTTAATTGATAAAATGCTAGATAATTTTTAATTATTAGTTATCATGTCAAGTCTCTGAAGCTCTTTTATTTCCTGGAAAATGTTTTTTATAAGTAAAATATATCGAAAGTTATAAAGTTAAATATGTCAAAATATGTACCTCTTCCATTGAAATAACATGCATGTAATGTAATGGCTCTTCAGTATATATATATATATAGGGTGTTTGGTAAAGGTCGCAACAAAAGTGTCACATCATGTAGCTTGACATTTTTTAAAACTAAAGTCAAGAGGGACAATTTTCATAAAAATTAAAATTCAGCCTGTTAATTGCAATTTTATTATTAGGGTCTTACAATGTTAAATGACTTTACCAAATAATTAAAATGCCCTTTAAGGATAAGATAACCCTTTCTAGTTATATGAACCACAAAAATAAAATTGTAAAATAAATTTTCTAACTAATTATAAAAGCTTAGTATGGCGACTTTTATAGTGCAAGGTAATATCCAAAAAAGGGTAGTACAAATGAATGTAAATTCAGAGAAACAATTTCAGCAAACAATTTCAATTTTTGGTACACCCCCCCCCCCCTCCCCCCAAATTTATGGATTATACACACCCAAATGTTTTGGTGTAAGTAATTAAAAAGTCAATGTGCAGAAAATTTCATGTAAATAAAATTTTTTCTTTAATCTTGTTCTTTTTGTGTACGTGTTTTGATTTTTTATTAGTGAGTCAAAAATTATTTTTTATTAGTGAGTCATTTGTAAATTGTCTATGGGCAATTGTCATATTGTCGTAGCAAAAGGTAAGATTAAAATTGAGAATGTTATTGCTACAGTACTATCAATTAATGAATAATGTAACTTTATTCTTTCAATCATCTGACCTCCAAAGAGACTGGAAACCAATGGTTTTATTTATTTTATGCACATGTGTATTAAATATAAAAATGTGAAATACACAAATTCATATTGGCACCGAAAACTTGCAGATGACAACACTCAGCAACCTTAGTGTTAAAAGTAGAATTTTCAAAACTTCACATCACAGGTGAAAATCGTCTGTCAATAAGTAACGTCTAAAATTATTTTCGTTGAAAAAAAAAAAAAACAGGTAAGATTTAAGCTATTAAAATAAGTTTGATAAAATTGTTTGTCATTGTAATACAGTATTATATTTAATATTTAACCGATTTATTCAAATTTATTAAACTATTTCTGTTGTAAAAAAGCGTATCACCCGAAAGCGATTTTTTATTCTTTTTAAAATTATTACTATTTGAGACTACTGTCTTTTCCTGTCATTCACGCTAATCTCTGCATTTTATTTTACCAAAGCAGGGATTTCAATTTAATCTGAAAGTGCACAATAACGAAAAATAAATATTTTTATATCACAACCCTGCTGTCAATTACAAATGTAACTTCCAAAATAGTCGTTCATAATGGGCGTGATCACTTATTGATGCTTAAAATATAAATCTAATGTCTGTATTATTATTAAGTATGGATGCATATTATTTTTAAGTATATATATATTATTAAGTATGTATGTATATTACTATTAAGTATGTATTATTATTAAGTATATATATTATTAAGTATGTATATTACTATTAAGTGTGTATTATTAAGTATATATATATTATTAAGTATGTATGTATATTACTATTAAATATGTATGTATATTAATTATTGTATAGTAGTATTAAATAAGTATTAATATTATATTAATTAATAGTATTAAATAATTATTAATAGATATTAAATATTATTATTAAGTATGTATGTATATTAGGATATATGTTATGTAAATCTGACAGTTAAAACTTTTGAAAGACCTTATTATAAAAATGTTTTAGGAGAACTATGTAATTAGAAATTGAATTAACTCTGCCCAAAAGCATTATTATATATGTATAAGAGGTCATAATGTGTTTCTGTGCATTAGGTTACTTAAGAACAAAAGCCAGATTTTTCAAGTAAATGAATTTTATGAAAAAATAAAATTCAAAAGGTTAAAACTTGCCATTGAATCTTTTAGAAGAAAAGGGGAAAAAAAAACTCGTAACTACGGATGGAAATATTCAGTATTTTTTTACTTTACAATCTTATTTATATTCCTTCTTTACATATATAATTTGTTTTCGTTATATTTATTTAATTAAATCATTTTTACTTCAACCAACTTCTATCATTCTAAAATATCGACGCTGATTAAGAACTGGAGCAAAGTGTAAACGCCGTAGATGGGATGTAAGTTGTGACGTCACAAAACCTGCATCTAGGCCCGATAAGAAGAAGAAATCCCGCCGGCCCCGCTTAAAGCGACCCTGATAATGTGAATAGATTAAAAATCATTTCAAAACTATGACCAAGATATTTCTTTTAAAAAAATAAGCTACCAGCTACTTTGACGATCTTCTCATGTGATCAAAATGGTTGGATTTTTAGTTAATGGTGTTTTTCCAATCTATTTTTTGTCATATTAAAAAGTGTACTGACCTATGATTATACTACTTAATCCCATAACAGGTTAGTTAGTATAGGGGAGACTGGGGAGGGTTGACCCACTTTTTATAAATCTGGGTTTTTTTTGTTTGTTTTTTAAGTTTTGAACCCAAAGATACACTTAATACATTCTTTTAAAGACCATACAATTTATTATCAAAATAAAAATACAACTAAAGTATGTCTCATGCCGAAATAAAAAAATAATTGATTTTATAAAAGAGAAATTTATGGGTCAAGGCTCCCCACATGTGGGAGGTTTGACCCACATTAAGGGAGGTTTGACCCACATTAAGGGAGGTTTGACCCACATTAAGGGAGGTTTGACCCACATTAAGGAAGGGTTGACCCACATTAAGGGAGGATTGACCCACATTAAGGGAGGGTTGACCTACTTGTTTTAATCTAAGTAAATGCTAAAATAGAATAGAACTAACTTTAAGAATTGAACAGTTAACAGCACTTATAGTCAGAAAAATCAAAATAAATTCTTGATACAACTCATATAGTTCCTCTTACTGATATTGGATTCAGCAACTTTATAAAATCTTTCTCTGATGTGACAGATGCATCTTCAGTCTTTGGGTAGATAGAATAATAAATGCATAAATATATGTAAAAATTTTAGATGGTATTAAATAAAAGTGAGCATGGAATTTAATAGAAGAAAGAAAATCCATATGGTCATAGTTTCACAAGTCATAGATCAGTATTAGGAATTTCCAGCACTGGGTAAAATGTAATTTTTTTTTCTTTGGATTTCTTTTCCCAAAGGATTTGCATTATAAAATTTTCTACTTTAAAATACAAAGGTTTCCTAAACAAGAAATCTTATAGAAAATATCTGTTATATAGTCCCAAATACAGAAATTCAACACATCATGTTTTACTCTTCTTTTCATGTTTTCTTCAAGGCTGAAATGGCAGTCCTCTAACTTTTTGTCAGAAGACTTGCAAACAAATAGTTTGAATACAAAGTGTAATTTCCAGTTAAATACATAAGGCAAAATATATTAACATAATAAATGAGTGTGTCTGTTCATCCATTGGTCACATAGCGAAAAAATTGAAACCTAACCCTAATTCAAAACCTTTCAACAGGGTACCCCAGACCTGAAAGTATGGCTTCGGTCTTTCGGGGCCACAAATTATTTTGAGATTTCACAACTCTTTCGGAAAAAATTTCTTGTAGGGGAGAGGTTTTTACCATGAAGGGATGTTTTTTGAGATTATAGTAAAGGGGCACAATTAAAAAATGAAAAATCTTCTTTTTGTATATATAAACAGTTGAGCATTATAGAACACAGACCATTTAAACATAAATAGTTTATCTGTGGATGCATATAAATTAAAGTAACCTTGTATTTTTCTAAATATACTTTTGAAATCATAGCTACCAAATAATATCTTATAAAACAATATCTGCACATTTCTTTGTCAAAGAATATTTGATTCATAAATTAGATGTTCATGAAGTTAAATTACGTTAAAATTATGTAAATATGTCTTAAAAATAACTAAACTTTTATTTAATACTCACATGAATTTATTATAATCATAGGAGAAAGGTTTGAATCATAGGTCAAGCCTCCCTTACATATCATGGGACAAGCCTCCCTTTGGTAGTGATTTTGGTTTTGATTTCATAAAACTTAAATTAGATATTGATTTGAAAAATAATAAAATAGTAGTGATGTAGCTAAGGTTCTCAACTTTCAGAATATGAGTTTAAATTCTCATATTTAAACACAATTATTTACAAAAAAGTTTTCTAATAGGAACAAAAAACTTACTTTTTGATGATGAAAACACAAAATCCAATCTAGTTTGAACAACAGAATAAGAACAACTAGCACATTTTAATAGGTAATAGCTTACATCTGCAGAATGTTCTGTTATCTTTTGAAAGATTTGAAATGCTTAAAATAAAATAAATAAATAAACTCGTGGTGGGTCAACCCTCTCCAGTCTCCCCTACTGACTAAACTACCCAGGTTATGAGAGAACTTCACAATATAATTTAATACTGGACAGGGACAGATTTACTGATGATAAGCACACTAAGCGACTGCTTAGGGCCCCAGCATCAAAAAAG
Organism: Amaurobius ferox; assembly: GCA_951213105.1. Taxonomy (NCBI): domain Eukaryota; kingdom Metazoa; phylum Arthropoda; class Arachnida; order Araneae; family Amaurobiidae; genus Amaurobius; species Amaurobius ferox. Next base: position 59,876,996 of record OX578149.1, read on the forward strand.
GGGTGCTGACTCTTCCAATACTTTTAGTCAAATTGAAATTATTACACAAATTTGCTCAATTATGTAAAATAATCTTTATTTTTCAAAGAAACAATAAAATTAATATTACTGAAGCAGTTTAAAAGCAACTTCTACTTACAAGTTCTTCAGGAAGAGTGACGCTATGTCCTTTCTATAAAATTTGATTTAATTTAAAGACTCTATGGCTAAAATCCATCTTTATCTGAGCCAAAATGATGCTGTCAAAAGCAGTGCTGGAATTAAGGTTTCTGGAAAGCCTGGATTATGAAGCATTGGAATTCCACATTAGACTATTCAGTACAAGTAATTCTATATATCCATCTGGGGCCTCACATGAAGACCATATAAAAGATATTGTTCTCAATCCAATGTTTCTTATAATTCTTTGGGTCCTAGGCTCAGCTTCTATAATTTTATATGCACTTTAGAAAGAGTATTGAATCTATTCATTAGTTTTATGAAAATTAAAATAATGAATTTAAACTGTGTCATAAACATTGAAATTCATATAAAATTATGTGACACTATACACATGATACATTATGATATCACAAAATATGATGGGTGGTCCCAGAGAATAGTATTTTTTAGGATCCCTGATCATGTTAATTCATCCCTGATATCGAGACTTTAGAACCATATCATTCAATTTAACCTACAGTAAATACTTCCAAATAAAGAGTATGCCTCATTTTACTACTGTAAATACATGTAATTTTTTTTTTTTTTTTTTTTTTTTTTTTTTTTTTTTTTTTTTTTTTCAGGATCTTGTTTATTTTCAATAAAAATGGTTCTGAAAGCTCTGTGAAAGCTAAAGTCCACCCACCTCGTTTGAATGGAGCATCTGTTGGTGTCTTTAGTACTCGCTCTCCACACCGCCCTTGTGCCATTGGATTGTCTCTTATTAAGTTGGATGATATAATAGGTTTGAATTAATTTTTATGCTACAAATAAAAATTATATATTTTTCAATAAAAGTTAACTAAATCATTTTATTTTAACCAGAATGACCAATAAAATTAATAAGTAAAGACCACTTTGTGCAAAAGAATGAGGAAATCTTAAGCAACGTATTTAAGCACAAATAAAATAATAATATAGCATACAGCTGTCTTGAGGATACACTGGATACCCTTTGTCAGTGCAAGAGAACTAACAAACCTAAAGTCAAAACATGAAAGCCAAGAGCCAAGACGCTTCATTACGGGCTTCCATGGGACCGAAGGTCCCTTACGCCCACATCGAAAATAGTATTGTCCACTCTGAGTAGTTTTCCAAGTATAGCAATATGGATAGCATTGGCACTCTTCGTAGTTCGGGTGCTATGTAGAGGTCAGAGACGGATGATGGTATGCCGTCTTCATCTTGGAATGGCAGTAGTACAGGCTGAGGCTGCAAGAGAAAAGGGGGGCAGGGCCAGAGGAAGTTCAACCAATAGAAAAGAGTTAAGGTCAGCAATGCTGAAGAGTTAAAAAGTTTACAATTTGTTTTAAAGTTGATTTTAGTTAACAATTAAAAATACAAAATATAAGAAGCTTAATGCAATTTAAATAAAGGAGTTAAGAGTTAAGTTTAGTTTAGAAGTTAAGAGTTAAGTGTTAAGTAAGAAGCAAGTAGAATCCGATAGTTCTTGTCGTGATAAAAAAGGCCCTTTTCAGGTCCACAAGTCACAAATTTTTTCAATTTTAGAGAATGTCAAAAAATGACGGAATCTAGTACCCAGAAGACTGGGCTGGCAAAAAGAACAAGATCAATGTGATCAGAGTTCGCGGATCAAGGTTCCAAAGGGAAAAATGGCCTATGTCAGGAAGTCAACTGAGGGGGGGGGATTATCCTGCAAGGCTATGATAGCTCTTGAAGAAAATCCACACCAGGTCTATCTGCGTAGTTGCCTTATGCAATTCAGAAAGTACATTTTCAACTGCACGAATGAGCAAATTCTTGTCATGGGTAGTTCTCATGTCCAAGAGAGTTAGTAAGAAGTCGGTATAGTTGATAGCACTAGTGCTATCAACTTGAGCTTTGGAATTTTGGACGGCGCCGACTGGGACTGACTGTACCTCAACAATTTGTCCGGTATTTTTGGAAGATGAGTCGATTTGTTCCTGGGGTCCAGGAACAGTGCTAGCAGGTGCAGTTTGTTCCTGATGTTCAAAAACTATGCTAGCGTAGTTCGCGTTGGGTTTAAAGCCAGCTGGTCGGTAAGGACGACCTGAGTTTCCAGAGTTTAATTTTGGGAGGGGGGGGTCCTAGTATTGGAGTTAAATTTACGAGGGGGATTACCCTACTACTCTTAGTCACTGACGAGTTGCCCGGATATTTCGGGCAACCGCGCCAGTTGGCAGAATGATTGCCGCTGCAGTTGCAGCATAGCTTAAAATCAGCAGTGCAGTCCTTGGCGGCGTGAGGCCCTGCACATCTGACGCAACGCAATGGCAGTCCGCATGCCGGACTGCTATGGTAAAAACCGTTGCAGCCATGGCATTGGCTGACAAAGCCTTTGTGCCGGTGTACGGCTTCACTTTCACTTCAGTGCCTAAGAGCCTTGTAATTTTGTAAAGGTCTTCCGGGTTAGTCCCGGGCTCTAGCTGGAGGTAGTAGAGAAGGAGGGGAATTTTGCTCCCTCTCTTAGAAAGTCTGAAGATGTTTATAATTTTGAAATCCATAGCTTCGACAGCTCTTTTGATAAGGTCTATGTCAGTTACGACAGGGATTCCCCTAATCACTACTTTGACTGGGAGATCCTCCCTCAAAGAATAAGTTTTAAATTGAATGCCAGATTTTTTCATAAAGTGCACACAATTATAAAATTCCTCTTCATTCTACACATTAAATGTGAAATATTGCCGGTCTAATACAGGCTTGATGTCGGGTGCAAACCTTTTCAGGTTATAGAGCATTGAAGGCCAGTCAGGCTGGGAAGCGTTAACAAAAAGAGACAGTATGTTCTGGGTTTTTGGCTTCTTTGCCAAAGGGTCGTCCTTACCGGATCCGGTCAAATTCTCATTGGTCGGCTCACAATCCTTAGAAGTCATTTGGGTACTAGCAGGTCTGGTGGCCTTGTGGATGAATCCATCTTCATCCGTGAAGGTACGGGGGTAAAATCCCCACTGGAAGTCCTAATTCTAACAATTTTATCGCTGTTAACATTATTAGAATCACAAGCCATATTGGGCGGGATTGTTGAGTTTTGTATGAGTTTGGTTGCTTGCCTTAGGGGCAGTTTGAGCATTTTGACTGTCAGTTCTTTCGATTACTAAAGGGTTAGAATCATTAAGTTTATCAGGTTTAAAATTATAGTCTGGTCGGTTGTCTAATTCCTTAATAGTGCTGGCTTTAGGAGCCTTAAGTTTGTCATCGGAGGGGGGAGGGAGGATGTAGTTAAGACATGCTTACCACAGCCTATCCCTGCTGCCATCCTCTTGATTTCCAGTTGTGCTAAGTCCATTTCTCTAATCAGGTCTGTTGAGTCTTGGTTCTCCATTTCCAGTAATTTGAGCTTTCGTTCTAAGTCCTTTACATGCGCCATCATAGTCTGGATATTCTCAAAAGCAATCGCTTTGTTAGTACAGTTATCGACTTCCATTGCGGTACTGTCACTTTCGTGTGGTTCGATCGTTGATGCAAACCTATCCTGCTTCTTCTTGCCCATGTCGGGAGCTCGCTCGGATTCGTCCTATCACCTCGGAGTCTAGGCTCCGAATTCCGAGAGGGCAGAAATAGAAGAAACAGATGAATTTATATGCCCAAGTTCTGGATTAAAAGTCCACCTAAGAGAGCCAATCAGAAAGCAAATAAAGAACAGTTCAGCCAATCGTATTAAGAAAGGAAATAAATATAAAGAAATTAGAAAAAATTTCAAGGCTCTTCACCATACAGAGGAAAAACAGCTGTACTGAACAAGTCATTAACAAAATTATTAGAATTTTTCTAGATATGGAAAGCTTAAAAAAAGTTAAAATCATAGATCATGTCTTTTTATATGATCCTTGCTAAAGAAAACTCAAAAACAGTGGTCAAAATTATAGCAATGTTGAGCAATTAAAAATTTAATAAATTCCTGTTTTTTGGCATAGATTTTATGTTCCTTAATATGAAATGTTAAAACACGTTTAGTGTGACCAATATAAAAAGAAAGACCACACTGACAAGAAATACTGTAAATGCCCCAGCTATTAGAAATTTCTATGGGATTAAGAAGATCTGAGTTTATTTGAAGGAACGCAATATTAAATTTGAATTTTTTATGGATTTTAGCAATCTGCTGACTGATTTTGGGAAAAAATGTTAAAATGATAGTGTTGTCAAAATCCTTTTCAGAAGTTAGTTTAGAGAAAGGTTTAGAAAATTTTTGAATAGCGTGATCAACGATTAGAAATGTGGGTTTTCCAGAAAATTTTCCGCAGTGTAAAATTTTAAACTTATTCTTAAATATTACATTTAAGCTAGATTAATATGTCCATCGACTTTTAAGAGTATTTGTTCTTACATTAGAGCTACAGTCATATATATATTAAATAATATGGTTAAAAAAAGGGTGTAAATCTTATAAAATATTTTATGTACAAAAATTTCTAATACATATGTATTGAAGTCAGCAGCTGTAATTTAATATTTTCATTGAGTACCTATACTTTTGAAAAGTTATAAAATAATTATATTTTATCTATAACAATAGAAAAAATATTTTTGTAAATCATAAATTTAAAACAATGTACAAAAGATATAGCAAATTAAAAATAAATAAAAATTGCTAATCTCTTTCTGAATCATAAATAATTTACTGCTTATTACAGGTGTAAGAAATAAATTTATGATTTTTATATGCTTGCTTTCTGTAAAAGAGGAATAAAAAATGTTATTCTCACAACAGCAGTTTTATTTATTGTGATATAAAAATATTATAAGAAAAAATAAAATAATAATAATAAAAAGAAAAATACATTGTGTAGTTTATTAAAGGTATAAGAAATATATTATTAAATATATAAAAATGTTAAAAAAATACTTATAATTAAACACTTTTCTGTTGATAATTCCTATATATAATATTAAAAATTATTTTAAAAATTATGAATGGGCGAGTTATATTTTATTGAATGGGTGAGTACCGTGAGATAAAATAGACAATTTGGTGGACATTCAGTTAAGCATATATTTAGTGCTGTTTTAAAGTATTTTCCTTCAGCTGAAACACTTGCGAAAATATTCCATATTTATTATATTTTCATAAATTTTACAGAGTTAATTGCTAAAAGAATAGGCTTCTAAAAATGTTACCTGCTATTTTATCAGAATGAGTAAAATGTCACTTGTACCCTTTTAGTTTTTTCCTATCCTTTTTTTTTTTTTTTTTTCAAAATAAAGTATTATTCCTGTTCCTCCTCAAAATTAGAAAATTAAATAATCAAAGACTTCTTGTAAAGTTGCTTTTCAAAAACCAGAGTGGTAGGAGTATTACATTTCATTTTAATATGAATTGGGGAGGAACAAAAAAAAAAGAAGTGGGAATTTTTCAGAGTTAAACATAGAGGAAAATTTTCCATTTCCAGGAAAATTTTCCGACCCACATCTCTAAGTAAGCTACCATAAGCTACCATAAACTACTATACAGTAAGCTACCATAAGCTACCATACAGTAAACTACTATAAGCTACCATACAGTAAGCTACCTATAGTAAGCTACCATAAGCCTTAAGGTTGGTCGTGTGGTCTGAGTTTTCGACCCACATCTCTATCAACAATGCTAGGAGAGAAACCAGGATTGACAGTAACAGCTTTTAAATAATTAATCTCAGAATTGAGCAAATTCATAGTAGAAGAAATGTTCAAAGCAGGATGGACAAATCTATTGAAAGCAGCAATTTTCTGGTTAGGTGGATCACTGGAATTTTTATGTGGACGTAAAGAGACCAAAAAAAGTTTATGAAAGACTGTAGTGAGAAATTCATCATCATCGTGGATGACAAAAATATCCAAAAATGGAAGATGATTGTTGTTTCCTATTTCATAGGTAATTGAATGCAAGGATCATCACAAATACCATCAACATTATTAAGAGAGTGACCCAGAAGAGCAAAACTGTCATCAACATAACAAGTATAAAATATAAACTGAATAATTTCAAAATAATGCATATAAATGTCACTGAGAATAGAACTGAGTGGATTACCCACAGCTAAACCATCAGACATACTGATGAATTTATTATGAAAGACAAAAGAATTTTGCGATAAACAAGCACTAGTAAGAGAAACAAACTCATCAATTTAAAATTCAAAGAAATGGAATTCACACAATCTTTTCCTGAGACAGGACAATAAACCCGAAATGTTCAAAGCAGGACAATAAAGAAGAAACAGGACAATAAAGAAGAAATGTTCAAAGCAGGATGGACAAATCTATTGAAAGCAGCAATTTTCTGGTTAGGTGGATCACTGGAATTTTTATGTGGACGTAAAGAGACCAAAAAAAGTTTATGAAAGACTGTAGTGAGAAATTCATCATCATCGTGGATGACAAAAATATCCAAAAATGGAAGATGATTGTTGTTTCCTATTTCATAGGTAATTGAATGCAAGGATCATCACAAATACCATCAACATTATTAAGAGAGTGACCCAGAAGAGCAAAACTGTCATCAACATAACAAGTATAAAAAATAAACTGAATAATTTCAAAATAATGCATATAAATGTCACTGAGAATAGAACTGAGTGGATTACCCACAGCTAAACCATCAGACATACTGATGAATTTATTATGAAAGACAAAAGAATTTTGCGATAAACAAGCACTAGTAAGAGAAACAAACTCATCAATTTAAAATTCAAAGAAATGGAATTCACACAATCTTTTCCTGAGACAGGACAATAAACCCTCATTAGGAACATTGGTAAATAAAGAATTTAAACTCTTGTGGTTTGACTATGGTCTCCTTTGATCTTAAATCCTTATTTACCAATGTCCCTGTTGAGGGTGCATTGTTCTATCTCAGGAAAAGATTGTATGAATTCTATTTCTTTGCATTTGAAATTGGTTACTTTTTTCTCTTATCAAACCATTTAAATGTGTTTGAAATTTCATTTAAAAACTATCAGAATGGATTTCAAAATTAGAAAATTACTTAAATAGTTGCATAAAAAGGAATACACCTATGTGAAAAGAAACATTGAAGTTTTGAACACAAAAGCTTCTCAATCTCATATACACACACAGACTAGTGAATTAGAAACCTGAGAACATGTATGCAAAGTATGTTGGTTATGGGAAGTACACGTGATCATAACACGCTGATCATAACAGACATGATTGCCACACTATAAAACTGTTGTCAGTATGTATTTTGAGAGAAGTGGATCAAAATAGAGAAAACAACAGATCTGTCTCCATTTGATAAAAGTCTTATTGTAGGGGCTCATTTGGCAGGAGCCACGATTGCCAGAACAGAACAACAAACTGACTTCTTGAAAGATAAGATATTGAACGTGTATAACAAGTGGAAACAGAACCCCCAGACATTGTTTAAAAGGTGGAACTGTGAATCAAAAACCATTAATCAAGCCTATGATCAGTGGTATCTCAGATGGCTTGTACGACAGAAAAGGGGATCTACTGTGCAGCAACTGACTGAAAACTTCAATGAAGGAGAATATGTCCTGAATGCTAGAGGTATCCTTTCCTGGCTGTACAATTAACTGCTCTAAACTTATAAGGTGAGTTGCATGATCTGGGTTCTTTACCATATACCCTGGCCACTGCAAAGTCCAGATTTCAACCCAAATGCACTTCATCACCTTGTAGAATCCATATGTTCTGTAATTCGGACTAAAGGTGATCCAATAAAATATTGAACCTGGGTTTTTAATTTATTGGCCGGTGTGTGTATAATGTTAATCAGCATACCAATGAAAACCAAACTGAATCAATTTCTATGACATTTTAATGATAACTATATTTTATAATGAAACTAACAACATGCTAAAGTGGCTGAAATTGTTAAAATGGTTGATAATGCATGCTATATATACATGAGTGCCCACAGAATGCTCCATGGAGACAAACCAGAACCATTGTCATCATTGGGGGAGTGGTAGTGGGGAAACTCAAGGATAAAACGTACAACTTCAACTAGCTTAATGCTCACCTTTATGACTGTGAACTACCAGAAGGGCGAGTACCCCATCTTGCTCTTTCCTCTGGACCCCCATGGTTTTATATCCCACTCAGGATTAATTCATGTCTATGTGTTTAACTAACATGTAACAAACAAACCATATAGCGAACAATTTCTAGGAATGAAACTAATTAAAAAATTAAGAATTACTACATGTTAATTTAGAGATTTTTAACAATTATGGAATAATTTGTTGTAAGTACACATTGAAAAATTTGCTGAAGCATGAGAAAGTAGAATAACATATGAAACATATGAAATGTAATTCATGATTATGAAATTTAATGTTGAAAAAATATGTCTTTATTTTCATGTACAATATTTTGTTTGCAGATAGTACATTGTTTTTGTCTGGTATTGACATGTTAGATGGTACCCCTGTTCTAGACATTAAACCTTATATCCCATCTTATGATACACCAAAGATGTATAATGATATAGGACGTGCTGAATGTAAAGTGAATATTTTTCAAGAGGATGAAAGAAACTTTGTGGGTATGTATGTGTTAAGTTTGTTATTTATAATGTTAGGCAGTTTTGGAGTTTCTATTGATTCTTTTAGTACAAATTTGGAAATGGTGTACTTATATTTTGAGAAAACAAATTATAAAAATATTTTTTTCATTAACAATACTATAAAGTGATCGAAAAGTCATGCACATCGAATTTTAAAATCATATATTAAAGAAATTGAAATAGTAGAATTATTTTCCATTAAGTGATACTAATATACCCTCAAAAATAAATCAGAAATATCACCTGCTGTTTTTAATATGTCAGACGATCATTACAGACCTTTTTATATCAATCAAAGAACTTGGCATTTTTCCAGAAAGAAATTATTTTTTATTTTTATTTTAGAGCAGTATTTCTCTAGTCATTGTTATGAGAGTGTTATTGAAGAGTTTCAAAAGAAATGCCCATGCTTTAAAACACATAACAATTCAACAATTACGATGTTAGTGAAGCATATTCGAGAAAGTGGATCTGTAGCAGAAAAAGAGAGAACAAACCAGCAGACCTTCCAACGCAGATAAAGTATTTGAAACAGAGACTGTTGCTGAAACTGTTCAATGAACTCTTCTGAAATTCTTCAATAACACTCTCCTATAGCTAGAGAAATATTGCTTAAAAAATTCTTTCACTCTGGGATAACACCATGTCCTTCAATAGATAAAAATTAACTAGAGTATGACTCAACTCGAATTTCTCTTACCAGAATCCATTTTTAAATAGCTTTTTTTTTTTGAAAAATCTGTATTATTGTTCCAAATGATCACAATTACAACATCTTACTCTTGATTAGAGCATGAAAAAAATCTTTCAATTGATACCAAGTCTGATAATGTATCCCCCAGGGGAGCAACTCTCCTCCCCCCCAAGTAAGGCTAATAACTTCATGAAAACAAAAATTGTATTGTGACTATTTTTCACTACAAATGATAAAACTATTAGGTTTCGTGGTCATTGAGCCATAAATAACCCCTTTTATACATGATTATATCAAATTTTGACTTTCTTCTTCTTCAGTGGCCTGACAGCCCAGGATGGGCCCTTGCCTTCCGCAGTATAGAACTCCAGGCTCCCCTATCCCTGGCCAAAGACCTCCAGTTCAAAACTTTTAAAATTTTAAAGTCCTTTTCCACACAGTCAAGCCATCTGAGTTTAGGTCTTCCTCTTTTACGGGTGCCGAATGGTCTGGCCGAAAAAATATTTTTTGTTGTACGTCTTTCGGCCATCCTGCACAGGTGACCCACCCATTTAATTCTCTGAATCGTGATATAATTGACTATATCTGGTTCATTAAAAGACTTATAAAGTTCAGAGTTAGAGTTCTTCTTCTCCAGATGTTGTTACAATTTAAGCCACCAAAAATACCTCTCAAGATTTTTCTCTCAAAAACAGAAATGATATCTTTAACCCTTTCTGTCATTGCCCAAGTCTCAGCAGAGTAGGTAAGAATGGGTCTGATTAAACTTTTGTAGATTATAATCTTCGTTTTTCTGCTGATGAAGTCAGACTTTAAGTACCTTTTAAGGCTGAAAAAACATCGGTTAGCAGCTGTAACAAATTTTGACCTATGTTACCATATTAAGAAAATATAAAAGTTTGTATAAATTTTGCAGATTTCGCTCGCATTAAATATTTTTTTATCTAGTTCTAGATTTTTCATTAACAAAGCATAATATAAAGTTTCGTGAACATCCATTAATATTTGTGAGAGCTATCATGTACACAAGATATCGACCACAGACAATTAGACGAGCATCACTCCAAAAATGTCAAAATATGTTCAGGTGGTCCTAAAATATATATTGGCATCAGAATCTCGAAATCTAAAATATTTGTGAAAACAATACTTTTTCAATACTATGTATGAGAAAGTAAAAAGATGTCTGTAATTATCATCTGATGTATTAAAACAGTAGACAATATTTCTAATATATTTTTGAGGGTATATTAGGGCAACTTATCTGAAAACATTCTACTAATTCTATTTCTCAGTACATTATATGATTTTAAAATTTGATGTGCATGACCTTTCGATCACTGTGTATTTTTAGTTGCTTCAAAAAATTAGAATCTTTCAAAATAACTTTTGAGTTTCCTTTTTAAAGTGGCATATTATTTTTGGTGTTAGTGTTAGACTGTGCTATATCTATTTTAGGAAGGGCAAAACCTTTCTTCTTTGTGCTGCTCTATGTGTATCGATCACCACTCATACTTGATACTGCAACAAAGGCTCGTAAAACAGACAATATTAAATGCCTTGAGCAGGAGATGTCTTTAGCTCAATGCTATGATACTGGCCTACCATGCTTCAGCCTGGGATTCAAACCCTGCATTTCCAAGGTGGTAATTTCACATTCACTCTACATCATTTACACTATAAAGTGACTTTGGACAAGCACAAAGCATCCTTCTCTCTATTATTTCCAACTATTCAACTTTTTGAAAATTATATACACATAGTAAAAATGCACTTTCTGTACTCCCTATGAGATAGTGCAAAGAGGCAGTTGAATGAAAGATTCAAAACTCTGCTACACTCCCTTCATTGGCCAGGTGATTAGCAACACTACTCACCTCAAGCTTGCCTTATTATGGCTTCATGACCACTATTTCCCTTCAACTTAACTTACACACCTCACCTACAACCCAGCAATAACTTCATTCAGTAATCTGCAACTCACTGGGAGTAGGGGAGTACTGTAGCGAATAGTGATAAGACAGCATCAAATGCTTTGAGCTGGAGGCATTTTTAGCTCGATGCTATGATACTGGCCTACCATGCTTTGGCCCTGGGATCAAACTCCAGCACTGCCAAGTTGATGATTTTGCATTCTCGCTACAATACCAAAAATAGTATTAATGAGCAAAATCTATAAATTATTTCAAAAAGCTTTTTTTCTTTGTACATCCAAAATCTTGACTAATTTACACTATAAAAAAAAATCTGATGTGGGCAGCACATGACTTTCCTTATATAATGCAATGACTTACTAATTAATGTCACACTAATTAATGGTATACAAGATATACAGCACAATGATTTTGAGCTTGAATTAACACAACTTAAATAAAAATTTGGCACTTTTGACAACTTATGAGTCCAAACAGAGTGACTTATTCCTACTCGTGTACACAATCATCATCAAAATGCAATTAACTGTTAATGAGTATCCCCTGAAATAAATAACTATTAGCGAATTCTTTGGTATAAAAATACAAAATGAGTACTTAAAATATCTCCTCTCATGAATAGGAGAACTAGACGCATGAGAAAGATGTTAAAAGATTTGTTTCATAACATTACATGTGAAAAGTGAACATATTTGATAATACATACTACTTCTTTTATTTATGTAATTTTTTGGATAAATTTATTTGAAAAATGTGCAATATCTCAAGAACAGTTCATGTTAGCATTCTAAAAAATTGATGTTATTCGTTTTCTAATGAAAAGTTAAGTTAGCAATAATTATTTATTATTATTGAATGTCGTGATTTTTTTCAATAATTTGAAATTTAGCGGATCTTCCCCCCATTTGATTCCGCTTAAAATTATAGAATTTTAGTATTCAGTAATTGTAATAATAGTACTAAATTATTTTTCAAAATGCTTCATTCGTTTGAGAAATCATATCCACAGACTCTCAGACACACACACACCAAAATAATAAACACACTAACATACATACACATTAACATGCATGCACACACACAAACATCATTTGAAAAAATAATTCGATTTCAATTCAGGGATGCTTAAAGCTTGCCCTTCTGTTGAAAACTCGAAGTTAAATTTTCAACCCTATCACAATACTTTCTCTATACATTATGCTACTATGCTACTTATACTTCTCTATACATTATGCATACTGTATGTGGGGAATGTAATTCAAACTATAATATACTCTATAACAAAATCGACACACCAAGGAGTTGTCCGATTGCGATAAAAATTGGTGGATGTGAAGAACATACATAGAAAAAGAAACGATTAAAATTTCAGAACAATTTAATGATTTACAGTTTGACCGTATACAAAGGAAGGAAGTCAATAAGACATTGGTCCACCTCTGGCCTGGATGCAAGATGTCACCTGGCGTGGCATAGACTGATAAAGTTCATGTATGGTGCCCTGCGAAATGTCTTGCCAAATTGTCTCCAACTGTCGAACTAAATCATCAACATTCTGAGATGGTTGCAATCGCCTTCCCATAATGTCCCAAATGTGCTCTATGGGAGAGAGATCAGGAGACCTAACTGGCTAAGGAAGTGTTGGGCAAGCTTGAAGACAATTCATAGCAACACATGCTGTGTGCGGCCATTATCTTGTTGAAAAGTAAGTCCGGGGTATCGCAAAAGGAATGGTAACACAACCGGTCGTAAAATGTTGTCTACATACCACTGTGCTGTCAGTGTGCCAGAAATGACTACCAAAGATGTAAGATATCCACAGTCGAAATGCAACAGAAACTTTGACCACAGATTCAGAATCTCTCCTTATATACACCTGCTGAATGTGCAGTTCCGATGCACTGGATCTCCCACTATTTATTCATTAGACACCAAATTTTATTCATTTGCACATTCCCTCAAAATATCTTTGCATATGAAATTTCATTACAATTGGGCAACTCCTTCTTGGTGCGTCGATTTTTTTGTTATAGAGTGTATATAAAATTAAAACCCCCAACTATATGCATGAAACATTTATATTTTTAATTGGACCATGTTTGTCTCAACTAATTCATTAAAGCTTTTTATCTTTAAATGTCAATATTTTGATGTGATTTCAATCAACCATCAATTTTGAAAATGTTGCCATATGCAAAATTTAAATTTTACATTATTTTAAATACCTAAATTGCAAGTGAACAAGCATTACTCATTTATTAAATAGATCGAGCTATTGCTACATCAACATTATTAAAGAATATAAAGGTAAAAAAATGTTAAATGCGGTAGTTTTATTTATGTCTTTAAGAAATTATTATTAATGTATTAGAAATTTTTTAACTTGTGCTGTTAGTCTTTGAAAATTGGTGACTCAACCTAATGATAAATTATCTAAATTATCTCAGAAATTATATAAAACATTCTATTTTTTAATTCAGATTTTGAAGCAAACAAAAGTTCCATTGAAGGTAAAGACCCTGATATTTTTAATAGAACAAATTTTGAAACCCAAAAGTTTGACAATTACAATCAAGACCAAGATGTAAAAAATTCAATTATCTATGAAGAATTTAAAGAGAAAGCATCTGCCACGAGCATAAGGACACTATTAAAGATGCCTTTAACTCAACTAGAAGTTATTTTTACTCAGCGAGCTGAAAAGGACATTGAAAAGTTTCATAGCCCAAATCACAACTCCAAGTGTGAGTACTGTTTAGATTTCATTGGAGGATTGTTTGAAGCCAAACAAGCTATAATAGAAATATTGCAGAATGATCCACGGTCTGTGTACAGAAGAAATAAGTGTTCAGACAAACTTTATTTTTTCCAAATAGATAGATTACATGTTACCTGTTGGTTTGATAATACAATTGCTGAGGTACTCAGAATAAACCCAAGTAAATCCGATTCTAGCATTGTAAAATTAAATATGTAAATGGCATGTTTCAATAAAATATTTTATAATATTTGTACAATAAGAATTTAAAGCAATTCAGTTCTAATCATAAGTTTGTCTCCGTCAAGTTGCATTTTGTTTGCCTTAATGAGATTAATGCAATTACGGTGAAACCTTGATTTCGAAGTCATCTGTCACAAGCTTAAGAACACTATTAAAGATTAAATCCTCTAACTTCATATGTATTTTTCCTCAATCCCAATTATCTTTTATACCATTGATGTATTTCTTCCCTGTGTCAGATGTTGTTTCAATTTTACATGTGCTAAATATACTTTTCTTAGTATTTATACACGTATTGTACATTTATTTTTTTAAGAACAGAGTGAAGTTTGAACCAATTCTCACCCCTCTCCTGCATCTTTTGATTTATTGAAAGGCGAATATTTCAATGGACTGAAAATTAATTTTGAGAACTATGCTAATTACGATAGTGATGTGGTTGGTCACTTCAGAGGCACAAACAATTATTAATATAAAAGGATTCTTCATAGGACAGCAATGACAAAATGCAAATTGATGAACCTATTGTACCTATCATTCTAATATATAATTCATTATAAAGAACTTCAGAACTTTTTACTTTGGAGTGGTAAAAACACAAATCTTTCTACAGGTCAGAATCAGGACAAGCAATCAAATAGCAAAGTTGATGGTATGACGGGAACAAATAGTGCCATCTATCCACAGAATCAGAAACTATTTTTTTCATTTTAGTTAAGGAGAAACAGGCAATGTCCCATCCATCTCATATATATATATATATATATATATATATATATATAATTTGTTTTTTCTTTTTTATATGAACATGTAAGAGAAGGAATCTGGAGATTGAAAAATAAGTTAACTTAAAGTGCCCACAGAACTTTCTCTTGGGAATAAAGTTTTGCCAGGCTCATATAATGTCCCATCAAACTAGCATTGAACATCATTTGAATATTGAAATGAATACATGCCTAGATTGTGCATAATTAGTTTTCAAGTAGTAATCTTTCAATTTATGGCTTTAAATTTTAAATCCTATTTTGTGTATACAAAACACATAGGTTAAAAAAAAATCCTTTAAGCTAACATTTAGATGCTAAAAGATATCATGATCTATGAATGAATGAATGATATGAAGGTGGGTGGCTCCAGAAGAGCCTAGCACATCGACCAGAGGTCTATTGTACTACCCCAAAAAGAAAATGAAGATCCCTAAGAAAAGAGACCAGTAGCTGATGCGAAAATAAGCAGGCACTTGACAAGAATGTCGTTCAGCTCCCAAGGTTCAATCACATGACGACCAATGTGTTCGAATCTGTGAGCAGAGTAGGCCTCACAATCACATAGAATGTGAGCTGCAGTTTCTTCGCTGTAATTGCAGCCTCTGCAAAGCGAATCCTTGGAGACACCCATAATATTAAGATGTCTCTTGAGAGTGCAGTGTCCAGTAAGGAGTCCAACAGCTCTCCTGATGCCAGTTCTACTGAGCCTGAAAAGTTCCTTTTGACGTGTACTAGGGCAATTACAGTTGAGGATTTTCGCTTGCCTTTGACCCTTAGTGTCACGCCAGTTCTCACACTGAAGCTTTTTGAAGATGTCATAGACAATTCTTCTGACAACGTCATTGGAAATACCCAAGGCCGGCTCAGGACCCACAAAAGGAGTACTAGAGCCTTTCCTAGCAAGTTCGTCAGCCAATTCGTTGCCAGGAATGCCCGAATGACCAGGCACCCAGTACAGAATGACACTATTATTACTAGCAATTGTACAGAGAGCATTATAGCATTCCCAGACAAGGGAAGACGTCACAGTGAACTTCCCTAGAGCCATAAGAGCAGCCTGGCTGTCAGAACAAATGAAAATCTGGCTATTCTCATACTTTCTGTCATAGCAAATTCTACAACACATAAGAATGGCAAATACTTCAGCCTGAAAGACAGTAGCAAAATTACCAAGCGGATAAGATAGTTCAGTGCCATCATCAGGGTAACAGACACCAGCACCAGTACTAGTGCCAATCTTCGAGCCGTCTGTGTACCATACAAAACAATTGTGTTTATTGTAGGTTGGAGTCCTCTTCCAATCATCCCGCGAGGGGACAAGAATTTCATAAGGCTTATCAAACGTAAATTTGACATGTATGCCATCAGGTGGCATACAGAAATAAGGATGCCTAGCATAATTACTGTTAAGTTTACCCCAAGATAAATGCCTTGAGTAATCTTTCCAGTGTTTCAGATATTTGAGTCTGTTCATGCAGATAAGTGCTTCTGCTTCAATGCGCATATAGAGCGGATGCAAGCCAAGTAGAAGTTCAAGAGTTGCAGTAGGAGTGGTTTTCATGCATCCGGAGATTGCAATGCACACCATCCTTTGAAGCTTAACTAAATCAAGTTTAGCAGTTTCACTTCTAATTCTGGACCACCAAACAATGGACCCATATGAAATGATAGGACAGACTATCATCGAGTAAATCCAATGGATAGCTCTGGGATTAAGGCCCCAGGTTTTCCCAATAGCATTCCTACAAGACCAGAAGATTCTTCTGGCTTTAGTTGTGCAGTAGTCCAAGTGCCTCTTCCAATTAAGTTCCTTGTCAAAGTAAATTCCCAAGAATTTAACCTCCTTGGAGCAAATAAGCTTCTGTCCAAAGAAGGAAATATTCCCAAGATTAAGTATGCGTTTCCTTGTAAACGCAACTAAAGCAGTCTTCTGCGGATTAACCGTAAGACCAGCATTTTTACACCATGTCTCAACCCTCCTAAGAGCAGTAGACATCATGTCAGAGACAGTGTTGCCAAATTTGCCCCTGGCAATGATAACAACATCGTCAGCATATCCAATGCAAGAGACACCAGAGATATTAATGCTTTCCAAAAGAGAGTCCACCACAAGACACCAGAGAATTGGTGAGAGCACACCTCCTTGTGGACAGCCCGAAAGTGCATGCACAGTCATACTTTCACCAAGTAAAGATGCACAGATATACCTGTTAGATAACAAGTTCTTAATCCAATAAGATATCTTGGTATCAACACCTTTTCTGTTTAGAGCAACAAGAATAGTGTCGATTGGTACTTTGTCAAAGGCACCTTCAATGTCAAGAAAGGTAGCAAGAGCGATTTCCTTGGCATTGAGATTTTTCTCCAAAATAAAGGAGAGACTGTATAGAGCAGTATCCGTAGATTTGCCCGGTTGATAGGCATGTTGAGAACTAGACAAGGGCTTAGAGGCCAGAATCACTTCCCTTAAATACCTATCAATAAGCTTTTCAATAGTCTTTAAAAGAAAAGACGTAAGGCTGATAGGCCTGAAAGATTTGGCCTCATAATAATTATCCTTTCCAATTTTCGGAATGAAGATTACCTTAGTATGCCTCCACGCATTTGGTATATGACCAAGGGCAATACAGGCTCTGATATTGCAGATAGATATTGCAGAGCAGGCTAGATATTGCAGAGAACGGGAGCAAGCATCTCAATTCCCTCCTGGAGAAGAATAGGAATGATGCCATCAGTTCCCGGAGTTTTATAGGGTTTATGGGAATTAATTGCCCATTTAACCCTATCAAGAGTAACAATGCTCCTAGCAATACTCCAGCTATTGTCATCAGACAAGGACGTGGAGCAAGCAATACCACTGTCACACTGTACAACAGGATGAGAAATCGGAAAGTGAACTCTGAACAGCTCATTCAGGGTCTCTTCACCAGTAACAGTAAAGTCACCATTGGACTTCTTGACAGTGTTAAGTTTACAATTTCTGTCTCTAGCCATCAACTTAACAAGTTTTGCAACGGCAGGGGCATCATTAATACCTTCGCAGTATGTTCTCCAAGAATTTATCATGATCTAACCAAAGTTCAATAAATAACCAGCTTTTATATGCAGATGCAGTAAATGGTAGTTACATGTATTTCTGTTAAAATATTTAAAATTTTCTCAAATTCCAGCAATTTTTCTATTGGATTGGAAGAGTAAGGTGTGGGCGAGTAAGGCGTGGGTGAGTTTAAGGCGTGGGTGGCATGGGCAACTGCCCACGACGGCCATTTGTAAGTGAAATTAGGTGTAGTAAGAATGACTTTTGTGGTCGTATTAAAAATTTTTTTGAAAATGAACCAATTTTGTGCCACTAGCAATACTCCAGCTATTGTCATCAGACAAGGACGTGGAGCAAGCAATACCACTGTCACACTGTACAACAGGATGAGAAATCGGAAAGTGAACTCTGAACAGCTCATTCAGGGTCTCTTCACCAGTAACAGTAAAGTCACCATTGGACTTCTTGACAGTGTTAAGTTTACAATTTCTGTCTCTAGCCATCAACTTAACAAGTTTTGCAACGGCAGGGGCATCATTAATACCTTCGCAGTATGTTCTCCAAGAATTTATCATGATCTAACCAAAGTTCAATAAATAACCAGCTTTTATATGCAGATGCAGTAAATGGTAGTTACATGTATTTCTGTTAAAATATTTAAAATTTTCTCAAATTCCAGCAATTTTTCTATTGGATTGGAAGAGTAAGGTGTGGGCGAGTAAGGCGTGGGTGAGTTTAAGGCGTGGGTGGCATGGGCAACTGCCCACGACGGCCATTTGTAAGTGAAATTAGGTGTAGTAAGAATGACTTTTGTGGTCGTATTAAAAAATTTTTTGAAAATGAACCAATTTTGTGCCACTTTAATATAAATGAATTAATATACTTTTTTAGATAGTATTAAAACATTAAAAGGGCAAAATCATTTTTCTCTCATAATTATATCTTTTTTGAAGAAATGTTCTGCTTGAAAGTGCATATGTTCAAACACTTGGGAGATTACTAGATTTTATACAACTTGCAGCTGGGTGCAACCTGCAATCCCTGAGGGAGACTTTGCTTTCCCCATATACTGGAAAAAACCCTAGGGGCGATTCTCAAAATTTGTTCCTACTTTCAAATTCAAATTGCAAACACATGGATGCGATCTCTATGATCGCACTTCTAAAAGGACGAGAGGGAGGAGATTAGTCCAGATGGTCATTCTTTTTGTCTTCTACCATTTTGGCTCATGTAGACATTGAGCTTAGCTGGGGGCCATATAGATAACACGGTGACTAGAAGTAATGAGATACTTCTTAGTGTTCAGAGTGTTGTGTTATGTTGCTGTGTGAGATTCACAAATTCATCTTCAAATATGGCTTTTTTTAAGTATTCAGGTAACTTTTTTTTTCAGTTATTTAAAATATATTGGTAAAATTTCTTAACCGTCTATGTCTTTTGTTGATTTTTAATATGTTTTAACAAATAAAATAAATTTAATGTTGAATTTAGTCTATGGCATTCGCCTCAGAATAATACTGATAAAAGAATAATTTTTTCATGTTTTTATCTAAAATAATATTTATAGGCCTCGTGGCTGTTCTATGAGAAATTTCAGAGACAAATAATTAAGCAATGATGTAAAACGATCTTAATTTTGTAATTTTTTCAGTTTCATTGCAAAACGAAAAAAAAAAGTGGTACAAAAGATTTTTGCAAAGCAAAATATTCCTTTATGAATATTTGCATAAAAGTGCAAAAGTTGTTTCTAAATTGTTAGAGCTGTTTTATAAATTAAAAAATTTATTCTATAGACCCAATCTGCAAATTTGTCAGATTCTATTGTTCATGCATACAAATTTCTGTCTAGATATATGTTCAATAATCTGTAAATATTATTTTATGTTTGCATAATTACACTTTAAGTTATATTTATAATGTAATACACTTTTAGGTAAAATGTTAATTGATCGATCTTAAAACTTGTAATACATTTTGATATTATGATTTATTTTATTTCTATTCAAACAATTTATTACCCCTATCCCCATATTCTAGTCAACTTAAAACATTCGAGCTATTATTATTCTTATATAAAATTGTATTGTATGGTATGTGGTATTTTTTTGTCCATTTTTTTTTTTTTTTCAAAACCGAGAAAAAATGAAACACTATTTCCTTTTTTCTAACGAATGGAATTCTTTTTATTCATAATATGCCCTATTTTTATTACCCCACTCGAAAGTCATTTTTTAATTTCTACACCCCCTCCCCCCCCCCTTTTTTTAATGAATTTGGAAGCACCCCATGTTTTTGTTGGATCCAGATATCTCTAAATTCTTTTCAGATGCTTTAGTTTATTATTTTTTAAAAACTACTATAAAAATATTGTGTTTTTTACCGCCTTGTCCTCCAATGATTACAAATGTGATTTTTTCCCTTTCTTAGTTTTGTGATGCACTTTGGACAGAAAATTATAATATTTTTAATTTTTACCCCTCCCCCTTTCCTTCCTAATTGTTGTCCCCTTTTCTATTCTATGTATTTTTCCTGCCTTTGGATTAGGTTTTGTATCTTCCAACATTTTTTATATATTTTCATTCACTTGTCACAAAATCAGGGACATTTTAAACATTGCATTTTTATCATCTTCACCCCCAATGAATCTATAATACTAAAAAGAAGAATCTGTCAGTTTGTTTGTCCACAATGCCTTGCAATATCTTACTACACTGAATTTTTTCATAGTTGCATCTATACCTGAACTAATACGTCTCGAAGGCCTTTTCCCAAAATTTAAATTAGATTTTTTAACGAAGTTTTAAATTCCAAAATCAGATAATCTCCAGCTACCAATATGACCTAGCAGCTATATTCACAATTTAACAGTTACAGAACCTCCAGCCATCGATATGATCTAACAGCTACCCATACTATTTAACAACTACCGTTACGATCTAATGCCACATTCATCTTCTAAAGGTTATTAATCTTTCATTCATTTACTTTTTGCATTACGGAGAGCATGTATTTCCTTTTCGCTTCGCAGATAGCATACAGGCAATTTGGCATCGGTATAGGATTTGAAGGAAATTGATTAGTGTTATCTGTAAATGTATTATTTAAGTAGCAGGGGTTTATTTAAGTCCCGGTAAACACCGGATAATTCGTTCCAGTGATACAATAAAACAAATGTTAAATTCTTCAAAATGTAAAATTTTCTTGTAATTTGGCTAGTATTCCATTATCCTGTATCTATGTCCCAACAGTATTTGAATCAGATTTTAGAGATGCTACAATGGACAATAACAAACAGCTTCAAAATAAGATTCCAGGTTTTTTATCTACGAAATCAAAAACACAATAAATTTAAATATCTTTGCTTTTGTAATTTAATATTTAAAGATTAGCTATTTAAATAAATTGCTGATAATAATCTGCAAAATTCTGAATTGTACTGTTATATTATATTTTAACTTTTTAGGGCTTGAAATGTTTTTCCTTCATCTCTTTCTCTTTTCCAATTCGTTCATAAAATCATTTGTTTGATTTGCTTTTAATGTTTTACTGCTAACAAGGGAAGACTTTGCAATAGTTCTCTCGGATTGCAATCTTTCATGTCCTATTTTGTAAAGGACCATTAATAATGATAAAATGCCATGGCTTTCATCTACTAAGTGATAGGGGGTGCCACAATAACAATCGGAAGTTGTCATGCAAACGTGCTCTACTGACGTGTATTATTAACATTTTAGTGTGAAAATATTATCCTTTTCAATTATTATTATTATTTTGAAATAAAATGGACAATAATGGTAAGTAGTAAACGATAAATTTATTACTAATATAATATCTTATTAATTAGCTAAACAACTGCCAAGACATGGTCGTAAAGGTTGATCAAACACAACATAGACAAAGGCTGAAATTTTTGGAAACCAAAACTGAACTAATCAACAAAACTATTGACTGTATTACAATAAAAGTCAAAGCAAATGAAATTTGTAAAATAATGAATGATTTTAATTCTTCGTAAGTTTGAAATTATGAATGGGAATGATTAAATGTATGATCAATACAAATGAAAACGTTACAATGTGCACATTTAACAAATGCATAATCATTGCAATTTACAATGAAACAAGTTGCTGAACCAATATTAAATACAGTTGCCATTACCTTGTTAAATTTTGTAATGTGTTTTTCAACAGAATATCCAGCTTTTTTCCAAGAATATATTACCATAACTTGAAATATATCAGCGCCAAGTTAATTGTACACAAATGAATGCATTTTTAAAATAAATAATCTGTCATTTAACTTTCTGTTGGCCTCTTCATCGATGTTGGTTCAAAATTCATCGATGTCTTCAATATGGACCCCTTCAATGCATGCAGCTTGAATTTTTATGTAGTCCTCGATACGTTTTACAAATGCCTTATAAGGATTGGAAGAAGTAACAGTCTAACGGCTGTGCATATTTTGTTGTTTTTTCAGGTATTATTTAATAATAATAATAACTGAAAAGGATAATATTTTCACACTAAAATGAAAATAATACATGTCAGTTTGCATGACAACTTCAGATTGCTATTGTGGCGCCCCCTATCACTTAGTAGATGAAAGCCGTGGCATTTTATCATTATTCATGGTCCTTTACAAGATAGGACATGAAAGCTTGCAATCCGATAGAACTATTGCAAAGCCTTCCCTTGTAAGATGTACAAATAATTCATAAGATTTATGCAATTACAAATTCAAATTTTATTTAAAAAAATGATGAGGGCAACTTTCATGACACTACATATGCAACAAGTTATACTTTTAACTCCTGATAAATTCAGAAAAATACAATCGGCGGTGGCTCCAGTCCGATTAGCCCCCTCCTACTCTTATATATCTAAGAAGCTTTGTTCTTAATAGCTTTCTTGTATAATCATGAAAAAAATCCAGTCCTCATCCATACACCAATTCAGAATTGTGAACTATTGCAAAACCTTCCCTTGTAAGATGTACAAATAATTCATAAGATTTATGCAATTACAAATTCAAATTTTATTTAAAAAAATGATGAGGGCAACTTTCATGACACTACATATGCAACAAGTTATACTTTTAACTCCTGATAAATTCAGAAAAATACAATCGGCGGTGGCTCCAGTCCGATTAGCCCCCTCCTACTCTTATATATCTAAGAAGCTTTGTTCTTAATAGCTTTCTTGTATAATCATGAAAAAAATCCAGTCCTCATCCATACACCAATTCAGAATTGTGAACTATTGCAAAGCCTTCCCTTGTAAGATGTACAAATAATTCATAAGATTTATGCAATTACAAATTCAAATTTTATTTAAAAAAATGATGAGGGCAACTTTCATGACACTACATATGCAACAAGTTATACTTTTAACTCCTGATAAATTCAGAAAAATACAATCGGCGGTGGCTCCAGTCCGATTAGCCCCCTCCTACTCTTATATATCTAAGAAGCTTTGTTCTTAATAGCTTTCTTGTATAATCATGAAAAAAATCCAGTCCTCATCCATACACCAATTCAGAATTGTGAACTATTGCAAAGCCTTCCCTTGTAAGATGTACAAATAATTCATAAGATTTATGCAATTACAAATTCAAATTTTATTTAAAAAAATGATGAGGGCAACTTTCATGACACTACATATGCAACAAGTTATACTTTTAACTCCTGATAAATTCAGAAAAATACAATCGGCGGTGGCTCCAGTCCGATTAGCCCCCTCCTACTCTTATATATCTAAGAAGCTTTGTTCTTAATAGCTTTCTTGTATAATCATGAAAAAAATCCAGTCCTCATCCATACACCAATTCAGAATTGTGAACTATTGCAAAGCCTTCCCTTGTAAGATGTACAAATAATTCATAAGATTTATGCAATTACAAATTCAAATTTTATTTTAAAAAATGATGAGGGCAACTTTCATGACACTACATATGCAACAAGTTATACTTTTAACTCCTGATAAATTCAGAAAAATACAATCGGCGGTGGCTCCAGTCCGATTAGCCCCCTCCTACTCTTATATATCTAAGAAGCTTTGTTCTTAATAGCTTTCTTGTATAATCATGAAAAAAATCCAGTCCTCATCCATACACCAATTAAGAATTTGTGAACTATTGCAAAGCCTTCCCTTGTAAGATGTACAAATAATTCATAAGATTTATGCAATTACAAATTCAAATTTTATTTTAAAAAATGATGAGGGCAACTTTCATGACACTACATATGCAACAAGTTATACTTTTAACTCCTGATAAATTCAGAAAAATATAATCGGCGGTGGCTCCAGTCCGATTAGCCCCCCCCCCCCTACTCTTATATATCTAAGAAGCTTTGTTCTTAATAGCTTTCTTGTATAATCATGAAAAAATCCAGTCCTCATCCATACACCAATTCAGACGGCTCTGCCTATGTTGAGGGTCAGTAGTAGGTGATTTAATGGGCGTCTATACTTAATTCTACTTTCTACCAATCGTCTCCGAATAATATACATTGAAACATGATGCATGGGGAATGGCAAATTCATTCGAGTGGCTGATAGCGACGCCATTGGTGTAGATGTGACTCCTCTCCTGACTGCACATTCCTCTCGAGCAGTTGTCTGTCTAGGGTACTCTGAGCCTCTGCGATTGTTACATAGGTCTTCTCTGATACGCTGTTTCCATCACCGAGCAACTACCATATAGCTCCCACCAAGATAGCGAGTGATACATCTGTTGGACCAACCAGTTTTCCTTGGGCCAATGATGCGGCTTTTCTCTACATCTGACAATTGTTAGTAGTGGTGTCGAGTACGTCTCAAAGGCTTATATGTACACAATTTTCAGTATTAAAACAGAAAATCCAGTTCCAATTGCCCGTAAGTAAGAACATCGGTCATTTTAAATGCTGCACGATACATCGTTCTCATGCACATTGCATGAGCCCTATAACATAATTGGCATTGACAGTCAGTTTGATCGTTTGCGTAACTCTTAAAATGAAACTTGCATGCCCAGTTTCGTTTTACCCACACACAAAAATATCCTTGAGCAGGCCACTTTATGATAGTATTCAAAGGTTGAGAAAATCACTTGAGTGAAATCACTTTATGATAGTATTCAAAGGTTAAATCAATACAAGTGCAGTAGATTTAACCTATTTAAATATACTTAAAATTAGCTACTAAAGTGCAGATGTTTAAAAGCCACTAAAGAAGATGCAGCACACCAGCTTACATTCCTATACTACCTGATACCTGTGGTTAAAATATTGAGAGTTTGCTGACTTCTTTAATGTACATATTATGATTTTAATATGTATCAAGCCTCATGCATATTACTTAGCTGCTTCAGGTTTCATACACATCTAAAAAGGTACTTAAAGTTCTTCAACTTAGTTTGAAAAATAAAGCACCCTTAGAAGTACTACATCTTATAAAGGACTTACACAAGAAAGATCAATCATGCTTAAAGCATTGATTATGAAACTTTCCAACGGAAAAGCAATTTATTTAAACATCTCTAAAATGTGATACATTTAACAGTGATATTTTTAAATTATCACAGTACTACTACAGTAATTTGTGATATTTGACAACTTTAAACTTTATCAAAAAAGAAAATGCTAATTAAACGAAATGAATTTTATTCAAATGACATCATCGAAATGTGAATAGTCTACTTCTCTATGTAAAATCAATGAATATTCCATTCATATCACTTATATTCCAAACTTCGGAGAAATATTTGACTTTACTCAAAAAAATTATTCAGCAATTCTTATACAACTCATCTTACAATCGCTGGATTTGTTTACATTCTGCATGCTATATATATTATAACATTAAATTTAGGCTTTGTTGAAGGAATAATCAAAGTTTAGTGATCAATTAAAATAAAAAATATTGTAATTGCATTAGCACAGAATTTAGATACACAGATAATATGCAGAAAATAAAGCAGTTTTATGACGGATGCAACACTAAATATACATTTAAAAGATCTTCAAACATCATGATCTAAGTCATAAGCACCTTTCAACTATGTTGGAAAATATTAAAAAGTGTTTATTTTTCTTTTATACTGTAGATCATTGTGAAATGTTATATTCAGATTTATGCATGACTTCACCATCTTGAAAATAAATAGTAAAATGATAATATTTTAAAAGAATAAGTATGTAACTGCAGTTTGAATTCATTGCTGGAGAAGCAAGTGAAATCTTGTTAATAAGGTGATTAGCTTAAGGTAGATGTCCACAACATTTTACTATTAATGAGAACTGGCATATAATAATTTTTTCTAGAGAGTACCAAATAAAACCATTAGTAGAGTAAATGCTATACATTTTTATGTTCATCCCAGCACTGATGTACTGACGAGCAACAGGTTGCACTTCTGGTTTAAAGTGTAGTATTTTATGATTGATAGTGCTTAAAAACCTTTAATTTTGATGACTTAAAATGAGTATGAACTATGTATTTGATATAATTTTTTAAAAATAGATACAAGAAAACTAAATTTTCTGTTTTAACATTTTTCCAATAAATTTTCATAATATTGTACTTGCATTGCATGTTACTTAATTGATATAACACCAAATGTTTAGCAAAAACTTTATTTTAAAAACTGCTTCATTTACAGAAACACAGAATTTGAAAAACATTTATACATAACAACCGAAATCATACACCTGGAGTAAAACTTAAGCTGTTTTCAGAAATGTTTTTATATATTTAATGTGCAAGTGTCGAATTAAAAATTCAAAAGCTGTAAAGAAAATCATAACTATATTATTTATGGTAAAACTTTCTGAGCTGGTGAAAAATAAAGTGGTTTTAGACAATGACTTAAGGACATATTCATATATAAATTAATGAGTAAAGATAATATGATACAGACATTCAAAAACTTGAGTAATTCTCACTAGGAATCCCATTGATGCAAGTATATGAAGGCTAAGAATAACATGCATAGTTTCAGTCCAACCCAGCCGAAAGATACAATATTGACAATTTCAGCTTTGAAAGGAAAAACAAATTTTTATACACTGTTCTGCAGCTGTGATGCAGTACATTTACCTGAAATGGAAGCCATTCACCTGAGCACTTGATACGTTTATTTTTCAGATCATATACATTGTGCATTTTATGAACTGTCTAACAATGTCTTTCCACACTTTTCTCAACTGAATTTTAAATAGTGTTACGATAAACAGATTTTGCATGCTTTGACACACATTTCGATATTTATGGGTTTGAGTATACGTATAATGCAAATCTGTAGGGGAAAAAAAATTATTTTATGACAAATACATACACACACAATGACAATAAAACTGGACTTTTTCAATATATTGTGATCGTCTCTTTCAATCAACTGTCCAACTTGCACTGTAGTCTCCAAAGGCGCATGCGACTAGCTGCAAGCTTTTCCATATAAAATTATTATCATACCAAAATGTGAAATAATTTTTTATGCGAAATCTTTTCTGTCTGAATTTTCTAAATACAAAGTTCTATATTAATATAAACTGTTTCAGATAAATTTTGATGTGTTTAATGTTAATTTTTAGATTAAACTATATTTTCTTAAATCTAGCCATTTATAATGTGTTTCTGATAAAATGTTTAGTTTAGTGCTTACTAACACCGCTTCTAATAATTTCCTTAAATTTTATAATAAACAAAGAAAAAAAATATTGGTGTTATAATTTATCTATTTCTAAATTAAATATGGATATTTAAAAAAAATTGGCAATAAAAAAAAATCAATTATAGAAGTGACATTTTAAATTACTAAATTCAGAATGCAAATATGAGATTTGAGTAAAGTCACAAGATATTAAAACATAAAATGCTCATTAAATCTATAAAAATTTTGGGTTTAAGCAGTATTTTTTTTTAATTATCTTTATTTAAAGTAACTGGATAAAAGTCTTCTTTAATAAAACACCATAAAACAAAATAAAAGTGTATGCTCTTAAACTTTTTGTTTCATTCTGTTTTAATAACAATGATTTTTATTCACAGGAAATTTTTTATGGCAGTTTAAATAAATTATTACAATATAAGCAGTTAAGTTTTTTTTCCCAAAATAATGATGCAAATTTCATAAGTAAACATACAACTAGTGGTACTTATTTCAAGACAAAGAATGCAAGTTAAGTGGTGTTGATTGATGATTCTATGATGTAATATGTGTCCCAGTTTATCATGCTCTTTAGTGTGCATTTGATTCATCCAAGCTGTTTGAAGAAAGTTTATGAACACTGAGGGTTAGCAAAAATAGGTTGAAAAAATATTAAATACATAAACACACTAAATAATGAAAACGCATAAGACTGGTATATGAAACCCTCTTAAATTAACTATGGCTATACTTTTGTTCAGTGGCAGCCAAAAGTGTATAAAATTATAGAGATGAAAAAATATTGCACACAGTTCAAAACATTTTCTTCAGTTATATCTTATTAAAGCAAGACAAATGACAGTAAATATATTCTGTAAATCAAAATCAGTCTAACTTAAAATATGGTGTATTAGTCTGCATTTGCTCTTTAGAGACACTTCAATAATTATGAAGACTTTGTTAAAATGCATGCAAAGCTCTCATTTTTCAAAACTAGAGCTTAAAATCAAACCATAGACAACATGATATTTACAATAGTGTGGTGTTCCATCAAAGTCCTACATTTCAAAAACTGAATATGCTACTTTCTAAGTTTAAATAAACATTTCAATATAAATATTCACATAAAATTGAAAATAAATCAACTGGACAACAGTATAGAAATTGCTAAAAAATCATATGGAAATAATTTTTTTTTAATGTTTCATGATTTTAATAAAACGTTTCCAATTAAATATATATCAATACTATTTCCTAGATTTTATTTTGAAATTAACGGGAATGAAGATTTCTTAAATATGAAAGAAAGGATTCATTCGATTCAAGTACCTTTTCCCCAAATCTTTACACATGAAAGACTTATAGTAAACTTACTATCTGACCAAATTAAAAACCCTCTCAATCATTTGCATCCATTGAATTGGAAAATTCTCTGTATAGCTTACGAACAGGTGCAATTCAGTTGAAAATATGCCTTGTTTTAATCACCTTGTTTTGACAAATTCACATTGCTCTGAAATTTTATGTGCAAATAAATTATGTAAAAAACTGGAACCAAAACAAAATTGTTCGTGATTTGCATGATTAGAACTAGAATTATTCAAAATTTAAGATTTTCATAGCATTTACTAAAAAAACATAATTTCAGAAACAATGGTGGTAATATATGGGGAAATGATGTTTTGAATTATGCTATGGTTATTAATGACATCATAATAGCTTTCATTAAACATTGCTTCCTATGAATAAGATAATTATCAAAACAATGATGGGTGGTATGGTCACTGTGAGGAAAATGATAGTTTCAATTAAGCTATGGATGTAGAAGGTATTAAAACCCCATACATTAACAAATATCAGTCAAATACATTCAATTCATCAATGTCATAGACCTATTGCTAATTTAAAAAACTTAAAATGGATAACTTGCTATTCAAATCTGATAAAATGATGCAATGTTTTTTATTCTGATAATGAATATGATACGAATATACCTAAACAATGTCGAACATAAAAAAATCAAGTAAAGATCATCAAGCAGAGACTGACTGACTCCAGATATATTTTATAAATTGACATTCAAACCATGACACACATTATATTTTCATTATTAAGTATTGGATTTTGTCAAATTTTTAACGGCAACAACATAATGTGTATCCTGTTCTAAAAGAATACAGTCATCTCTGAAAGCTTAAGCAAAATAACTCTTCTGGTGGTTGGAATTTGCTACAAAGTATCCTTTAATATATACTTCGGTTGAAAAAAGGATTAGACCCACAGGGAAGAATATATTCAGAACTTTGCAGAAGCTATGGTTTTGGCTTTTCACAAAATGCCCATTAAATGTGCCATTGTGATAACCTATGCTCTACTTTTAATGCACCTAATTTTGAACGAAATCAGTCATTTCCAATAGATTCAGAATGATTGAAATG
This sequence comes from Amaurobius ferox, assembly GCA_951213105.1. Lineage (NCBI taxonomy): Eukaryota > Metazoa > Arthropoda > Arachnida > Araneae > Amaurobiidae > Amaurobius > Amaurobius ferox. Next base: position 59,907,207 of record OX578149.1, read on the forward strand.
AATAGGCTCTTATCTTGGTCAAATGTAGATAAAATACAAAAACAACACATAAAAAATACTATTAATCTGGCAGTCATCAATCAATCAATCTCTTACATTATAATTAATCATTACCAGTATGTGACCTTGAATATTCCCAAATTCAACGCAGAAAATGAGCATATTCATAGTTCAATTAAAATAGTATATACAATTCAAAAATATACTATGCACTAATTCAATTTCTAAATGTAAAACTTTTTAAGTCTGCATTAAGTATAACAATAAATGTTGTGGAGGTAGATGTGAGTAGTGTGCAATATACCACTAAATACTTTTCTAATTATCTTCAAAAGCTTTATATTTCACTTAAATGATTTTCAACAATTTTACAAATATTGAGCATAATTAACATCAAAAATTGCTTAACGAAACAACTTTAAGCTTAAATATGCAAAGACTTCAATTTGTCTTTCCCTGGATCAAGAAATAATTTTAATATAAATTTCTTTAACTTTAAAAATTACATTTCAAATACAGTGAAAAACAGTTATAACAAACCCTTAAGAGATAATTAAAAGCGTTTATTACATCCGAAGTTCATACAAATAAACAATTTTATATTTTGGTATACATTTACAAAAGTTCTGTGCAATATCAATAAGTGTCATGTGTATTTACTGCTATATAAAGTAATTTGTTCTGCTTAGATTTAAGGACATGTTTATTTTCCATTTTGGTCACTCGGTAATTAGATGGTGGTGAAAAAGTGAAGTCACAAAAGTCATTTCTCCAATGAAAAGCATACATTTTCTTCCCACTAAGTGACCACAGTTTATTTAAAAAGCCTGCCTCTGAGGATCGATCAGATTGGAGAGTAAAAAAAAAGCTCACCTTAAATTTGTATGTGCAGTTCGTTTAATGAACTGTATTTCTAAAGAAAGTTTATTGTATTTCGGTTGCAGGTATGTACACTGTACGGAAATGCCTTCTTTCTCTTTGTGTAAATAATAGAGTAGTTTGTGTAAAAAAAAAGCTTGCGAGTATGCCCAGAGTTTTGATTCACAGCATTTTTTAGGAAAACTTAGTTAGAATTTGATTTACAATACTAAAGTTTCTTTATATATAGTATGTTTCAAACGAAGTTAATTATAATAGGTGTATAGGACTTCTGAGTGGAATATGCGTTTAGTACAATCATATGATTGAAACAATTTTACCACAGAAGTAAGATTTTATAGTTGTAATTTTAGTATATTTGAAATAATATTTGAATAATTAATTAGTGATAGTAAGCATAAAGATCAATAAATGACAACGTTTGTCTCAAAAAAATTGCAGAAAAATATAAAAGTTTAATAAAAGTGCATTAACTAAAATTATTTCATATTCCATTCAAAAAATGTTTATTACAACAAGAATTTAATTTCTTTTGCAGTTTTTAGATAAATATGTTATATTTGTTTTATACGGATATTAAATAAAACATAAAGCTGACACTTTAGCTACAGAAAAAATGAAAATGCTAATATAATTTCAGATTGTAGCCAATATGCTAAAGATATTTTTTTGCCAGTTTAAACCCTGAGTATGTTTAAAAAGGTTCATTATAACCAGTTTTCACCACATTTTACTTTATACATATTGAATACCCGGATTGTTGTTATAAATAAATCTTATATAACAGTGTGTGTGTATGTGGGGGGGGGGGGGAGATAATAAATTAGAATGAGGTTATAAGTAGTGAATATTCAAATATTCCTTTTGAGTTAGGATATAATATACATTTTAAATAGTTTCAAAACTTAACTTGCAATTAAAGCATGCAGAAAATTTCAATTTTAAATGTTAAACAGTCTGAGATGAGAAGAAATATTTCTGATCAATAAAATAATTATTTTAGTTATCTAGCAGACATTACAGAAAATTCTGAAAAAAAAAAAAATTATGCATTTATCTGTACATTGTAATAAAATGTGCATATACACAGTGTCTGTTTAAATTAAAACAATTAAACTTACCAACAGTTGAATCTCCCAAACAGTTAAAATATATAAATACATAAAATAGGTTGCACATACTGTACATATATATATAATCTTATCCTTAAAATAGCATTTTAATCTCTTAAGAACAAGCTATTCGATGAAGCTAATACAGAAAAAAATTATTTTCTTAACCAACCTCATTGTCATCCATCCGTTATTTGAAAGAAAATGATCTGCACTAATAGATATTTTGTTATAGTTCCCACTCATTTTACTTATTCAAATCCCAACTTAAATTAAGTAATTTTTTTGACCAAATATGAAGGCAGATATTCAAACAGTACCCTAGATCAGTGGTGCAGTGCACAACACCAATTTTTTTTTTTTATTGAAGACAGAAAGAATACAAAAAGATAGTGTTTATTTTTTAGTTCAATATATAAATTTCAGCTCAAATGTTACATCAAAACTGTCAGATATTTTGTTGAAGACCCACACCGTCCGACTCGTCCGAGGACATAAGTAGCTGTTTGGACGGCCAGTCTTCAGATAGTTTGTGTAGTTTTTTTCATAATTAGTGTTTTCTTGTTCCAAAAATAATATCCTACATACTATTTCTAACTAGATGACAAATTTTGACATTTTTAATTGCTAAATGTATTAATATTGGTGAATGTAAAGAAAATGCCTTTTTAAATATATTTAATTATAACTTTTAACCCCTTATTTTATTTACATGGTGGCATGGGGTCTCTTAAATAAAATAATACTTAATTAAAGTTGCACCAACTAAAAGGTTGTGCACCATTGCTCCAGATTACGTACTTTTATGTGCCTGTTATAAAAGTTAACACAGAATAAGTTACTTGAACAATTTTTGAATTGAAAATATTAAACTAAGTCTAACTGCAGTAAAATAAACTGTAGTCTAACAGTGATATTTTATGAAAATACTGCTTACTCCATTTTGACATTTTAAATTATTAAAAAAACCAAAAAAAACCCCAATAGAACGAGTCTATATTTAACGAAGAAATAATGAACTTTTAATTGGTGTAATATTGATTTAAGCCTGATTTGCTGCTCACTTCAAACACATTTTTAATTCTCTAGATTTGAAGCATTTGAATTCGAGCATACAAAATTATGATATTTCATCATTTATAAAATATCAAAAAAGATAATGAAAAGCAGATCAAGGGAAAATAATTTGATTTTTTTCATAAATGAATGTTGCAGTAGAAAAGAGGGTATGGGGTAGAGGAGGAGTAGCATCAGATATGTCAGAGAAATGTCTAAAACCCACAACCTAGAAAGCACATAAGTTTAGTTGCAGAGTCGAAAACAAAGGTATTAGGCAGAGTTCTTGTGATAAAAAGAAATGTGATAATAATTGTATCCAACCATATTTAAAATATATTTTTGTAATATTTTACAAATAATAAACTTGACATTATCAAATTAATGAAAACCACAGGTAGAGTGCTTTTAAAAAAATTAACTTGCGATTCTACATTATTGTTGAGCAAATTCGTAAATTGAAACAAAAAATGTGCATTTAAAAAATCGACTTCATTGTATATGTGGTAATGTTGCCATCTGGTGAGCATCAGTGCAATCATTTGTTGTATAGTGATGAGAGTTTTGAGGATAGACAATGTTTAAAAGGTTAATTGTTCTTTTAATTCACTCTTTGTAGTATCTTCTGCCAGCAGTGGGAAAAGAACCCACTGTCCAAGGGATACAAACCTAATCAATTGGAGCAAAAGAACTTTCAGGTTTAGCTCTATAATTCGAGATGTCAATAATAGGAAAGCTAAACTGGTAGATCGTTAGCTGGAATGGCACAAGAAGAACGGTCACTGCAATAATTTATTACTGTAATGTGTACTACAAAATAATTCAAAAATGCAATTTAATATATCCGCCTCACAGCTATTTTAAAATCTTTTTGATACAAAACCATGTCCCTTTATTGTATAGTATTTTGCATGTTTATATATGCCATCCTTTTTATTCTCATCATAATAAATAAATTATGCATAGCTTATAGAATTGGCATGCAGTGATAATTAATAAAATCCTAATATAAACCAATTAATAACAAATAATTAAGGTACAGTAGCCATATAACATTTTTAGTTATTTGCTAAACTTTTACTTCCAAGTAATTTGAAGGGGAATAACTTTGTTGAGAGATTCAACTGAAGTCTTTTATTAGAGGAAAATTGTTTTTACCTATATAAATGTACACAAAGAATATCACATAGTAAATATTAATACCATCAAGATGAACACTGTCACAAACTCTCAAAATGTACAATTAATTACCCCAAAGTCACAAAGTTTGTCATTAAAGCAACTTTATTGACATGTACTTTTATTTCTCTAAATACTTTCACAGATCAGGTTGATTATCATCATTAACACATTTTGAAAGAGAAGCCTTCAAATTTTTTGAGAGGAAAAAAACTGATAATGATTTGTAACTTATGTTATATCTACAGATAACATTCGATGTTGTGTAAAATCCTGTAGCAAGTAACACCCTGAGAATGTTAGGTAACAAAGTTTAATATAACAAATAGCAGTCCCATTCACATCGGAAAAATTAGCACATTAACAATTTTTTTACATCAAAAAGCTCAAAAGATTCACATTTTGTAAGTTTGGATGTTAATAAATAAATGGAACTCCAAATACTGCAGTTTCAAACTGATTTAAAGCAGAAACATTTCGAACTATTTTTATTAGTGATCAGACTGTTAGTGATTTCAGGTATCAGTTTAACCAAAATTAATTTTTATCAGTTGATAGAAATAATCTGTGTAATTAGAATCATGTACAGGTCTACCCTTCATAGGAATGGAACCTCATACTTGTTTCAAAATGAGCAGTCTAAGCTATGAGAATTTTATGTGAGAGTTCCCTAATTTAGAACAGAAACCACATAAATATGTGAAGCGCAAGTCTTTTTTTGTTTATGCAGAAAACAATTAAAACAAAGTAGAATTCTATAATTATCATTCTATATTCAACACAAAGCAATTTTCTTCCCGATCACAGAAAAGAAAACATGTAGTCTAAAAATGCTGACTAATTTAAATTTACTAAATGACAATTTATATTTTTACAAATTACTTAATTTGGCTGCAAATAGACTACATTATGCAAAGACCTAATCAAATATAAATTAAAAATAGTGATAACATTTTAATAGCAACAATAGACTACATAAAGGGTATACAAATAAAAATTTGGTCAGACAGTAAACCAAATAATGCAGTCAATTATGGAGCTTTTTCTTCTTAAAATGATCAGGAATGAAATTTATAGACTCAGCCATAAATATTAGATTCACAGTTAACCAGGTATATATATTTTAGCAACTGATTACATGACTACAAAGTTAGTCAACCAGCTAAAGGTCTGATCACTAATTTTTATAAATGAACAAACTAATGTTTCCTGAACTGTTAAAAATTAATTTACAACACGACTATGAAAAACAAGATTTGGTGATCATGATGTAAATACTTAATGTTTCAATAAATTATATATAAATGAGACAAACTCCTGAGCATGTTTTACATGCTCAGAAAAAACGAAACACTAAATACAAAAATGCTTGTTTTGTTTTTAACAATTATCAACAATGAACAGATGAAAACAATTTGGTGTGAAATTTTTAAAATGATATAAAATTTTACAACTATAACATATACAGGAAGAAAACAAATGCTGAAAGTAAGGACTTGAACCATTTTAGAAAAACTGAAGAAAAAGAAACTAGAATACTGGAAACATCCTTGAAATGCAATAAGACGAATACAAGCAACCCTGATGGTTATTTTATATTTTGACGCAGCAGTTCACCGGAGATTCTTTATAATTTACCATATACAAAGACTGCATGTGTCATAATAAAAGCCATGCAAGGAGCTATACTTGCAGCTCTACATAAACAAGTCAACTACTTATGTACAAAAAGATCATGTTTTCCAATTAATAGAACCTTGTGGAAGTGACCGTGGTGGGATCATGTCCAGAAGATACTGCCTTTGTAACTCGGCAGAACTCATTGGAGTTTTACCAAGCAGTTGATATGAATAGGCCTGTGCAGCCAGTAAGGGAGCAAAGGGCAGCATGTGGGCTGGTTGAGGTTGGGGCATAGTTTGTGCAAAGTGCTGCAGCTGTTGAGCCTGGGCATGGAGAAGTGACTGGTGGGCAGCACTCAATTTAGGTAAGTGCTGTAACAATGAGGCTGAACTAACCATGGCTGCTGCAGCTGCTTGGGAATTGTTTACACCACTGCTGCCACTGCCAATCTTTGACATAAGTCCATGCACGGGGCTGTGCGGTGCAGGAGGTGTTGGTATTGAAGGTCCACTTGATGTGATAATGGCAGGGGTAGGAGTAGAGCAAGGGGTGTGAGTAGGAGATATACCAATGGGAGGAGGACTTGGCATTGCTTGAGACATCCGCTGCTCTATCTCTTGCTCCTGCTGAAGTGCCTTCACAAAAGCAGTCTTTAAGCGGTTAGTGTGCTCTGCTTTAAGAGCTTTCTTAATGTTAGATGTGACACAAGTCTCACAAATAACAGAAGGTTTGTGGATGCGAGAGCGCCCTGCATCCTGCCACTTCCACACAGGACTGAAATCTGTACCACACTGAACACATTCAAAGGGTTCTGGAGGAGGACGATTTATATTAGGATCATTTGTAAGAATGTCAACAACTTTCTCCAGTCCCAACAAGCAAATAAATTCTTGGTTATTGGCATTAGGTACAAAGTGCATCTCTGGAGGAGGGGGTTTGGGAGGTGGAATTTGTAAAAGAGTTTTTTCTAACTGTTTCCGCAGAGCTAATTTTGCAGCGGCTTGTCTTTGAGCTGGAGTCTGATTATCCATTCTCTCTAACTGAGAAGACTGAACTGAAGGGGAAGGAGATGGGCAAGCTTGTGAACTGGCCTGGAAAAGCATAAAGTGCATCAGTAAAAACATATTTCAGAAAAACAGGACAAATATAAAAATATTTCAATTCAATTGAGGGTTCATTCTTATACTAAAAATTAAACATATTTAAGGATCTAAAATACACATTTCAAAAACATCAATCTACCCAAAATATTTATTTAGTGATATTCAACAGCAATTAAAACATGTGGTCTTTCCAACTTATAAAATTTTTAAAAACTTCTTTTAAAAAATATATCTAAACAAAATCTATATATTAAGGGTTATTAAAAACTTTCTCATTTTCTTTTACTTAACCATTATAAATCAAAGTGTTCTAAAAACCGCTAAATTAAAATTTAAATACACTAGAATATATGAAAAATATAGTCTTTGTTACTCACAAATGATGTCAGTGAATGTATCATGATTTGGAATGGTACTACAACAAATAGTGCATTAAATCAAAGACAACAAATCGTAGATTAAAAGGTTATTTAATAAAAACCATCCCTCATGACATACAAATATTAAAAAAGGCCAGAGCACTTTCAGGTACCACCATACCCTTCATTAGTGGCTATATAAAAATTACCATGCAAACAAGCTTATACACCTGTCCCCCGATTTACACGGAAGATAGGTTCTGCACAAAACCGTGTAAATTGAAATCTTGGATTTTGCTAAGTAAAATCGTGTAAAACGAAAATAACCCCAAAATGTGCATGATTCAGTCATTTATTTAAGTAAAACAAAAGTAAGTCATCTTAGAAAACTTAAAATTATACTTAGTTTATAAAACAACAAACATATGAATGTAGTAATATAACATATTTAATTTATTTTACATTAGGAACAAAGAACATAAAAACAAAAAGACCCTTAAAAATTAATTATAAGTTTAATCACTGTCATCACTTTCATGTACTATCAGTCTTTTCTTCCTGATAGGTATGATGTCACTTTCATCACTTGAGCTTTCTTGATGTGATTCAGGCTCAATGGTTGACAAATTAGGCAAGATCTCGGGTTGACAAGACTTTGTCATGAAATCGGTAATTAACAATTGCATAGGTTTTTTTGCTAAATCTTTATAGACCTCTTTATTGATTTAAGCATTTACGAAGGTCTCGCTGGAATCGGAGAGCTCGATCAACATTTGTGTCATATTGTAAGATATGGTTGCCCAATTTTCTTCCCAAATCAAGTCCTACGCTTATGATTCTTGCTGTGAACGCAACTGGTTCAGATTGCTCTTCATCAGAATCATTGTCTTCATCATGTTTGTTTGTTTCACGAATCATGTTAATTAAATCATCTTCATTCAATTCTTCATCAGCCATTATTTCTTCAATATCTGCCTGAGCTAAATCTTCAAAACCTTCTCCTCCTATAGTATGGGCCAACTCAGTGATCTGAGAATATTCATGCTCTATTGGTGATTTATCATTTCCACTTTCAACAACATCCGGCCATATTGCTTTCCAGCAGGCGTTGATCATTGATTGTTTGATCTGAGTGTATGACAGTTCAACATGCTTAACACAATCTAAAATTGTAAATTTCTTCCAAGCATCCATCAGAGTAAGAGATTCATTATTCTCCATTTGTTCTAAGATATACCTGAAAGTTTGTTTGATGTACAGTGCTTTAAAAGTCAAAATTATCCCTTGATCTAACGGCTGTAATAAGGAAGTTGTATTCTTTGGTAAAAAAACAACTTTTACATTTTCGTGTTGTAAATCTGGAGGATGACCTGGTGCATTATCGATTAATAGAAGAGCCTTAAAAGGCAATCCCCTTTTTAGTTAAATAATTTTTGACATCTGGAACAAAGAAATTATGGAACCATTCATTGAAAGCTATGGCAGTGACCCATGCTTTTCTATTAGCCATCCAATAGACGGGAAGGTTTTTGATATTTATTCCTTTGAATGATCATGGTAATTTTGATTTGTTAATCACCAATGGTTTCATCATATAATCGCCAGAAGCACTGCAACAGAAAAGAACTGGTATACGACTTTTCGCTACTTTATGAGCACTAGCTGATTTGTGAGATTTGGCTATAAAGGTTCTTTCCGGCATTTTTTTCCAGAATAATCCGAACTCGTCAGCATTGAAAACCTGATCAGAAGTGTAGGAGTTAGCCGCAATGATTTCAGCAAGTTTTGCCGGATATTGTTGTGCCGCATCCGAATCAGCAGATGCACTTTCACCTTTCATTCTCTGATTATGTAAAGAATGTCTTTGTTTGAATCTTTCGAACCACCCATGGCTTGCGGGAAAAGATACCTTCTTTTCATCGGACAAAGTCTTACTTCAAATTGACTGATTCTTAAGTGATTGATAAATCTTCAAAGCTTTATTTGTAACAGCATTGGTATCGATCGGGATTCGCTTTTGAGTTTGGTCTTCTATCCATATCACTAAGGCTTTTTCCATATTTTCCATTGTAACATCTCTAACATATGAAGTCGTACTCATACTGCTGCAGGTTCCAGCTGCTACACTTTTTCTAATAGTCTTCATTTCTTCTTATTGTCCTTATTATGGCTTCATTCATGGAGTAAAATTTAGCAACATCCGTTACTCTTTCTCTACTACGTAGATGGTCTAATATTTGAATTTTAGTTTCTAAAGAAATAACTTTTCTTTTCATTTGATTTTTCTTCAAATCCTTTGACATTATAGAACCTTAACAAATTTACGCAAACTATAAAGATGCAAGAAAAACTGTAAATGTTGAAAACTTACCAGTTCAAAAGATATGTTTCTGCACTGTTTACATTAATGTTTCTGCACTATGTACTTGCATGAACCAGATAGCTTTACCGTTGTGAAATACATACGGGGATTCCCCTATTACGGGGATTTCCCTATTACGGGGATTCCCCTAAATGTATATATTTTACAACACCGGGAATCCCCTGTTGCTTTCATCAGTGTTAGCAAAGAAATAAAATTCAAAAATGTCATCAAATCTTTGTATAGGCGTATATGGAGCGGAATATACATTTTTATCAATTTTTTTAAATCTGCTAATTTATAAACCGTGTAAAAGCGAAATCGTGTAAAACAAGTGCCGTGTAAATCGGGGGATAAGTGTATACAGATCAAATCGGCAGACAAAATTTGCATAAATCAACTACGGAATTATGATAATGAAATTGTATTATAAACAGGATATTAAAGATTAAACAATTACAAAAGTACATTAAATTATATTATAAACAGGAAATTTAAGATTAATCTTAAATTTCCTGTTCAATTAATCTTGAATTTTCTATTTAATTAATCTTAAATTTCCTATTTATTAATCTTAAATTTCCTGTTTATTAATCTTAAATTTCCTGTTTATAATACAATTTAATGTACTTTTGTAATCGTTTAATCTTAAATATCCTGTTTATAATACAATTTAATTATCATAATTCCGTAGTTGATTTATGCAAATTTTGTCTGTATATAAGCTTGTTTGCACAGTAATTTTTATATAGCCCTGATGAAGGGTATGGTGATACCTGAAAGCGCTCTGGCCTCTTTTAATATTTGTACATCATAAAGGCAGGTTTTTATAAAATGACCTTTTAATCTACGATTTGTTGTCTTTGATTTAATGCATTATTGAAGTTGACATGTAACCACTTTAATTAATTACAACAAATAGTTTTAAAATGGGAGAGTATTTTTAGAAAAAGGAAAATAAATAAATTAATTAATTAATGAAAAATTTTTTTTTGGACACAAGTGTGTCAAAGATGAAATCCCGTGATACTCAAATATCAATCTACAGCAAATTCCAAACTTTCATAGCATTTGTTACAACATATTTTTGGAACCATAAAAGATTTTTCTATATTAAGCAGAATCCCTTTCTGACGTTCCGTTTTATACAAATTTCATCATATTTCCAATGCATTGAATTTTGTATTAATTCCTGATCTAATTTTTAGAAAATTAGATCTTTTAAATTAATTTTCCAAAAATAATGAACTAAGTAATTTCAAGGGCCCATAAAATTGATTTCTAAAATTTTAAAACCTTTGAAGGAATGTAGAAAACTTGCAATTATTATATCAGGGTTCACACTCAAACTTGGAAATTAAAAGCTCCTAGTTTTCTAGATTTTCCAGAAGAATTTGCAAATTTCTAGAGTCTGAAATGCAGTCTTTTATAGTACATGATTTTATTTAGTAAACAAGAAAGATCAATCATGCATAAAGCATTGATTATGAAACACTTTCCAACTTCAATGCAATTTTATATAAACATCTCTAAAAAGCGATACATTCCTCGGTAATATTTTTAAAATTCTCACAATACTACATTAATTTATTATATTTGAAAACTTAAAACTTCATAAAAAAAAATGAACTGCATTGAAACTGCATTCAAATGAAGGCATTGAAATATAAATTGCCTGGTTTAAACATCTCATGCTATCATTCATCGGTAATATTTTTAAAATTATCACAATACTACAATAATTTATTATATTTGAAAACTTCATCGAAAACAAATAAACTTTATTCATATGACGTCATCGAAATTTAAATTGCCTGGCTCTCTCTATAAAAGCAGCATTTTATTCATTAACTGTTTTCTATTCCTTTCATTCATCACGATACTATAATAATTTATTTTATTTAAAAACTTAAAACCATCGAGGTACAAGTAATTTAACTCTATGCTTAAAACTTTATCGAAAAAATAATCGTTTGCTTCTTTGCATAAAATCAATGAATGTTTCATTCATATCAGCTATATTGCAGACTCCATGAGTTAAATAATTTTGTGTTAAAGAAATGCAGCAATTCTTATACAACTCATTCTACATCTTTTGGTATTTACATTCTCCATAAGTGAAAAGTAGGCTTCGTTGTAGAAATAATCAAAATTGGATGATCATTTAAACTCAACGATATAACACAAATATGAATTAAAAAGAACTTTAAAAATCACGATTTTGACACAAAATGGATGCCATGTTTTATTTTGAAGTGTGTAACATGATCTCTTCATATAATGGTCACGTGATCTCTCCATATAAAGGGCGTAATTATTATTTTAATCTTTATTTAAAAAACTACTGAATATATTTTGCTGAAATTTTTTTTATATATTTTATGGAATAATTTGCATATTTCCTAAAACTTTCGAAGCAATTTGTGAATTTTAAATTCGCTTACAAAATGTTTGAAAAATTAGGTTCCATAGGGTTCAATGTATTTCATTTTTTCAACCCAGGTTCAATCCAAAACTAATTGGGTGGTATTATTTATTTATATTCCCATAGGTCCCACAGACCATCTGAACAACATACTAAAATTTCATTTTGATAAAGTCATTTTTATGGCAGTTATCGTGCAACAGACAGACAGGCAGAATGAACAAAGTCATAAACACTTTTCAACTTTGCTGTGAAGTGTTAAAAAATAGCATTTGCTTTGCGTTCAATGCATATTACAAGGGTTTCAAATGATTACAGCAATTTGAAAGAAATTGCTAAATATATTCTACGGACAGACAGGCAGACAGAATGAACAAAGTCATACACACTTTTCAACTATTCCCGACCGTCTAAAACTGTTACCTTACACCTTTCTGGTAGGTCGGACGGTTTGGGTTTCAACAACAACAACACTTTTCAACTATGTTGTAAAGTGTTAACAATATTCAAATTATGTAATTGGTCAAAAACATACGTAAAAAAACTATCCAAATTTTTCTTTAAACAGCCATGAAATCAAAACATTGGTTTCATGTACATTAAGGAAACAATCTTAAAAATTAAAATAAAATAAAATAAAATAAAACAAAATTTCTTTTAGGGTTTTAATGAAAAATATATTCTCCAAGAGTTTCCTTAAGATTTTAAGCTCCATTTCAACTCCCAGGGGATTCCAGGTTTTCCTTGGGCAATGAACCCTGTACACTATGTGATTGAAATCTTAATTTATTTGTTTTTAATTCTTAAATGCTGTATTACAGCTAAATCTGAAAGGATAAAACAGAAAGAATGAAAAAATTCAATTATTTCAGTAAATAAGCAAAAGCTGAAGTATACTGCCATTAATTATACATTGAAAATTGAATAATGCATATATATATATATATATATATATATATATATATATATATATATATATATATATATATATATATATATATATATATATATATATATATTTCCAAAATATAGAAACAGTTAAATGAATTTACACATTCAAAATGAATGAATAATTTTAAAATATAACAAGAAAGATCAATCATGCTTAAAGCATTGATTAAGAAACACTTTCCAACTTCAATGCAATTTTATTTAAACATGTCTAAAATGCAATACATTCCTCGGTAATATTTTAAAACTTCTCACAATACTACATTGATTTATTATAGTTGAAAACTTAAACATTCATCCAAAAAAACGAACTTCATTCAAATGACGGCATTGAAATATAAATTGCCTGGTTTAAACATCTCTAAAATGTGATATATTACTCGGTAACAATTTTAGAATTATCATAATACCACGATAATTTATTATATTTAAAAACTTCATCGAAAACAACTAAAATTCATTCAAATGACGTCATAGAAAAAATAACACGCCTGGCTTTCTCTAAAAAAGCAGCATTTCATTCATAAATAATTTCCCATTCATGTCATTCATCACAATACTATAATAATTTATTTTATTTAAAAATTAAGACCATGGAGCTATAAGTAATTTAACTCTATGCTTAAAACTTCATCGCAAAAAATCGTCCTTCTCTCGGTAAAGTCAATGAATATTTCTTTCATATCAGCTATGCAGACTCCATGAGCTAAATTCTTTTGCATTAAAAAAATACAGCACTTCCTATACAACTCATCCTACATATTTTGCTGTTTACATTTCACATAAGTGAAAAATAGGCTTCGTTAGAGAAATAATCAAAGTTGGATGCTCATTTAAACTCAAATATATTGTCATTGCGTTGTTTCAGTATGTAGATGCACAGAATTTAAGCGAAAATAAAGAGGTTTTACGACGAATACAACACTCAATATGAATTAAAAAGAACTTTAAAAATGCCGATTTTGAGACAAGATGGATGCCGTATTATATTTTGAAGTTGGTCACGTGATCGTTTCATATCATGGTCACGTGATCGCTTCATGTAAGAGGTGTAATTATTATTTTAATTTTTATTTAAAAAACTACTGAGTATATTTCGCTGAATTTTTTTTTATATATTTTATAGAACAATTTGAATATTACCTTAAATTTTCGAAGCAATTTGTGAATTTTAAATCCACTTAAAAAATGTTTGAAAATTTTGGTCCAATTGGGTTCAATGTATTTCATTTTTTCAACCCGGGTTCAATCCAAAACTAATTGGGTGATATTATTTATTTATATTCCCATAGGTCCTACAGACTGTCTGAACAACATACTAAAATTTCATTTTGATTAAGTCATTTTTACGGCAGTTATCGTGCTAACGGACAGACAGACAGACAGACAGACAGAATGAACAAAGTCATAAACACTTTTCAACTTTGTTGTAAAGTGTTAAAAAGAACAACACTTGGCTTTCAGAAGAGAAAAATACAGAGCTATATTATATCCCCATAAAATTTTGAAATTCAATCAGTGTTTCATGCATTGTATTTTTATTTAAGCAAGTTAAAACTATGGACACAAATAAATAGATTAAAAGAATATTAGCATCTATAGCAGGAAATAAATAACATTGATATAAAACTACGTTGATATTTAAAAAAAGTGAAATAAATGAACCAAATCATAAAGCTATTCAAATCAATAATAAAATAAATCAATTTAATTCATATAAATAACAGTAAAAATTTTATACAATCCATGTACACCAGCACAACAGACGTGATACAACCCCATCCCCACATTAAAAATTATTCTCTTTCCCCTAGGGACACAATTAAAAAATGACCCTGATCTTGAGCAACCATACCACATTTTCCACAGCCATAGTAACCTCTACACAAAAAATAAAAAAAAAAAGTATCGAAAAGAAATCCTCTAGCTTTAAGTACATGTGCAGTCGTTTACAATTAACCACATATGTGAGAAAAATTATACATGTGAAATCAATAATATCATGGAGGATCATTCACTTAAAATATCACAGAAAATCAAATTAAATATTGAATTAATTTTTTTTTTGTTAGAATACGAAGATATACATACAACTTTTTACCAAACTATAGATTTGCGTTGATGCTAATTTTTTAGATGTAACAAAAGGAGTATCAGATAACTTTAAAAATGTAAATTTTGATGTATTTTTTAAAAAATAATAATAAATATGAAGGAATTGACCTACGGATTTTGTTCAAACATTGTTGGAAAGGACGTTCTTCGATCTTTCCAATGGTGTAGCGATAGGAACGCTATGATAATGTTTTCAGTCACGAAGGAAGCAATTTGTGTGAAAATTATAAAAATTCAGTAAAATTTGTGGGTAGCTTTAAACAACCCCACTTAAAATTTAGTCCATTTTGAAGTTTCTAGGATCAGGGGTAGTCGAGACTAGATCGAGGGGTAGTATTCCCCATAGGTAGATCGAGGGGTAGTATTCCCCACAGAGATAGCATTATGCAAATGATACTTTTCCCGCAAATTTATTTGAAAAAAAAATCATATCATGTTGCTAAGCAATTGAATTAAACCCAATAAGTTTAGACAGCAGACTATTTTTATTAAATCTTTTCTGATTTAAATAATTAAGAAATGCATATAGAAATAAATTTTATTAGAATTATATTTTTGACTGGATTATATCTATTATGGCTTTCTGGTTAAAAGGTTACTTGGGACTCCATACTTGGGTTTTAACATAGAATCCAAAACTGTATATACAATCTAAATACCTGAGTCATTGGTACTTGATGCTGATTACTTTGACTTGATTGTAAATTGTGCATATTAAATCCCATAACCATATTGGGGGGTGTAGTAACAGGAGTTCGAGAGTGAGAACTGTGGCTGGGCCTCATAACATTACTCATGATATTGGATGATACCGATGAGCCGGTACTAGAACCATTGCCCCTTTGTCCAATTAAAGGTGGGGGACCGCCCAGAGAATTCTGATTGCACATCTAAAGAAGAGAATAAATGTTTCACTACATTAAATATAACATACAAATAAATGTGAATGACAGTACATATATACTTTAAATATCAAATATTTTTTTTCACAGTCCCTAAGCTATTCCAATAATTACCCACTTTCAAGAAACATTTCTTTGAAATTAATACATATACAGTACGCGATCTCTTATCCGGCATTCCAATATCCGGACTCTCCCAAAACCGGAATACGGCAAAATAATGCCAAATTCTGCGCCAACAAGTGATTATTTGCTAAATATTGCGCCAAATAGCGATTTTTTGTTTAAAATCCCGCCAAATGCTTTTTTGCTTTAATTAGCAATATCAATAAAAAAAAAATGCATTGAAACCTACTATTTTAGAGGATTTTGAAATAGGACGTGCAAATCGCACACGAAGTTCAAAATTCCCGCGCAGAAAAGAATGCCGCGCGCACTCGCAGCCGCTGATTCTTCTTAAATTTCGAAAACGAACGCGAGGAAATCTCGCGATAGCGAATGAAAATATTCCATGGATCATATTTTTTCCGAGAAGTTCCACAATTCCTCTTTTCCGGAAAACATCCGAAGTAGAACCGTTTTTCCCAAAAATTTCCTAAGCGGCTGCATCTGGCCGTCACCCCCGATAGTAGCTCTCGGAGGTGACGATCCGGCACGGGCGATACCGTCACATTGACGGCGAGACGCGTCATTCCATTCTTCACTAGTTTCGGATAAGTCTCCGACTTGGCCGTAACTAACTCCTGTATAATATAATACAGGAGTTAGTTACGGACAAGTCGCTGCAAGGTGCATTTTTAATGGCGTTTCATTTTTTTCTCGGTGTATAGGGCAGAGCACACTAGGCACAAAGGTTTCGATTTTTCCGAATGCGTTACATTTTCTTTTCTGCGCTTTGCTCCGGGACTTTGATTTTCGGTAAAAGCATTCCAACTTTTTCATTAGAAATATCCCGATATCGCTAAAGAAATCCTACGCTCTTCAAACGCGATGTGCCGCGCAGAATTCACACTATTTTGCACAATTTAATAAACATTTATTGGAAAAGATGAAAAAAAAGAGAGTCCATCAGCGCATTTACGAGATGATAGAAAGTATGTTAAGTAAGGAATTTCCGAAATTAATGAGAGTTAACTTTTGCCGAAATGCAGAGAAAAGTATAGCAGCTATAAAATGTCATTCAGGGCCTTCTGATTGATCTCTTTAAATACTTAACCCAAGCAATAAACTTGCCATTTTCTCAGGAAAGTCTATTTTTTTTCTTTTTTCATCTCCGTGGAAATATACACATCTTCAATATTTTAAAAAACATTGATGGAATTCCAAGATCAAAATCATTTTCAATTAAATCCTATTATTTGAATGAAAATGGCTATTTTGGACCGAAAATTAACTCTAGCAAAAAGTTCCATTGCAGTATATTCATGGGTTTACGTGTTTCTTTTATTAATTAGTAATTTATAGAAAGCAGTTTAGCAATATCGCGAATTAAACACGATCGCTGGTATATTTCGTTTTATTTTTAAATATTTTCCATTTTTTCAATCTGCTTCCATCCACTAATATTTTTATATTTTTTGTACTTTTTATCCTGGGATATTATCTTTTAAACATATTATTGGTGAAAATGAGATATATGTTTAGGATAACGAAATTAATTTTTTTTTTATTTATGCAGGCATTTAGAATTATAAGGCTTATTAGAAACATTTGAAGACATACATTACATTTGAAGAGCATAAATTAGAATTTGATATATTTGCACCCATAGTTGAATAATCTCATTTCAATTAAAAATGAACATCCTTCTCATCTTAATTTTATTAAAAGTACTTTAAAATATTTTGAAACATATGAACAAAAGTGCTTCTGGCAAAATATTAGATGAATATGGTGAGGGCCCACTTTAGTTAAAATGTTAAAAAAAAAAAAGACTTTTAATAACTACCCTGAATAATCAACTTATTTCAGACATTTTTTTCTTTCAAAATTTTTCTTAATCACTAAATTTGATACTATAATTACATGTAATTTGCATTTTAGTTAACCCATATAGATTGTAAAAAAGCTTTTTTTAATACATTTATGTTTTTAAAGTGAATTATAATTTTCTACAACGACATTTGAGACCATTCCAGTAAGGTTTAGAAAAAGTGTTCCGAATTACGGAAAAACCCCTTATCCAGAATGCCTGAAGTCCCAAGCATTCCGGATAATAGATCCTGTACTGTATTACAATCTAAGAAGAATATTCTTACTCCAACTACCTGTTTCATTTTTCACATGTTAACCTATGAAGAGGGAAAGCTAAAAACAAAGAAGTTTTCTGCTTTTTTTAAAAATTGGTAAAACAGTTAGAAGTATTTTTAATATCTCTTGAAAAGTAATGCTTGCATTTTAGAAAAATATTAAAAATACTTCTAATTATTTAATCAATTTTTTAAAAAAGCACAAACCTTCCTATTCTAAGTCTCTATGCTCAGCAAAAAACATCGTTAAAATATTATAAAAAGTAGTAAACAAACTAGAGTTTAAGAATCATTTTTTATAGAATAACATGGGGGAAAAGAACATGTGACTGGAGGAAAAATATTTTGTTAACCACAAAAGTAAATGACATTTTTTTTAAATATCAAACTTACATGCTCATTAAAATATGTGTATAAAATTAAAAATTAGAATACATAGCAGGAATCATAATCCATTGTAAAATTTATACTTCAGAAGTATGTGATAATTTAAACATTGTCTATAATCAACAGTGAATCTTTAAAACTATTTTTTTTTTAAATGCAAGTGGATTATGAATGCAAAACACTGAGAAATTATATTTTATATCCTCATTCCAGGCTGGTAAGTATCAGACTTACTTTTGTTTAGAATTAATCACAGCCTGAATAAAATATATCTTTTCAATGGTTATCTAACTACTGATATAGAGTACAGAGAACAACAAATGAAATCTATAATAAATATGAGAAAGGTATAAAAATTCACTGTAGTTTCAAATTATTAAGTGTAATGTAGTTTCATATAGGAATAAAAAGAATTCATAACTATACATACCGAAAATGAAAGTTTTAGACTTACGACAAAGTATAAAAGTTTAATAATAGTCATAAAGAAGAATGGCAATTAACTATTTACTTTGACACTCATCAGGCTGGCTCTACTTCAAAGCAAATTTTTGGTCATTACCAATATCTAATAATAAATAATTAAAAAAATAAAGGGTTGTTGCCTGTAAAAGTAAAAAATATCCACATCCTGAAGCAATGGGGGATGGAATTATTTGGATTTTCAACAATTGATAATTGAATATAATACTCTTTGGGGGCAATTCTGTGTGACATTTTGGTATGTTTTGGATATTATATCTCCACACCTCTTTTAATGCTGAGAAGAAATAGTTCAAATATTAAATATTGTATGTTATATTTTAAAATAAAAAAATGATGGGTTACTACACATACACAATATATTTTATGTAATGGATCCATTAAACCCTCTATTTCTCTGGATGGCACATTCTCATAGGACATTCACTACTTCATTTCTGGGAAATCACTTGTTTGACACAATTTAATTACATTCTCAGCAGCCATTAATAACATTTGCAATGTACAACAAAAACAGAGGTTAGGTTAGATTATTTGGGTGCTCCATAGTTGTCTCATGCACAGGAGAGCTAAATTGAAGATTTTCGGCCACATAATATTATATCTGCTTGTGTACTAGGGCTTTCCAAAGGAAGTTTGCACACATTGCACAAGTAAAAATTAGTTTAATACTATTTACTGCATTTTAATAAAGATTCCAAGATAAAAAAATATAGCTTTTCATGATTTAGTTAAATGAATCAGCTGCTTATCCTACTAGTAGTCAAAATTATAGTCCTTCAATTTTAATACAATGAGTGACAGATTCAAAAATATTAAGAAAATAAATGCAGTAGTAAAAAAAAAACCTTAGGAGAAGTGAGAAAAATTTTTTCATTAGATTTTTAAAAATACACATTGTAAATATATATTATATCATTCTAAATATAGAATTTGCATTTGTTTGTGAAGCAAATTACTAAAAAAGAATATTTATAGTTGTACAAGCATGTCATTAAGCAAAATATTTATAGCAAATGTATGAATTTTATAGGCCAGTAAATCAACAGCTATCTGCAAAGTGTTTATAAAAGTTATTATCTCAACAACTATTGAAACCTTATAAGAACATAATTCTTTAGCATAGTCCCTTTGCTTTTAATACTTGCTCTAGAGTTGCATGAATATCTTTATACCACCCGGAATTATTATTATTATTTTTTTTTTTCAGATACAAATTTAACAGAGTACAATTTTTTTAACCATAAAATTTTCTGCAATATTTTTAGTTCTGCTATCTGATAATTAACAAAAATCATGTATTTACATTTGTCAATTTTTCTTTCAATCAGTGTTAATGAGTTAATCACTTCCTTCACTTCTATATCAGAAAATTGATAGCTTCTTAATGCATCTTTGAGTGCATAAAACAGGGGATAATCTGAAGAGACCATGTCACCTATAAGGAGGAATGCTTTAAAGTTCATTCACTAAAAAATTATTTGTTCAAATTTGTGGTCATTTTGGACCTATCTTGTATAGATTTTACAAGTTAAAGTCTGTTAATTCATAGGCAGAAACTTGAATAATTTACAAATAATTTGTTTTTCACTCATCTGTTTTTCAGGAGCATGGCTCAGACTTATTGTTATTAGCATTAGACATGGACTGCCATACCACTCCATGTATTACACTTATGTGGATGCTTTTAATTGTGTCAATCCATTTGCAGACACTTTGCTATGGTAAAACACTGCTTCCATACTGTGCTGAAAGCCATTGATAAATATCAGCAGACAGTGTACCTACTCACAAATGTGAATCACAGATCACTCTCACTGCTCTTTGGTGCATATGGAAAATGGAAAACATAGCAGTTATGTTTAGGACATAACAGCACAATAACTGACTAATCAAGGTCAGATTTCAATGAGTGATGACCACTGAGCTCTATTATACAACTGGAATGACTGATAACACTGCTTTTTCAATCCAATTCGATAATCTGGGAAAACAGATATGTACTATATTTACCACTTAAATGTCCTAGTATATCGACTGCACATATAATAAACATGAAATATTGAAAAGAATAATAAAAAAATGCTATATTTTTTAATGAAAAAAATTTCTAGACTAACATATATATGCTACTTATTGCATTATTTATGCTGAAAGAAATCTGTCAAAATTGCTTATTCTGTGATGGATCTTCTTGAGCATTTATCCAATTTTTTTTCCCAGTGTAAATATAGTTACCCCCATGAGCCTCAAAATATCAACAAATTATGTTTAAAGATGGAGTTATTTCATTAAGAGATAGTGGTGGCTCTACTGGTTCATCATCATTTTCCTTATCTTCCTCCTGGCAAGTTGTAGAAACCATATTTTCTTGTCTATTTCTATCTCCTTGTTTTCGTAAACATCTATAAATTCCAAGACCTCCTTCTGAATAAATAATAGCTGCCCGAAATCACCTGTCTGAAATTCTGCAAAGTCATAAATTACTGTTTAATTATTCCATATTTCAACTTAGCTGTTTTCTGATTTCACAAATTTTGCCTTTCTCAAACAATTTTTGATAATATCTAAAGGAACAGGAACATTATCCCATTATTTTTTAGGTAAATGGCAATAAGAAGATTGAATCTTTTTATAAATGCAAGCAAATGATTCCACATGAATGTCTTTAACCAAAAAATGTAGGAGCTCTTTGATGATTTGACATTGATAAAGCAATTTGAATGATCTAATTATGATCTAATTATGATCTAAAGACTAAATTTTGCAAGTTCTGTTTGCAGGCAGAAATTGTATTTTAATGTTAGAGGGATGAATACAATAGTCATTCATTTTATGACTTAATACATTGTCTAAAAGAAAACAATTTTTCTGTTTCACTTTTTCATATCCATATCTAAATTTATCAACCATTTTCTAAAAATATTCCCTACCATCCATGTATTTCGGTAATAGGTATAAGACACTGGATAGTTTTTGGGCATTTTTAAGTATCTTGGCTGTTACTATTTTATGATTAGGGGCTGGAGTTTTTTTATTCCAGTTTTATTAAAGCAAAGTAGAAACGTGACATGATTTTTGTTCTTTTAAATCCATGAATTTTTTATTTTTTCTCAGCCCCTGTCAGCATAGCAGGGTAAAACAGCACTGTTTTATCACAATTGAAAATATCATCAGAGTTATATTTCTCAAAATAGGCCCCAGTGTTCCTTTATACTAACTGTTAATGACAGTATCATAAACTAATCCTGATTCACCATGACTGGTCTTCAATGTTAAAGTGTTCCATCGTTACCACCTATTGAGCCAACCTTTGGAAGTACAAAACTTTTCACTGTTTACACAGTTCTTTGCGATGTTTTCAGCTTTTTGCACAATCATGGCTCTATTGATCAATATGCACCTTTCACTCTTTTTGCAGAAAACCTGTCCAGCACAACTTGACCAATACCGTTAAAATTTGATTTCTGTTTTCGCTTTCTGCCCAAACTTCCATTTTCAACACTTTCCAACATAGTTGAAAAGTGTTTATAACTTTGGTCATTCAGTCTGTCTGTCTGTCCGTTTGCACGATAATTGCCATAAAAATGACTTTATCAAAATGAAATTTTAGTATGTTGTTCAAACGGTATGTGGGACATATGGGAATGTAAATGAATAATATCACCAAATTAATATTGGATTGAACCCAGGTTGAAAAAGTGAAATACACTGAACCCTATGGGACCTAATTTTTCAAACATTTTTTAGGCAAAGTTAAAATTTGCAAATTGCTTTAAAAAGTTTAGAAAAAATTCAAATTATCCCATAAAATATATAAAAAAGAATTGAGCAAAATATGTTTGGTCATTTTTTAAATAAAAATTAAAATAATAATTACACCCATATTATATGAAGAGATCACGTGACCCATTTCAAAATAAAATATGGCATCCATCTTTTTCCCAATGTCAAAATCGTGATTTTTAAAGTTCTTTTAAATTTATATTTAGTGTTGCATCTGTTCTAAAACCGCTTTATTTTTGTGTATATTCTGTGCCAATGCAATTGCAACATTTTTGAGTTTAAATGATCATCAAACTTTGATTATTTCTACAACGAAGCCTAATTTTAACATATGCAGAATGTAAACAAATCAAGCTGTAAGATGAGTTGTATAAGAATTGCTAAATTTTTTAAAAGCAAAATTATTCAGCTCTGGGGTCTGGAATATAGGCAATATGAATAAAATATTAATTGATTTTACATAAAGAAGCAGACAATTTTATAGCATTGCCTTTAACTTGTCACATAAACTTAAGATTGTTATGGTTTGTGTTCATCTTGTTAGGTGCTTAATGTTCATTTGAAGCAAAAGTCTTTCACAACATTAATACAATGAAGACTAGTGACCAATGATTAAGTGCTCTGGTAACTCTCCTAGTTCTGACAAAAAAGAGGGAACTGTGGAGGTCTAAAAAGAGGTCGGAAGAGCATTCTTTTGTATTTCCACTTCTCAATAAGGATACTTTGAAATTCCTTCCAAGGGGAAGGAGCATCTTTGTAAAGATAAATTTTCCTGTGCAAACCTTTTATTTTTTTTTTTTACTTCAACACATGTTAAGATTGTATTTTCCTGTTAAAATTGCGAGTCTTTATTTAATTATCTAGGAATCACTAGTGAAGATTCTTTGTTAAAGAGGGTAAATTTAACATTGATACTATGGGAATAATTTTAGTTCCATAAAATTTTAGTCATATAAGTGGGGTATTTGATTATCTATTATAATTAATATTTGATTATAATTTCAGTACAAATTTAAAAATACCCTTCTCCCTTCAGCTTCGACTTATCGAATTTAATTATAGTGTAAAGTTACTATATATATATTTGTTTTAATTAAAAAGTACATAAGAAAATTAGCAAACTACATTTGAAGATTAAATTTAAAAAAAAAAACCTAAGTATATTTTGCTTATCAGTTCTGTACGATGCTGCTGCTGCTGCATTATAGCTCATAGCAAGTGCCCTTAAGATAAAAAAAAAATAGAGTATCAATAACTACACTGCACAAGACAATGAACAGAAGGGCCTTTTTGAAATTAAACTCTTCACTTAAAACATTTAAATTTTCTAAACCATAAAAAAATTGCAAAATTACATGTTGTACACAGCATAATAAATATCTAAAGAGTATGGATTTAAAACTTCAAACATTAAATTTAACAAGGAAAGTAAGTCTTACCAAAGGTGAGCTTATTAAAGAAGACTGATGAGACAACTGCTGACTCAGCATCTTGTTCTGGGGCTGAGTAATTTGGCCACTGCGTACCAGAGGAGGAGGAGCAGCACTCGAGGCACCTCTATTTGCTGTAGGAACCATTTTACCAGCAACTGCTGCTGCTGCTTGATTCAGAATGGTTTCCTTCACCATCTGACTTTGATGTAGTTTTTTCAGCAGAACCAGTTTCATTTCTTCACTTCTCAACTCATCTTGAAGTTCCCGGAGCTTTCGTTTCTGAGCTTTCAGTTCATCTATGTCCCAAACTTTTTCTTGGGGGAGTGGGGGCATTTCCATGTTCTCGGCATCAGAGTTCCTGGAATCACTTTCATAGCCATTTATATGGCCATTAAGACGAGGTTTGTCCTCGTCCGAAAGAACAATCACATCTGGAGAGGAACAGCTGCTGGCACTGTTTTGCAGTGGGTCACCAGTATGCAAGCGCTTTCGAGGCAACATGCGAGAATGGTGACTCACAGATTTGCTTCTTTTAAGTTCTATCCTATCACTGTAACCAGCCTCTGAGGTATTTGAGGCTGAGGCTGGTTGTGCGAAAGTGGAACCAACAGAACCAGCAGATTTTCGTTCTGAGGTAGGAGGAGCACGCCATTTGGTACTCAAATCTATTGTTTCATCTAAGCCATATGAAGATTGAAATGAACTTTTTTCTCTACTATTTTCATAATTGTTAGGCTTTTCTTTTCTGGAAAAGATTAAGCACATTAGAAAATGCTGAATTTGAACAGTTTTAATTATCTATGAACAATAATAATATACACTTCAATTATTTTAGGACAATACTAAATTCAATACTAGCAACAAAATTTAAATAAAAATAGCGAGGGTAGTAAATAAAGTTAATTGGCAGTACATTGTTGTACCCATGACTTTTTTAATCCCTAACTGGCATGCAAATTTTTATATAAGAAATATATTCTTTAAAGATATTTATAGAGAAATGAGTTGATTATTTGGAGTATTTTATTCTTTATGTAGAAAAAGATAAGAACAATTATCTTGCATTTCTAAAGTCAACAACTTGCCAAGTTAAAATTTAACTGGAAAATAGATAAGTATAATTCTCAATCACTGATACCACCAATTTCTATTCAAAAGCATTATTATTTTATTTTTACACAAGATATTGCAAGCATTTTCTATTAAAACTAAATAGTACAATTTGAAATGTATGACTCTTATATAATCTAAACTATTTAAGGTTCACCACATTTTTACCAATATAGTGCTCCGGTTTTTGAAAAAGTATAGTAAATACTGAAAAAATAAAGGAATACACAGAAATAATTATAAAATCTGTGAACCTATCTATCTATGTATATCTCAGTTTTTTTCTCAAATTCTTGGCCTAGTAAGTTGATTATTATTAAACGTAAGTCAGATATCCATATTCTGTTAAGTTTTAATTACTTGCAGTAAAACAGTGAAAATTGACCAAAAAAAGCTCTGAAAATGACAGAAACTTCAAAATATGGCAAATTGTTGCCATCATTGGCAACAAATCACTCACTCCATGCTCTAGTCTGATATTTAGCAGAGGGCTACATAGATGTTAAGTGGGTTAACTAGATTATTCAAATTAAAGAGAGGAAAGGAGTAGGAGAACATCTGCATTGGTCCTGACTTCAAATTATTTGTAATTTGTTGCACTGTTGGACCAAACTAGTCTTTCCACTCTACATTCCACTCGAGCATTCAATCGCTGTTTATAAACACAGGCTTTACACTCAGATTCAATCTTTGTCTGGTGGTCCACTGTGTACACTTCAACTGCCGATCCCGAACAATTTACCTGTGCAACTGTTTAGCTAATACTTGTACCATTGCTGCAAGCTCCCATATTCATTTCAGATTCAAAATCTATTAGATCGCACAGTATACCTATTGCTTTATGAATTTCCACTGCATTAGTTTATGCACAGCTTCACCTTTACATTTTTATACAGATTCTGACATACTATGTTCTGGTAGTCTTGGCAACTCAGTGTATATGCAGAACTTTTAGCCAAATTATAGAATTGGGCTACTTTTAGCTTTTCAGATGCAACGATATATGTCAGATAGCATAAAAAATGCAAATTTAGTATAATTAATATATATATATATATGGTCAATCGGGAGATTAGCCCACACCCCAGATTTCAAAGTACAAAAGCGCGCCAATTTGGCGCGATGCACCGGGTTACAATTTCCGGGTTCGGCTTTCTTCGCCAATCTAGTAGCCGCTTTCCGGACATCCAATCAGCACGCAGAATATTATTAGTATAGTAATCTGTGTATTTCATCACATCTTTTTGCACAGATCATTTTGCAAACTTTATTCGAATGTATTTTGTGAATCTTTGTGGAAAGTTCGTTTTGTGGATCTTTTTTAATCAGTCTCGCTGAGTTGTTTTGAAGCAACCTTTATTGGATTATATATTTCTTTATTTCCACGTAATTGGCGTGCATAAATATTTTCATTAGTTTTTCATTAGATTTTGGATTTTGATCTAGAAAACGTGGTCGAGTGAATGAAAATGAGTCAGGCATAAAATTTTATTTTATGCTTGAAGCGAAAGGTCAGAGAGCAGTAATTGAATGGTGTGTAATGAAAGGATTAATTAGTGATAGATATGAATGTCCAAACAACACTCGGATACGGAGGATGACGAGGAATAAGGTTAGTTTCTTCTTTGTTAATCCCGTGTTTTGAAATTGTCTTTTGTATTTTCCCGTGTTTTTAAAATGGGTTTCTTAATTTTAAAGTATTGTTTTTCCTTTAATTTTGTTAAAGTACAGACATTTTTCTAAGTATCGTTTTTTCTTAAATCTAGTTAAAGTACAAACATTTTTCTAAGTATCGTTTTAAGTTAAATTTTGTTAAAGTACAAACATTTTTCTAAGTATCGTTTTTTCTTAAATTTAGTTAAAGTACAAACTTTTTTCTAAGTTCTGTTGTTTCTTAAATTTTGTTAAAGTACAAACTTTTTTCTAAGTATCGTTTTTTTTCTTAAATTTAGTTAAAGTCCAAACATTTTTCTAAGTATCGTTTTTTGTTTAATTTTGTTAAAGTACAAACATTTTTCTAAGTATCGTTTTTTGTTAAATTTTGTTAAAGTACAAACTTTTTCTAAGTATCGTTTTTTCTTAAATGTAGTTAAAGTACAAACGTTTTTTTTAAATTTCGTATTTTTTCTTCTAAGTATTGTTAAATTAAATTTTCGATGTTTCCAGTTATAACTTATTGTTATTGATTTAAAATCAAAAATCATTTTAAGTTTTTCAATATGGTTTCGAAAATTTTAAAAGTTGTTTATTCTGCCATTATGCAATACTTTTATAATGCACAAAAATCGTATTTTGTAAGCTTTTTATGAGTATTATTCACTTTTAATAAGTATTATTCCCTTTTATTAACATTCAATTGCACTTTCATTTACATTCAAAATCCCAGTTCGTAAAATGGTAGAATACGTCAGATTGGTAGGAGGAGCCTATTTTAAAACACGGGAAACTACGTCACTTGAGTTGGGAGGAGTCAATTTCAAAACACGGGGAAATGCGCCAACTTGGCGCAAATTTTGTACTTAGAAAAATGGGGTGTGGGCTATTGTATCGATTTACCATATATATATATATATATATAAAAGAATTGTACCATGAATTCGATACAAACATTATTGGAAAAAATGTCCTTCAATCTTTCTAATGGTGTCAAGATAGAAATTCTGTGGTGATATTTTTGGTCGCTAAGGGACCAATTTGTGTGAAAATGCAAAAACATAAAATAACTAAAAAAACTAATTTGAAATTTAAAAAAATAATGTCAAGGTGCACCTTCCTGGATTTTAAAAAGTACCTGTGTACTAAAATTTCATAGGCATATGACGCTTAGATTTCCCACTACAGAACGCACATACATTAAAACAAAAACACAGAAACTTTCCTTTATTAAGTACAATTTGCTCAAAATTCTCTGAATCTGAAAAATGGTAATAAATCTCCAGAAATTCATATCAAAGGTTCTCCAAATTCAAATCATATTGATAACAGTCCTACATCCAAAGGATTTTCTACACAAAAAATGGAATAAATGAACAATCTTTTCTAAAAAGATTTTTTCTAAAAAGCAAATAAACAAAGAATAAATAAAAAATTGAAAAACTACTTAAAACTAATTAAGGTGTACAAGAAAATATGTGATGTGAAATTAAGGCTTTTTTACAACTTCACAGGAAAATATGGATTTTGAAGATAACATTGTACTAATGTCCTCAAGGTTGGATAATTTGCGACAGAAGACAAATATTTTTTTTCAAAAAATGAGAAAAGTTTTAGCTTATATATAAATAAAGGTAAAACCAGAATTCAAAGATTAAATGAAAAATCAGATAAAGTGGTAGGACTTTATGGTGAACCCATCGGTGAAGCACATAAATTTACCTATTTGGCTGTCATAGTGAGTAAAGATAGTGGAATAGATGAAGAGATAAAAGTCAGAATAGCAAAAGCTCAAAATTGAATTTGTAAGCTAAACAGATTGTGGAGAGCTTCTAATATAAAGCCAAAAGCTAAAATACATTTATTATTTTTCTCTGGTTAAGAATATTTTTCTGTATTGTGTAGAAACTTGGAAGTTGACAAAGACCCAATGTACAAAGTTAAACTCATGGCAGTTGGAATCTTCTGGCTCTATAAAATTTCAAATGAAAATATGTATAGAAGGATGAATATGATACTAATTTCAAAAGAAATCAAACTTTGTAGGTGAAAATGGACTGGCTATGTATTGAGGATGTCACATAGCAGCATTCTCTATGTGGCCTTGCAGTGGATATCAGACACAGTTAGACCAAGAATAACATGGAGAAGAATGGTGGAAGAGAAGACAAGGCAGGTTAGATGGACGAGCTGGGATAAAGCAAGAACTGTGGCATTAGCTCACAGGAGAGGTAGTGTGTTAAACTTAAGCCCTTATGTGCACAAAAAGATTTAGTAGTGTAGTAGTAGTAGTAGTACGTAGTTGAGTAGAAGTTAAAGCTTAGATAATAAAAATGTTCAATTAGCATATACGATGAAAAAAAATTTACAACTAAACATGCAGGAACATGCATGAAGTGATTATGCATAAAACCTACATTAGAATAGAAATGTAGAAAATTGGTAAAGTGTCCTTGAAACTACTTGACAGATTTTACACATTCACATTGTCTTTAGCACTGTAAGATACATCCTTTCTATCAAGTTTATTTTTCTTTTAGATACCTTGCATTTATTAACATTTATTAGAACAAATACAGCCCTTTCCACACAATACTACATTTCAAAATAAATATACAATCTGGTAAAACTAAATAAATGAACATTAAGGAAGATAAAAAGAGATTCACTTTCAAAGAACACAAGCCCTGTTTATAAAAAAACACTTTCATTTGTATGTATGCAAATAAAATATAAACATATATACTTTAATGACAAGTCTGCAGCTTCTTCGAAGTCCATACCACTAAAACCACGGGCATGACCTTCTGGAGTGATAACTGATCGAAAAATAGCTTTCCTAGAAACAAAACATAAGTGTTTACAAAAAGCACTTTGCATAAAAAAAAAAATTAAAAGTATTTTGTTTCAGTTTTTTTCATATTTGAATATTATTCTTAAATATACTTTAAACTTATTATCTGATATGTATAGGGTGTTTCAAAAAGATTGCATGACTAAATTATCTTGAGCGATTGGACATGTGGTTACAGTTTAAAAAATGCTTTAATTAAGGTAGACTATCATTTTATGCAAGTTTTGATTATGTGACACTTTTAGTAAAAAAGTACAAAATATAACATTTTATATGGTTCACCTAGAAAAAAAAATGTACATAATAAAAATATTTTCCATTTAGTTAAGCAAAAGTGTTTCATTGTCATATGATCAAAATTACCCCAGATATCAATTAAAGTTTTCCACAGATAATTGGAGATGGTATAGAACTTAAAAATATAGGTTTTCAAATGGAAATTTTACCAAACGAAATTCAGCTTTTGTACGATTCTGAAATCTATGTTTCTTTTTTTTCTTCTTTGTCTTCTTTGTTTATGTCTTCTTTGTTTATTTTTTTTAAGGTCAAAGAGGTTCAAGTTCCACAACTTCGACAATTTTTTCACAGCCAATTTTACATAAAGAACCCTTTTTTTTTTCCCAAAAATAATTTTAAATTAACAGGGAATTATTATTAATTGGAATTTTTTTAGTAGTGCGATTGAATTTTGTACTTTTTACTAAAATGTGTCAGTTGATCTAAACAGTTGTAGTGTATCGTAATTAAAGCATTTCTTAAATTAGAACCATGTGTCTGCAACCAAGCGTTCCAGAGATATTTAGTCATTCATTCTTTCTGAAACACCCTGTATAGCAGGGGAAAAAAATCTGATGTGGGCAGCACATGGCTTTTCTTATGTAATGCAATGAATTTACTTCTTTCACAGTAAAAAAATTATGTATAAGATCCATAGTACAGTGCTTTATCGTTGAATTTGCATTTGGCGCTTTCGTGAATGACAACACGTAAAACTATTCTAAAGTACCCAATTGTTTCACACAACTCTAAATAACAATTATCAATATTGATAGCAATAAGCAATAGAATCCATATATTAAAATAATGAATTCATCAATTTGGCACCATTTTTGCAATTTTGAGGTTACTTTTATCAATCTGGGGCAAAATATCACCAAGTTGGTAATATTTTGCATTATTCACCAAGTTCGTTAAATGTATTTCCAAGCACACAGATAAATGGAGAGAAGAGCATAAAGAAATAGGTTATTCTTACAGTAGATAAATGACAATAGGTAAATTGTTTGGCATCAAGATACAAAACTATTAGCCAAAGTACCTTCACTTTTAAATGGAACAAACTCGATCCACAAAAATGATAACATATTTACCACGTAATATTACATATAAAAAGATAACGTATTTAACAATAGTTAATACTTTTTTATTTTGTGTGATTTTTTGATAAATTGTGTGGAAAATGTAAAATATCTCAAGAACGATTCATGCTAATGTTCTAAAGTTTATGTCAATGGTTTTCTAATGGAAAATTACATAAGAAATGATTATTTATGTAACTTTATTAAAGGTTTTGATTTTTTGATGATTTTTTCAAAAATTTTATTCTAAAATTTGGAAGTCTTCCAAACATTTTATTGCATATAAAAACAATAGGCTTCCAGTATTCACAGATTGTAATTTTTGTACCAAATTTTGTTTGAATCGCTCCATTCATTTGTGAGATATTATCCCCCCCCCCCCCCCCCCCCCCAAAAAAAAAAAAACACACACACACACACACATCACCTCAAAAATGTTAGATTTGTAGTCAGGGATGCTTAAAACATGCTCTCCCGTTGAAAACTTGAATTTGAATTTTTTAAAATCCCGTTACAATACTGACATGAACTGACAGGTGAGAACAAAAGCACAAGTTAATTTTTTTTTCAGTGAAAGACCTTGAATGATGATCATAAACACATTTCTTGATGAGACATTAATCAAGAGTTTATTTCTAATAGCAACTCAGGACTCTTGGAACAGATACATGTTGAGTAGCAATTTCAACAAATACATAGTGTGCTTAACAATGGATAAACATTATCTAATTTTCAGCTATCCATAGTTATAAACAGTAAATGCCTTATTAAAGTTCTCATATTTAGCACTAGGTTTTTTGGGGAGGGGGAGGAGGGCTATTTTAAACTCATGTAATGTACTTTTATGTCTTCAGGGCCATATTTACCACTAGAGCCTCACTCTTTATGGGGCCACACTTTAAAACCTTACTCTTTACAAACAATAATATAAAAAACAGCCTTGTTATACACTGGTGTCCAAATTTACCTTTACATGCACAAAAAAATTGATTTCTCAACAACTGTTCAATATAATTGAATTAATGAACAGCCGACAACTTGCCACCTCAACAATTCTTTCCAAACGATACTTTGAAGCCATACAAAAAGAACTATTTTTGGTTGATATAAACACCACAACCAAATTATGAATTTCAGATGTTTGCGAGGAAACATACTTCGTATACAGCCGGGGTTGCCGGATTTTAGCCAGACCAAACAAAGACAGCGGCTTTTTTTTGGTTTTAACCGCTTAAAAAAAGGTGGGTTTACATCCAATTCACATTAAATTTGCATTACTTTATCTTTGATGCACTCCTAAATGTTTTTTACTAAAATGTTTATAAACTTCTATTAAATATTACCGAGTACACAAGATTTTACGACCACTAGAAAAATACTATGAAGGTAATATGTCTAAAAGGAAAAATATATATACAGTGAGGAGAATGCATTAAATTAGACACTAAGATGGTGTTTTGAAAGCCTCTGTTACATAATGCATAGCTCTACATTACATATACTACACATTTTAAAGACTATAATTAAACAGACAAATCACCACACATCAAAAAGAAAAAAAATTAATTTTACTTCAAAAAGTAGTGATAAATAGTATTTTTTATTAAATGACTTTATACATGATTTTACATATTTATGAGTAAAAATAAGATTTTTACATATCAATAAAGTTCTTAAAATTAATTAACTAGTAAAATATATCACTAAGCAACTATTGTCCTAAAATAAAATATTTCATTATTTAAAGCAATAACATTTTTTTTAAAAATGTGATAAAGGTCAATGTAAACCAAGTAAAGCAGTTGGTATACCTTTTTAAAATTTAGCTGGTTTTTTTGCAACCAACAAATCACTAGCAGGTATTCCAATATTAATGTTTTCATTACTGAGAAATAAAGTTATTTATTAAATTCTAACCCAATAAAATGCTTTTAAAATTAGTTAAAGAACACTTAAAAATGTGTAATTTAAAATTAAAGTCCTTCACACTTTTTTACAAAAAAAAAAAAAAAAAAGCCAATTTTGGCCAAAAAAAAAAAAAACGGTTAAAACCAAAAGCCACTGGTGTGGCTTTTATTAATTTTAGCCGGCTTTTTTGCAACCTTGTGCACAGCGCTTGTGACATTTATTTTTATGTATGTAAAGATAATTTTGGACAATAGTATAGTTGCAAAATAAAATACTTGTTTTTTAAATATTAAATTCCTAATATAAAAATTAGAGGCAGCTAAAAAATTTATGAGGCCTCCATTTGAAATACATTATTCTTTCCTTAGAATATAAAACTAACAGGAATTGCTGTATTGCATAATATTCATGTATGTGAGCATACCACCAATGAGGCAAAAAACTAATGGGGTAATAGCTATTTTGCTCACTACATATTTTACACACCCGTAACAGAAGAAGAGAGAACTACTGATGGTTTAGATAACCGATAGCTTAGCTACCATTATTCGGTTAGTATTTGTAAAGCACTATACAAGTATATATACTTAATTATATGGTTAAAGTATTTATTATAATCGGTAAGAATATATTTTTCAATTGCTTTATTATTCTTATTTTACTGTTATTAGTTTATTTTAACAAAACCAAGATACTACTGTTTCTATTTTTAAATTGTTTTAGCTTTTAACATAATTATTTATTTTAAGTATTAATTTGTTTATGTTGGATTTAATAAATATTTATTTCAGTTTTGACAGTATAGAGACACATAACGATGTCAAGAAAGTTTGAATCCTGAGCTAGTAAAACAAAACGACTCCAAGAAAAGAAAAACAACTGAATAGCCAAAAGGGGATAAGGGGCACTTTCGTCTTTCTTACATTCTTCTGAAAATGAAGGAAGTGAAGAATTTTGTAGAACTAAAGTTTTACCTCAAATTTCTTGGAATGAAAGCGAAACATTGGTATCAGTATCAGGAAGAGATGAAAGTAAAAAACATCAGAATAATGTGGAAAACAAAGGAGAGAAAGAAGCAAATCAAACAAATCAACAGGGTTTTGAAGAAAATTTTCAATAGGAGTCTGTACTTACCAGCAAGTAAGTTATCTTTTATCCTACCCAAATAGCAGTGCGGCCAATAAGTATTAATGAACAATTTATCGAGCATATTTTAATAAATATGCCTCAGAATGTTTGTAAAATCAAAAACTTAACACTGAATGGAACAAGGGAGAAATGAGAGTGGCTGATTTTTTCAAAAACCAGCAAGCAATTTACTGCTTTGTTTGTAAACTGTTTTCTGAGTCAAATAATAGCTTAATGAAAGGTTTAAATGACTGGTGAAATATAACACAAACCTTATGTGATCACAAACATTCTACTGAGTACATACAAGCGATATGCACATATTGCAAAAATCAAGTTCTGGGAATAGTTGAACTCATTCTGAACTGATGAAACAAATATGATCTAAAGAAAATTATTGGAAAGAAATTTTAAAAGAATAATAGCTACCGTTAAGTTACTGGGTAAACTAGGTCATGCATTTAGAGACAATACAAATGATATTTTCTCTGATTTTTGTAAAAATTATTTATTGTGTTTTCATAAGTGAATTTGGTGATTTTTTAAAATATCACATTAAAATATATGCCAACTGTGGTTCTGGCAGATTAAATTATCTTTATTACCACACTTAGATGAATTCATAGTATCAATAGCTAATAAAACAAGATGAATATCAATATAAGAAATTAAGGAAGCTGCTTATTTTGCAATAATACTCGATTCAATGTCAGATGTTGCCCATAATGACCAACAAGGTATTATATTTAGGTATGTTATCACAAATTTCTGACAGAGAAACATTTATCAGGTTCATCAGTATTACACAACATAATGCCTTATATTTAGAAGAGGTAGTATTAAAAACATTAGAAGAATAATCTTTGAACATAAAAATAAGCAGATGGAAAAACTATAATAATGCTGTCAATATGAAAGGCATCTATATAGGTTTACAAGTTAGACTGAAAAAACATAGTCCCTCTGCACATTATATACTATGCTTTAGTCATTCTTTAAATTTAATTGGCAACTGTGACACAGAATCTTGTCCAGAAGCAGTGCAATATATTATTCAAAATGCATATATACACTTTTCATCTTCATCAAGAAGATGGAATAGTTTTTTTCTCCTTCAACATTTATAAAAAAAAATCATTAACAGCTAAAAGATTAATTAAATGAAGTGGCCCCCAAGAGCTGACACAGCATTGGCTTTGAAGTTTATATATAAATAAATTAAAAAGGCATTACTGGAACATTTCTAGGCATTTCTCTTCATGAAATACTTATTTTTAAATTAGTGCTCATCATTGGCTGAACATTTTGATAATTTAGAAACATCAATTTTAACAGTTGTGTGGAACAAATTTTTTATAATGAATAAATACTACTAGTAAATCTCTACAACATCCTGATATAGATTTGTTGTTAGTTAATAATTTACTACAGTCTTTAGTTGTTTTTATTTTAGATAAAAGAAATAGTTTTGCTGCTTTAAATGAAGAAGTGAATTTATTATCAGTTGAGACAAAATTTAAAGTTGAGAAGAAAGGAGTAAAAAAACGGGGAGGGGGGGGGGGGGGGAATGTGTGACAAAGTTTCCCAATCTGACAATGAGATTATATTACATAGGAAAGAAAATTTCATTGTCAATAGTTTTAATGTCATCTGCAATAAGTTATTTTTGGAAATTAATGAAAGAGCAAAAAGCTTAGAACAACACATTAGATATGGTTCTTCAGATATGGTTCTTCCGGGCCACTCAAATTCCTGCTGTAAGCCCTAAGGCCAGCCGAGTGGTCTGGGCCTTCAACATTAGATATGGTTGACTTTTTTTTAAGAAGGATATAGACTTATATTAACAAAATTTTATAAACTTATTGCAGAGATATTGTAAATTTAATGAAGGGTTACTGAAGAGTTTTAATTACTGGAGAAATATAAAACGAACCTTATGTGATCATGAGAATTCTACTGAGAATATATTTAGTGATGTACAAATAAGAAAATCAAGTTCTGTGAATATCATCATCAATAATGAACTCAGAAAAATGTATTGATGAAGTTAAGCAATTTTTAATAATGATGAAGGAAGAAAATTTCCGTATGCAAGTGCTGAATGCTCATTTTCAGTGTTGAAATTAATAAAACATTATTTAAGAAGCAACTTGCACCAAAATAAAACAAGTGATCTGTCCTTATTAAGCATTAAATCAGATGTAATGGACTTGATTATGATGACATAACAGGTATATTTGCTAAAACCAAAGCAAAAAAAAAAACTTTATTATTAATTTTTTTTAATCTAAATTTAACTGATTTATTTTATGCTTTTTTTAATACAAATATATGTATATCAATATTGCGTTATTTTTATTTCATTAAAATAAGTTATTATGGAGATATAAACTTTTATTTCCAATAAACTTAAAAAATCTGATGTGGGCAGCACATGACTTTCCCTGCAGACTCAAATTCATTTTTTCTTTATTTCTTTAAGAACTCATTAAATTGAGCTTAATTGCACTTAATTGCTTAATGACACTAAATTTGCATTTTTAATTCAATTTCTGCTTTTATTTGGTAATTGGACATTTCCCCAAAGGTGGCATAAAAAAATGCGAAAAATCTCAAATATCTCGAGAACGATTAGTCCTAGAGTAATAGAGTTATTCCTATTCTTTTCCTCGTCAAAAAGTATGTATAAAACAAGCATTTAATTGATACATTTGAACATACGTAGTCTTTTTTTTAGATATTGGCGATTTTTGCAGGCCATTTCGTAAAAAAAGGCAGGTTGTTCTTTTCTGAATCATACCTAAATAGTCATATGTGTCCAGGAAGAAAAGATTGCATATCTATACCAAATGAAAATGGGAAAGTATTAAAACAAAAGAGATTACTTTTGCATAATTTAGAAGAATTATATCCTGCATTTAAAGAAAATCATAATGAAATAAAAAATACTATGTAAATTTTGCACACTACATCCAACAGAATATGGTACTGTTGGAAACAAAGTTATTCATTCTGTATGTGTTTGTATATACCATCAAAATATTAAACTCATGCTTCATGCCATCCATATCAGTGAATATATTACATCATTGTTTATTGCACTGAATCAGAAAAGTGTGGTGAGCTGGTGTGATAACTGTCCATCTCCAGAAATTTTTAAAGTACCAATGCATCCCAATGAATTAGAAATTAGTATGTGTTTTGTTTGTATATGTTATGTTTATGCATTCTCATGGCCCAAGTGCATTATATATATGGCCAAGATCTCTAGATGTGTGCCAAAGATTATGATATTTGCTATTGGATGAATGAAATTGCTTTAGGAGCTAGTGGCCACTAGGAAAAATTGGGTATCTTCAGCTCAACTAAATATAGAAAATACCTTTTTAACACTTTACAATAGTTGAAAAGTTTTTATGACTTTGTTATAAATTTAAAATAAGAAAATAAAATATAAAATGGATAACTGTATGGTTTTTAGGAAGATTTTTATTAGAATGTTTCAGCACCCCAGAAATTATACATTGCTTTCCTATACATATAACAGTATTTCTTTAGTCATTAAATTAAATATTACCATCCTAGTTTTTTTTTGTGCTTAAAGCACACATACTAGTTAGTGTATAAAAAAATTCCTATGTTTTGTTTTAGCTCATTATTTATTTTTAAAAAATATATATTTTTTAAATGATTAAAACATTGCATGTCAAATGTTAACTAAATGTATATATGTTTTATACCTATTTTTCTCTGTAATAAGAAATATTAACTTTCTAATTTTTTTTTGTACTTAAAGCCCACATATCTGTTAGTATTTGTACCAAGTTTCAGAAAAAAATATTAGGGGCCATTTTTTTTTATAGCCCATTAAAGTTGATTATCCATCTGAAGGTGATTTTTGCAATTTTCATGTAATAACGATATTAAAATATATATTTTTTTATTTTTTTATTTAGTACTTATATTCCTGATATCAATAGTTTCAAATTGGTACCAGGATTATTTAATTTGAGCCATTAGTTCTCAAGCTATTACATTTATAAGCATTGGTGCAAAATCTAAGATGGCCGCCATTCGGCAAAAATTACCATTTTTCAAATGCCTGTATCTTGGCAATTATTGCGATATATACATTACAAATTCAGATTTGGGGGTTTTATTACCATGTGTATCCATGGTAAAAATTTTAAAAAAATCTGTGACTATGGAGCAACAAGTTTTCCTTAAAATGGCTGTTTTCACGTGGAATGACCCAGTTGATACATACATTGCACAGACACATAGACAGACACACAGACAGATGTCATGCTAAAAATAGATTTTCGTGTTCTAGAGGTCTTGAAACGTGTGGATCCGTCGAAATTTCGAGTTGCGATTTTTGACATGATTCCAATACTTTCGCTATACATTACCATGTATTGCAGGGAAAGTAAAAAATCTGATGTGGGCAGCACATAACTTTCCCTGCATACTCATATTCACGTTCTCTTTATTTTAATTAAATTTAATCCACTTTTAAATCAATTTTCGTTCTCATTTGGTAACTGGACTTATTTTCAAAGGTGGCGGAGACAAAATACGAAAAACTAAAATATCTCGAAAACGGCTAGTCTAAGTGTAATGGGGTTGGTCTTATTCTTTTCTTCATTAAAAATTATGTATAAAACAAGCATTTAATAGATATATTTGAGCATACGTAGTTTTTTATTTTAGATTTTGGCAATTTTTGTAGGTCATTTTGCAAAAACAGGCAGGTTATTTTTTTTTCCAAATCACACCAAAATCTAATCAGCACCAGGGTATCCCACAAGCAACTTATCTACCGAATTTTGTGAAATTCAATCCATTAGTTTTTCAGCTACAGTGAATACAGGCAATTTTTGTGGGCCATTTTCCAAAAAAGGGGGTTCTTTTATCCCGAATCGTACTAAAAACTAATCAACATCAGGGTCACACTCAAGTGTCTTACCTACGAAATTTTATGAAATTCGGTCCAATAGTTTCTGAGTTAGAGTGGATACATACATTGCACAGACACACAGACAGACACACACACAGACGTCACGCTAAAAATAGTTTTTTCGTAATCTAGAGGTCTCGAAATGTGCAGACCCATCGAAAACTTGAGTTGCGATTTTCGACATGATTTCAATACTTTCCCTATACATTACCATGTTTTGCAGGGAAAGTAAAAATTTGATGTGTCCCACAAGTAACTTATCTACCAAATATTGTGAAATTTGGTCAATTAGTATTTTAGCCTAGGGTGGATACATGAAATTTTTGACGGCCATTTCGTAAAAAATGGCAGGTTCTTCTTTTCCAAATCGTATCAAATCTGATCAGCACCAGAGTATCCAACAAGTAACTTATCTACCAAATTTTGTGAAATTTGGTAAATTAGTATTTTAGCTAGAGCAGAAAAATGAAATTTTTAAGGGCCATTTCGCAAAAAAAGGCGAATTCTGTTTTTACGAATCGTACCAAAAACTAATCAGCAACAGGGTCACATCCAAGGGACTTACCTACCAAATTTTATGAAATTTGGTCCATTAGTTTTTGAGTTAGAGTGGATACATACATTGCACAGACACACAGACAGACAAACAGACACACACACAAACGTCACACTAAAAATAGTTTTTTTGTATTCTAGAGGTCTCGAAAAGTGTAGATCCGTCGAAAACTCGAGTTGCGATTTTCGACATGATTCCAATACTTTCCCTATACATTACCATGTATTGCAGAAAAAGTAAAAAATGTGCATGGATTCGATTAACTAAAATAGACTTGTTCTTTAGAGGCAGGCAGGCCTCAATGATATTGTGCCTAGGGCCTCCAAAAGCATAAATGCAGCTTTGCATGAATTTAATACTCCTATTAATGCAAATGAAAGTCAGATTCTGAACAAATTTTCAGGGGACACATTTTTGTTTCTTAGTTTCCTGTAATTTTCACTACCTACTTTGAAATATTTAGAAAACATTTATTTTCAATTTCATTTATACCTACATTTAACAACCAGTACCAAAAAATTAAAACTTAGCTTTCAGCAACTTTGTTGAGCAAATAAAATAATTCATTTATTTAATCATCTGCACAATCTAAATAAAATATAATTGATATTTAATTAATACCACGTGAAATAAGTTAAATTTGACAAAATTGTTGGCATCGATACTATTAGAAAATGTGTCTTTTCTTGTGAATAAAACATCTTAAATAATAAAAGGCAATGTATGTCTGTCTGTGTGTCTTATACACTAAACGTTCAGCGACTGCGTGTTGGAGAGCTACAAAATTTGGAAATCGGAGACCGGGGGGTGGGGGGGGGGGGGGGGTGAAAACCGATTTTTAAAATTTGAATTATTTTTTTAGTTATTTAATGTTTTATGCGATTTTGACCGTTTTTTGCCCTTTTTTCTCCATGATCCAGACGTCGTAGAAAAAAACAAATCACGCCATCGGAAAGAGCAGACAATTGGGAATAAAAATATATCAATTTCAAATTTCAATTTCTAATAGTTTTTAAAGATTTTAAAACAAAAGTCACTTTTGGCTCAAAAAAATGACTTTTGGTTTTTAAATTCTCGCATAGTGAAAAGTACTCATAATTTCGACTAATAATTTACAATTTTAGAAAGGTCAAAGACCTGGCGTTCTTACAAGCCCAATCTGGTTCAGAAATAATAAAAATTGCCCTCAGGATTGCAATTTTAAAGACGTCATAATTTTAAATTTATCGGCAATCCGCTCAGCTCTTCAACGGCATTCCCCCCCCCCCCCCCCCCCAATCTGCAGTAGTTTCTTCCCCGTCTCCATGGAGACCGCACTTTCGGTTTTAAATGAATTAAGAGCCTAGCATAAGTGGTATACATCGGGCGAAATTATTACATTTATATGATATTTTAAATGGATATTATAAATAATTTAAATGATTGAATTATGGTGGTTTGAATTGTGGTGATGTATTTGAAATTATTATATTTATGGATTGGTGGAACGATATGGATGTTTTTTTTATTTTAAATGGATATTTTAAATGGATATTTTAATTTATAGATATTTTAAATCGATATTTTAATTTTATGGATATTTTAAATGATGGAACGATGAAACGAGGATGGTGGAATTAAGAGCTTAGCATGTGGTCATTATAACATTTAAATTAGCGCGCGGGAAGTTAGGGTTCGAGAATTGCACTCGGTATGCCAGGGTTTGATTCCCGCCACTGACGCGGAGTATGATCACGTTAAACATATGCGTCGATAAGTTCTTCCAAGAGGTTGGTGGTAGGGGAAAGAGGGTATGGTCCCCCTGTAGATGCCTCCCCCAATGGGTTCCGGTCTAACTTGGGTGAATAAAAAGAAAGTTATAGAGATTGTCGTGGAGGGCGCGGTAGCCCAGTGGTTAGCGTGCGGGAATTTCACTCGGTAGGCCCGGGTTCGATTCCCACCACTGCCAAAACTGCTGCTGTGTTCACACGGAGTACAATCACGTTAAACATGTGGGACCATAACTCCTTCCGAGAGGTTGGTGGTAGGGGAAGGAGGGTATGGTCCCTGTGGATGCCTCCCCCACTGGGTTCTGGTCTAAATTGGGTGGCATTTCCTGGCCGTCCAAACAGTTACGTTACATCTTTCTGGTAGGTCGCGCCAACGAGTTTGCCATGTTCGGAATTTGCAACGGTCAGAATTTTCAAGGGTAGCGAACAAGCTGGTCACCAAAGGCAGCTAGTACTAAATACACGAAAATGTTAATAAATTTGTTGCATAATATTGCATAAAGAAATCCAACTTATTTAATGATACTCAATAATTCTTTAATTTTATGTATCATTTTCGATAAATTTATTTTTTAAATATGCAATATCTTGAGAACAATTCATGCTTGTATTCTAAATGAGTACCATATTTTTTTTTAAATTACTCATTAAATGATTAATTTTTAACATGACTTATTAAATTACTCATTTTACTTATTAAATTACTCATAAAATGATTTAATTTTTAACATGATTGACTGTCCTAATTTTTTTTTTCTTCTATATTTTGAAAAAAAAAAATCATTTAAAATTTGGGTGGCTTCTGAATGTTTGACAATGTTTAAAATCAATAGGATTCTGTCATTCACAAATTGTGAAAATCATACAAAATTTCATTCGAAATGCTCCATTTGCTTATCGTATCAAGTCTAGGCTCATGGACACAGATATTTGCTCAAAAATTTTTAATTCAAGTTCGGGGATGCCCAAAACATGTGTAAATCCATCAAAAAATCAAATTTAAATTTTATCATGTAAGTAGGGAAGGTAAAAATGAACTATTCCCATAAATCAAACATCTAAATCAAATCATTCACATAATATAAACATTAATGAAATCAGTTAAAAAAAATCATGACTTGAGCAAAAACAGTGAACTTCTTCGAAGTTTTCTCTCATGTTCTTATTAATTTTTCACAAAAATAGGATGCTGTGCAGAACGGTGAGAAGGGGGTGGGGTGGGGGGCAGACAAATACCAAAGAGCCAAATATTGTTAATTTACAATCTTAAAAAATAATTATGCTAATTAATAAATTTTAGTACGCTGTTTTCTTTATACAAGTTATATAAGTTATAAATTAGTTTATAATAAATCAATTTTGAACTTTTAAATAATTTGAAAATTAAAAAAAAAACTATTTTATACATGTGTGTGTGTGAATGTATTGCACAA
Organism: Amaurobius ferox; assembly: GCA_951213105.1. Lineage (NCBI taxonomy): Eukaryota > Metazoa > Arthropoda > Arachnida > Araneae > Amaurobiidae > Amaurobius > Amaurobius ferox. The sequence goes on from OX578149.1 coordinate 59,950,337, forward strand.
AATTGTGTGAATATATTGCACAGCATAAAATTTGCAACTTTTCTTCATTTTCACAGCATTATACATGTATCAGTTTTTTTTTAATTCTTTGATACTGATACACATAAGCACAAAAATTCAAATACAGATGTATAACGATATTACATGAGATACAAAATACTAGCTGTGAACTGGATATTTCTAATTTTCTTTAAAAAGTTAAAACATTTTAATACTAACCTATTTTGATTAGCAAATAAACCAGCAGCAAAATAATCCGATGGACCATTCCATTCTTTAGGCATTATTGCTACCTTAAAAGTAGAAGAAAAAAGTATAAATTCAGCAATTCAAAGTTATAAGAAAATAATTTAACATAATTTCAAGTATAATACTATGGATGTCATAATATCAGTGAATAAAACTTATCATTACAGAAAATGGAACTACTATTTTACAGAAGTTCACTTCGAGCGAAAAGTGTAGATACCTAAAAGTAATGCAGGAAAGATATTTTAAAAATACCTTAGTATTTCAAAGGGAGGTTGGGGTTTTCAAGTGGAGTGGTTAAACTGTACCAGTAGTTTTAAAATTTATAAGGCGATTTGAGTCTATTTGATTTTGAATCAATGATTCACATTAGTGACTTCCTCACTTTGTAATTCCAAATGAATCATTTAGGATGACAGGTTCATGTAAGGTCAAGGTGCAGGATAAAGAAACCATGATGCTCCTGAAGTGCAGGCATGTTCGAGCCATGTGCATAGGTGCCGACTATGGGGAGGGGGGCACAGGGGTACCAGCCCATGCTAAATTTTTTCGCCTCCTCTGGGAAATTTCAAGATTCTTTTCTTACTTCCTATTTTACTAAATACTAGAAAATGCAATTTTCAATTATTAAACCAGAATTTTTTTTTTTTTTTTTTTAAATCTTCTAAAACGTAAATGTCACATTTCAGTTCTATCTTGTTCATATCTTCTTTACCGCAGGACCATAAACTATCTCGCACATAAATGTAGCTCCTCTTTACCACCAGGAAACATGTTTACGCTAATGACAACAGCACCTGCCTACCAGAACTTTTTCGATTGACTTCTTAGTTCAAAGAGAAAAAGAAATATTTACAGCCATGAGATTGACATTTTTTAAAAGTAGCTATCTCCAATTATAACTATAAAGGATAACCACAAAGTAGGTATGACTTATATGATCTACTATATACCAAAGAGCTCACATCTGTAATTGCTCCTTGATTGTATATACCAAACCAGTGCTATCTTTCCATGTGGCATTGTGTATAATAATACACTTATCCCCCGATTTACACGGCACTTATTTTACACGATTTCGCTTTTACACGGTTTATAAATTAACAGACTTCAAAAAATTGATAAAAATGTATATTCCGCTCCATATACGCCTATACAAAGATTTGATGACATTTTTGAATTTTATTCCTTTGGTAACACTGATGAAAACAACAGGGAGTCCCGGTGTTGTGTTTTTGTTCTTTTTGTGTTTTTGTTCTTTGTTCCTAATGTAAAATAAATTAAATATGTTATATTACTACATTCATATGTTTGTTGTTTTATAAACTAAGTATAATTTTAAGTTTTCTAAGATGTCTTACTTTCGTTTTACTTAAATAAATGACTGAATCATGCACATTTTGGGGTTATTTTCATTTTACACAATTTTACTTAGCAAAATCCAAGATTTCAATTTACATGGTTTTGTGCAGAACCTATCTTCCGTGTAAATCGGGAGACAGGTGTATATCCATTTGAAGCTGTGAACCCCACGGGTAGCTTTACCCTAAAGAGCTACGTTTGGCAGTCATCAATCACAAGTCGTTTGAGATCAGAGTGTTAAGCGTATAAATTACGAGAAAATGAAAAATACCTGATTCGTTAGGAAGTTTGTGGGGAAATGATTACGCTAATGACAACAGCACCTGCCTTGTGAATTTAGCAGGAGTACCAACTCATGCTAAATTTTTTCGCCTCCTCTGGGAAATTTCAAGATTCTTTTCTTACTTCATATTTTACTAAAAACTAGAAAATGCAATTTTCAATTATTAAACCAGAATTTTTTTTTTTTTAAAAATCTTCTAAAACGTAAATGTCATATATCAGTTCTATCTTGTTCACATCTTTTTTACCGCAGGGCCATAAACTATCTCGCACATAAATCTAGCTCCTCTTTACCCCCAGGAAACATGTTTACACTAATGACAACAGCACCTGCCTACCAGAACTTTTTCGATTGACTTCTTAGTTCAAAGAGAAAAAAAAATATTTACAGCCCTGGGATTGACATTTTTTAAAAGTAGCTATCTCCATTTATAACTAAAGGATAACCACGAAATAAGGATGACTTATTTGATCTACTATATACCAAAGAGTTCACATCTGTAATTGCTCCTCGATTGTATATACCAGACCAGTGCCATCTTTCCAGGTGGTATTGTGTATAATAATATATCCATTTGAAGCTACGAACTCCGCGGGTAGCTTTGCACTAAAGAGCTACGTTTGGCAGTCATCAATCACAAGTCGTTTGAGACCAGAGTGTTAAGCGTATAAATTACGAGAAAATGGAAAATACCTGATTCGTTAGGAAATTTGTGGGAAAATGATTACGATAATGACAACAGCACCTGCCCTGTGAATTTAGCAGGAGTACCAACCCATGCTAAATTTTTTCGCCTCCTCTGGGAAATTTCAAGATTCTTTTCTTACTTCATATTTTACTAAAAACTAGAAAATGCAATTTTCAATTATTAAACCAGAATTTTTTTTAAAAAAAAAATCTTCTAAAACATAAATGTCATATATCAGTTCTATCTTGTTCACATCTTTTTTACCGCAGGGCCATAAACTATCTCGCACATAAATCTAGCTCCTCTTTACCCCCAGGAAACATGTTTACACTAATGACAACAGCACCTGCCTACCAGAACTTTTTCGATTGACTTCTTAGTTCTAAGAGAAAAAGAAATATTTACAGCCCTGGGATTGACATTTTTTAAAAGTAGCTATCTCCATTTATAACTAAAGGATAACCACGAAGTAAGGATGACTTATTTGATCTACTATATACCAAAGAGTTCACATCTGTAATTGCTCCTCGATTGTATATACCAGACCAGTGCCATCTTTCCAGGTGGTATTGTGTATAATAATATATCCATTTGAAGCTACGAACCCCGCGGGTAGCTTTGCACTAAAAAGCTACGTTTGGCAGTCATCAGTCACAAGTCGTTTGAGACCAGAGTGTTAAGCGTATAAATTACGAGAAAATGGAAAATACCCAATTCGTTAGGAACTTTGTGGGAAAATGGTGTCTCTTTGTAGGAGGATTTGGCATATCTTCAACTGGTGTAGTCTCAGATGAGTAATGTTTATATAGTGTTGAAAGTAGTGTGATGTTTTGGTTCTGCTGAAAACAGAACGTGATATTTTTGTGCTATTCATAAAGGTTGTGTTTCGGTTTTAATTTAAAAATATACACTTATTTCTCACGGAGGGGTGCGGTAGCCCAGTGGTCAGCGTGCTGGAGTTGCACTCGGTAGGCCCGGGTTCGATTCCAGCCACTGCCAAAACTGCCGCCGTGTTCACGCGGAGTACGATCACGTTAAACATGTGGATCCGTAAGTCCTTCCGAGAGGTTGGTGGTAGGGGAAGGAGGGTACGGTCCCTGTGGATGCCTCCCCCACTGGGTTCCGGTCTAAATTGGGTGGCACTTCCCGGCCGTCCAAACAGTTACCGTACACCATTCTGGTAGGTCGGACGGTCTGGGTATCAACTTATTTCTCACGGATAAATTTAAATTTATTTTATTTATTTGTATATAGTTCTAATTATAGTTATCAAGCATGGTAATATGAATCCAGTCCTCACCCCCACCCCCTCTTTACAGTAACCTAAAAGTTATCTGTTTGACAGTATGTCCACTTACGATTTTGACTGAAATTTAGCAATTGCACTATATGCCTAAATCAGAAATGGGTAAACTTCATTTTAATTATTTTTTTCTCTTCAAAATTCATTTTAAAAAATATTTAAATATTTAGAATACAAAACATTGATAAATACCCACTAATTGCTTTTAAGTTCATTCAGAAGGTTTAAAATGGGGGAGGGGGGCATGAGAGAAGTAAGACTAGTTGAGCTCCCAGCATTTTTTCATAATCTGGATAAAACTGTGAGGAGGTAATTTTCAAGAAAAGATGCTCATCAGTAACAGTAAGTTGGTTCTAAGATAACTTTCCCGGTGTTTCATGGTTGAAAACCCTTATTTCTGTAAATAAGAGGATGCAAATATTGCCATATATTTTTGGGCATGATTTACCAAGTTTACAAATGCTAATTTTGGTATGGTCTTACAAAAATTTTGTTGTGTGGACCATACTGAACACATCAGCAGACCATAGATACATCCCTGATCTAAATCTACATAAATGAAAAACAGTCAAAGTATAAAAGTTTAAAAAACTCAACATTCATACCAAACAAGGACTTGTGTGTAATTTTAAAAAAGGATAATTTTTACTGAAATATACTATGTCCTTTCTTTTTACTATTGCTACAAATATTTACACTTCACTTCTCAAGATATTATTTTGTTCCAAACAAAAATATAAATATTTTTTCTTGTTTTGTTGGAAATATGCTACAGTTTGTGAATATACAAAAATAATTTTAATAATTTAATATTTTGAAGTTTTTCTTCCTTCAAAAAACATTAAAAAGTATCTGTCTAAGAGAGTTTATTTAATTGTTTTTACTTTCACTGGAAAAATCTTTGAAACAAGAAATGGTAGCTATAAATAGTAAGCGACAAAAATATGTATTAGGAAATCTAGTTTTTAGATACACTAATATATATATATATATATATATATATATATATATATAAGCTCCAATCATCATGATTATAAAGCTGAGATTAAAAGTATGCATTATCAATTTAGCAACACATTTCAATGGAAATTAATAAAATCATGGGTTTTTGCAGTTAAGAAAAAACAATTAAATAAAGTTTATGCTGTTTTCTTAAAATTAAATCTAACTAATGAACATTTTAATCATATTTTCTATGATTTGCTCATTACTAGATCAAATTATTTAAAAGTAAAACTTAATCAATTTCATAATAATAATTGTTCTAATTCTTATTGTGTAATTTCTTTTAAGCATCCTATTTATAATTCTATAAATTTTAGGAATTTGTTTAATCAGTTTCATCATTTATTGCCTATAAAGGATTTGAAAGTTACTAAGACTTTTAAATACAACAAGCCTATATTGGAAGCACAATTTTTAATTACAATAAAATTTCACAATCTCTACCAATAGATAAAGATTCCTCAACAAATGTAGATAGTGAATGTATTTGTAAAGTTGACAATTATGCTAATTTTATAAATACACACTTGGGGCATATAGTTACTGGAGAGACTTAGCCATAGTTAAAGACAAATCTTTAAGAACTCATTTGGTACAAAATTCAGGTTACCTTCTTGTAATAACTCTAATAAAATCTTAAAGTCAATAAATCTTGACCTAGATAAATATATTTATGGATTAGCTTCTAAATATGCTCAGCCTTTAAAGGCATTTAATATGTGAAAATTTACTATATTAAAATCTATTAAAAATACCATTTGCAGTATTAATTTGTCTAGATCTATATATAATATAAATAATATAAAACACACTATTAATGATTTACATAGATCTTTTGTTATTACTTATGTTGATAAAGCCTCTAATATTATGCTATTATCTGTAAAAAATTCTTTATACAATATCTGTTAGATTATTTAAAAAATAATAGTCTATTTAAACTTGATTCACACTCCATACATAGTATTAAATTGAAAATTATCAATATGTATAGTGATTTAGATATTAATTATAAATTTTTGAAATTTCCATATATTGTGCTTATTCCTAAATTTCATAAAAATCCTATTAAATTTAGAACTGTAACTAGTGGTCATAATTCTTACTCTACTACTGAGAGTAAATTATTACTAAATTATTTAAATGTACTAAATAATAATTTATGTTATTCTAGTAATAACTACCTTAGTCTAAATAATAGTAAAAAAAATAAATAAATTACTATCACTAGGTAAAATAATAGGATTTCAAACTTTTGATTTTAAAGATCTATTTAATAATATTAAGATCTCTGGACTTTATGTTGTAATTTTAGCTTTATATAATGCTTATATTACTAATCAATCTAATCTAACTAAATTTACCAATTTTCCTAAACTTCTCCATTTTGTTCTTTTCAATATTTATATATTTCAAGCTAATAAATTATACTTACAAGTAAGTCTCAGGGGTTCCACAAGGTGGCTGTAGTAGCAGTATGTTAGCTAATTTAAACCTATATCATTATGAAAAATCTTTTACTTCAACAGATTACAAAATTTACAGATATATTGATGATCTGATATGTTTAGTATTTATTGATAATTATATCATACATATAGATTTCTATCCGGATAATTTGGAATTAATACCTAATGAAACTACTTTTAGTAATAATATTAATTATTTGGATTTAAATCCAATTATGAAACCTACTAATAGGATAGTTACTAATTTATATGATAAAAAAGACTATTTTAAATTCAATATGAAAAAAATATTGCCATTTAATTCCTGCAACTTGATTCAATTGTTTAGAAATATTATACTTAATAAACTTTTTAGAATTTATAGATTATCCGATAAAAAATTTCATGCTTTGCACATTAATAACCTAAAAATTACCAGTAAATTATTGAATAACCAGCATATTTAGTAAATGGTATAGTTAATAAGTTTCGATTAGCCTAAAATTCTTAAAAATCTCTCCTTGGTATCTTATTTTAGCCAAACATCTACATTCTCTTGAATATACATTACAATGTATTTTCATTCTTTTATTTTGCAGCTTTTACTGTAAAATATCACATTTTACAGCCTTTACGCAGTACTGTTATTTATTACTCACTATTGGCAACAGTAGATCTCTACTTTTAACTTTAGCGAATGGCAACATTGGTCTTGTCATTTAATGCTATTCACGGTTGTACATTTGAGGTGTATTTTCAGGTATCTATGTTTCCTATCTATTTTTCAATCTTTATGCTTGTTGTCCAAATAACATGAGTTTATAGATAAAATCTATCTCGTGTTTCAGAAACAAGCATTTTTGTGTTCATTTCGATTAAATATTTGGACATGAATAAGAATTTTTTTGAAATGAACAATTCTTAAGCTTAGAGCTTTTCCATGTGCAAGCTTTAATGCTTGGTATTCTTTGTATTCCTATTTTCGATTCCACACCATTGATATTTGTTGATTATCTTTAGCTTGATGACCAGTAACATGCATTTAAATTTCCTTATTATGGTTGAATTTCTTTTTTACTTCTTTGTATTTTGTAGGCAAATTTTAAGTTAGTTAGTATATTATGAGTTAATACTTCTATTCTATCATTCGATTTTCATTTTTAATATATATTATTATCTACATTTTTATGAAATTCAGTACCCTTTCAACAGTCATATCATGTACAGATTTATTGATGATCTAATTATTATTAAAATTACTAATGAAGCCCCTATTTTAAACTTTAAGTTTTATCCACCTAATCTACAACTAATTGAAAATGTATATACATTACTCTGGATCAATTAACTAGACGTTTGTTTAAAAATTTAAAATGCAGACACATTAAAATTAAAATCTACGACAAAACTGAAACATAACTTCAAAGTAAATAGACTTCAACATTATTCATCCAATCTATCAAAATCAGTATATAAAAATATTATAAATAACCAGTTATTTAGGATAAAAATGTCTTTTTTTAAATTAATAAATACCACTATCAAAATTCCTACCAGTCAAACCTTATTTTTTCATTTATTAAAACACAATTTAATTTTAAATTCAAAACCTTGTTCCAATTACAGCAACATATTGACAGGTCAATACGTTTTTAAATAAAAATATTTATCCACATGTTTCACTTCCCACAGTTGCAATCTTTGTATATCGACTTAACTGTAACCTGTTTTGTGTTAAAAAGCTTAGTCAGTATCACGTAATCTACAATGTAAGCAACACAAGGGGTAACTACATTTATATTATTTTACTCTTATACTTTTTCATTACTTTGCAATCTCATATGAATACAAAGCCACATGCTGGTATATTTGTTTAGATTTGATTATTTTATTTGATTTTTTATATATCTGATCCACTTTCTATTTTCTTCTACATCGGGCCATGTGCATTATTTCTGTAATACAATTTACAGTAATGCACACAGAAACGTAGAATCCGCATTAACAAACCAGGTATGGCTCTTGCTAACGTACATGGTTTCGGAAATGATTTTCACCTTTTTTTCAATTTATTCATTTTCAAAAATTTGTTTTGGAAGCCAGAAAGGCCTAGCTCAACATGCAAAACCATGTTTCTGTTTTGCAACTTTTCATCTTATAACCATTCATGCATTTACACCATGTATGTTTATGCAGGGAACAAGGGGATTAATACCTTAAGTACCTGCATCACATATATGATTTATAAAAACCATAGCCTCCTTAGTGTGTAGTTAAGGTATTTTATTCACCAATTTTTACCACTTGTAATTCTTTTTCCATTCCTTAACTTATATATGGAACAGGGAAAATGGGATATTTTATACCACTTTAGTACCTGTTTTATTTATAATGTTCTAATTATATTCTTCATCAGCTTGTTGTATAGTCATTTTTTATATCATATTTACACTTCCATCCATCTTCTTTTCATTCTTGCTATACAGAACAATTTAAAATAATGACCAATCTCAGGTATATATAATACAAGTAATCTAAAATTCTTCAATTATATATATATATATATATATATATAAATTAAATGATTTTAATCGAAAATTATGCATAAACTACTGTATGTACAAAAAAAACCCATCTCTAGCATATCTGTTACAAATGAGTAACTATAAGCCAAGTCTAAGGATAAAGATAGAAGGTTACATATCACTACATTGGAAAGGGGGATGAGAAGAATATTAGGATTCAAAAATCACAATTAAAAGTATATAAAAGTAAATAAAAATAAAACTCTGCAAAAATGAGAATAGGCAATAATAATCAGCTCAAGACAAGAGATCAAGAATAGAGAACAATCAATCGAAACCACACAAAAAATGGCGGTCAGTTCGAAATTGCATTCTCATCAGGACAGCCATACAATTCGAATTAAAACCGATAGAATAGCCAGTTTCTGACAATGGCGATAGTATTTAACTATAGACACCATTGGAACTGTCTACTGGCTAGTGGAATTAGAAAAATAAATCAATTGAATTATACAAAGCTGAAAAAACAATACCTCCACGAACTGTAATGTGAAATCAAAAGCATAGCACCACGTGTAAGATAAACTAGTGACTGAGCATTTCACCTCACTTCGTCAATGCGAGTGGGAATGAATACAATTGAACGATACATAATAAGTATGGAGACTTTCGAAAATAGTAAACAGTATAGGACTCAGGACAAGTGGAAAATAGACATTCTAAAATAGTAAACAGTATTAGACTCAGGCCAAGTGGTAAGTGAGGTGATAAGAATGGGTGAATTTTCAAAAATGAGTTAACCAATCAAAGATAAATAATGCATGTGTAAAATTATTACGTGGTATATTTGAAATTATTAATAATATTATTTACAAATACTTCCGGATATAGGTAGTTTTGACAAATGCGTTTAAGTTTATTGATGTGGAGAAAGTGAAACTGAGGATCAGAAAGTCGATGTATTCGAAATAGCTGGTTTAAAATGATGTTTCTAAATAATTGAAGAGAATTACAAGATTGATATGATAGCAGCTTTATGATAGTGAAGTTGTAAGAATCTTTTTTATCATATAGATTGGTGATTACATGATTATTGAGGGTATCTAAATTGAGGTCTAAAAAATTAACAGTTTGACTAAACTATTACAATAAAGTGAAACAAAAATAGGATATATCCTATAGAAGCCTGAAATTAAAAGAACGATTCACTACAAAGGAGGAGGCGCAAATGCTGCTCAATTTCCCTAAGAGAATACATGATTGTAAGCATATAAAGACGGGAGTGACCATATGAATTACATAAAAATGGCAGGGGTGGATTGCGACACCCCTTTCCCGCTTAAAGCAGCTTTTACAATCCGTATAACGCTCACGGCACCAACATAATTCCATGGTCAGTCTCCCAAATGTGCGAAAACAAAAGCACCAGAACAGACTCATAACCAAAGAAGAAACAAACGAATTTCAAAGAAAAACATTCGTCAGTCTAACCCAATGGAGCATCTCCTTATAAGAGTAAAGTTGTTTCGCAGTCATGAATATTAAACCTCAATTATCAATATTTAAATTACAACTTTTATTTAAAAAATTAATTGTAATAATGCTGTATAAAATTGATTGGATAATTTCTTTTTATAGTTTCCTCTGCAAATTTTTTACATTTGTAAATGCAGTCTTTCCTAAAAGTATTGTAATTTTGATTTCTTCTAAAGTGACCAATTATTATATTTCTGAAGACATACTTTGTAAGGTTTGAATTCCAGTCGATTATATGATTTACCTTGATCCTGTATGATTCTTTTTTGTCGTGTAACTCTGTATATATTCCATATTTCTGGTGTTTTTTGATTGCTAAATCCAAGAATTTCACCGATTCGTCTTCACACTCTGGATTTTCAATAAGGTCCAATTCGCTTGGGTAGAATGAAAAGTCAAAGCAAAGGGTGTTTTCATATCCCCCAATTAATACATCATTGATGTACCTTCTATCTTTATCCTTAGTCTTGGTCTATAGTTACTCATTTGTAACAGATATGCTAGTGATGGGTTTTTTTGTACATACAGTAGTTTATGCATAATTTTCAATTAAAATCTTTCAATTTTTATTTATAAATCCATTATGTTATTAGCTGCTTTGCGCAATATCATGATGAAAGTTTTATATTCTGTATTATTTTGTGTTTTATATTCTGTTTTCTACACTGACTTTTATTACATCTTTTAATTGTACATTTACATTTATTATTTACTTCTGAATTCAACCTCTACCTTTTGATTTTTATATTTGCATAAAACTTTTTTAAAAAAGGTAAAACCTGTTGTAAAGCTGCATTTGCGCTTATTACAGAGTTTATTCTCTTTTTAATTTTAATTTAATTTCATTTTGATTATTATTATCGATAATGCATTTCTATACTTTAACTACAAGCCCATCTATGTCTTAACATGGCCCTCAATGGATATTGTTTTTATTAGCTAATCCTTTCAATCCTTCAATTGATTGATTTTGGTATGTCTTCACATTTCGCATTTTGGAGTATTTTGGTTTGAGTTCTCTCATCGCTTTTATGATTTTTTTCTGCGTGTTATTGCTCTTTTTGGTAGATTTCACACTTGATTCTCAAACTCATTTAATATGTGTGTGTATAGTGCTGACATCTCTCGGCAGGCATTAGAGTTTATTGTGTTTTTTTGTGTTATTTATTTCTGTATCTTTTAGTTAACCCAGACGTCAATATCTTTTATTGCTTATTTTTACATTTTAATCTAGACATGTATTTCCACTATATGTGGCACTCTTTGGCCTGCAGTTGTAGGGATTCAGTCAGACACATACGTATTAATGGCTTTGTATATCTTCCATTCCAGATGATTATGACTATTTGTCCACACTTCGCTTATTTATGAATGTTTCGTATGAAAATCTCATTTAGATCTTATCTACTACGCATGTTTTGTTACTCTCCGAAATTCCGTTTCAATTCTTTATGGTATTAGTTATAATTTGAAATTCGTACCTGACAAAATAGTTTTTGAAGGGGTTTATATTGGGAATTTTAATTAAAATTCGTGGTGTAAATTTTATTCATTACCTTGTGTCCGGTCTATTATTATTATGAATTGGGATAATTATAGATCGACAAACATTGACCAATTTAGCATTATAGATGATTTGGAAGAATACCATACCTACTCTCAATCTAAATCATATTCCTTCAATAGATGCAATAATCTTAGGTGCAAAACTTGTCCTTATGCTGACTCATTACAAATTAATAATAACTCCACTTCACAAAAATTCTGCAAAGTTTTTAATTGCATATACAAACTTAATTGTACTATTTGTAACTTATCCTATATTGGCCAAACCAGCAACCCTTTACATCTGAGAATGAATGTCCACAGGGATCATATTAAAAAATTTGACCATAAAGTCTTTAATGATCTCCCTACTAAAAATCAATTTGAATATCAGCACTTTGCTACACACGGATTTAAAAATGTATCCCTTCATATTTTAGATATTAAAACTTCACTCACTGATAGATTAGTATTTGAAAATTATTACATTAAAAAATATAAAACTCTCTTCCCCTATGGCTTAAATCAAATTTATAATAATAATAATGTTGTTAACAATAGTTTTGAATACAATTCTAATAAATCTTCAGTATATAAACATCTTTTTCAATATTCAAAGTCATCAACGTCTAGTAAAAAGCGATATAAGCGGGCAAAGGAAAAAGTAACTTAAGTAAAACTATTGATTACAATGCAGACATTTTGAAATTACAATATAATTATTCTCAAACTTTCAATTTTCTACCTGTTAGAACTTGGTTATATAAAGTCAGAAAATGCAAATTAAGTATTGTTTATACTAATTTTTTAAAATTAAAATTAACTCATGAGCATTTTAAACATTTATTTTATGATTTGCTTCTTTCATGTACAAATTTCTTAAATTACCACCTTCTCCATTCACCAAATCCACATACTAAAATAGCTTACTGTATAATTTCTTTTAAACACCCTATTCTTAATTCTCTTAACTTCAATAATCTATTTGCAAAACATCAGCACTTGTTATCCGTAAAAGAAATCAAAATACAAAAATCCTTCAAATATAATTTACCAATTGATAGAACTATTTACAATTACAATGAAGTTTCCAGGACATTAAACTCCGATGACCTTACATCCTGTGTATGCAGCAATAAAATCTTGCCCCTTATATCAACTCCTATCATGGACACATTATTACTGGGGATCTCAGTATAGTTCAGGATGATATACTTAGGGATATTATGAATAAAGGGTCTAAATTTCGCATTCCATTGTGCCATCACCCTAAACAACTTCTTCAGTCTATATCATTTGATTTTGATAAATTCATATATCACCTTGCTTGTTCACATTCCATTCCTATTGAAGCATTCCATCTATGGAAGTATACTACCTTACATCTACTTAAAAATGTTATTTATAAACATTAAATTAACGAAGCCTAAGTATCCTTATAAACAACTCCTATCTGCTATTAAAGAACTACAACAACATTTTGTCATAACTTATGTAGATAAAGCTTCTAATAATTATGCCATCATTTGTAAAAAATATTATGTTTCTCTGTTACAGAATTACTAAAAAAATAATCAAATTTTTAAACCCATTAATAATCAGTCTATCAAAATCAAAACTAAAATGCTAAAATTATATACACAATTAAATATTAATTGTAAGTTTTTTAAATTTCCTTATGTTACTTTGGTTCCTAAATTCCATAAATCACCTCTCAGTTTTAGAACAGTCACTTGTGGACATAATACCTTTACCACTACAGCTAGTAAATACTTGCTTAACTGTTTAAATAGAATTACTGAATCTCTTAAATTTAGGAATTCAGGATATTTCATTTTGAACAATAGTTTTGATTTAGTAAATCACCTTAGCAAGCTTCCACAAATTCTTGGTTTCCATACCTTTGATTTTAAAGACCTATTTAATAATATTGTTATTAAAGATTTATATAAAGTTATTATCTCTCTTTATCAAGACTATCTTTCTGCCAATAATGTTGCATTTAATGTCAAAAACTTTCCTATGCTCTTACACTTTGTGTTATACAACAATTATATTATCCAAGGTGATAACATTTATATACAAACATCTGGTGTACCACAAGGTAGCTGTAGTAGTAGTATTCTCGCTAACTTATATCTTTATTATTATGAATGTCATTTTAACTCTAATTCATATATTATATATAGATATGTTGACGACTTAATTTGTATTATCATTGATGATTCCTATCCAATTAATATTGATTTTTACCCATCTAACCTAGAATTAATTCCTAATGAGCCTAGCGTTAGTCAAACTGTAAAATTTTTCAGACCTAAATTTAGATACCCTCAATAATCATGTAATCACCAATCTATATGACAAAAAAGATTCTTACAACTTCAGTATCATAAAGCTGCTATCATATCAATCTTGTAATTCTATTCAATTGTTTAGAAACATCATTTTAAACCAGCTATTTCGAATACATCGACTTTCTGATCCTCGGTTTCACTTTCTCCACATCAATAATCTTAAACGCATTTGTCAAAATTACCAATATCCGGAAGTATTTGTAAATAATATTATCAATAATTTCAAATATACCACGTAATCATTTTACACAAGCATTATTTATCTTTGATTGGATAACTCAATTTTGAGAATTCACCCATTCTTATCACCTAACTTACCACTTGGCCTGAGTCTAATACTGTTTACTATTTTCCACTTTTCCTGAGTCCTATACTGATTACTATTTTTGAAAGTCTCCATACATATTATGTATCGTTCAAATGTATTCATTCCGGTGCCCACTCGCACTGACGAAGTGAGGTGAAATACTCAGTCGCTTGTTCAACTTACACGGGGTGGCAATGCTTGTGAGTTCATATTACTGTTCGAGGAAGTATTATTTTTCTGATTTGTAATTCAATTGATTTATTTTTCTCCTTCCACTAGCCAGTAGACAGTTCCAATGGTGTCTATAGTTAAATACTATAGCCATTGTCAGAAACTGGCTATTCTATCTGTTTTAATTCGAATTGTATGGCTGTCCTGATGAGAATGCAATTTCGAACTAACCGCCATTTTTGTGTAGTTTCAATTGATTGTTCTCTATATCTTAATCTTTTATCTTGAGCTAATTATTATTGCCGTTTCTCATTATTGCCGTGTTTTATTTATATTTATATACTTTTACTTGTGAATTTTGTATCCTAATATTCTTCTCATCCCCCTTACCATTGTAGTGATATATTACCTTCTATCTTTATGCTTAGTCTTGGTCTATAGTTACTCATTTGTAACAGATATGCTAGTGATGGGTTTTTTTGTACATACAGTAGTTTATGCGTAATTTTCGATTAAAATCTTTCAATTTATATATATATATATATATATATATTACTGACCTGCATTCCATTGAATTCTTAATATAATACTCTTTAAGAATTAAGATTGAAAATGATGATTAAAACTTTTCCATTTTACAAGTTTGTTATAATCTTATATCTCAAAACCTAAAAGTGCTAACTATAAACAACAAGCAAGAATTTGTAGCTCTTTGAAAGCCCTACAAGTGTATATAATTGAATTTTAGATCAAACTCTTAATTCTCGAAGTATAGTGGGAATAATTTTAATATTTTAATTAACTCGGGTTTTCCATTGAGTAGAAAAGCTGAGATATAAAATGGTAGGAGTCCAATGTGTTTATACTTACTCATTGGTGAAATATTGGTGCAAAAATACGAGATATTTTGTTTTATTTAAAAAAAAATTAGGCAGTTAAATGAACTTGGGGATTCTAAAGATGCTTCGTGATTGATGAAGTTTGAACAGAATAGATGGAAATATATGTATTCAAGTACGTATTTATGCGCTCGCAAGCAAGTTTATAGAATAACTTGAATCTAAAATCTCGTCAGATATATTGTATAAGTTTAATTTATATACAGCTAAGCAAGTTAGTAAAATACATTAATATTTTGATGTGAAGTCTATGTCGGAATATCCAGATGAAATCGGAACGATAGCTAAAAGTGGTAGCTATAAACAGTTAGCTAGTAATTTGTAGCGTTTTGAAAGCTTGTAAACGAAACAAATCAGCCTGAACCAATCGAATAAACATAATGAACTTTACTGGTGTTTTATTTTACAAAATGTTATTCAGGCAAAATCATTTCGACTGTATCGGGCTGAAGCTACCACAGATTTTTTTCTATTTTAATCTTGGTAAAAAAAATCAAATATAGTTATGTGACGACATAAGGTAGATGTTTAACAGAAATGACAATAAACACGTCCATGCTTTGTTACATTAGTTGTTTCAATCAACTCACTAAATACTATTGCGCATTCAAGAATTTCGTCCAGGGGGGTTATAAAGGGTTTTATTTTAAAGGAATGTATGATGAAACTGGTACTACAATATTTGCTTTATATTTTTAAAGTATTATTTTTTCGCTAAATTTCTTTTTATAAGGCTTTGAATGCTTAAAACTTGCATAATAAAACAATGACTACAAAGAAGCTCCCCCCCCCCCCTCAATTGGAAATGTCTAGCTTCATCGCAGTCAAAAGCATTTTTACAGTACTTTAAAAAGCTGATTGGGGTATAATCCCACATATACCATATTAAAATGGGCGTTGCCAAACAAAATTTAATGATGAGCTTACCCCCCCCCCCCCCTCACCCAAAAAGAGAAAATTTTGGCTATGGACCTGAAAGAGATATTCACTTGTATAAATATGTTGATTTCAAAACAAATAGGGGTGATTTTAAGAATAAATATTGACATACGCATTTACTAGCATTATGCGATTAAATAAAATAACATAAAGTGATACGATGATTCGCACGAATCAAATAGTTTAATTCATTATTCCCCGCTAGCTTTTATACCACTGACAAAAAATCAAGCCAATAAAATCTATACCGATAAGCGGCTCATGACAAAAAAGCATTTGAAGATTTTAAAAGGCAGCCATCTTGTTCACCTCGCTCTCTCTACTCAGTTTTTTTCCCTTCCCCCTCCCTCTGCAGCGAGGAAGAAGAAACAAAGGGCTCTGGGCTATTGATCTCTGTTATCCTACCACCACTTTTAAATGCACGGTCACATGACCCGGACCGCCAAGGTAAGGAATCACGTGATCGAGTGACCTGGTCATACAAGTCCCCCTTCCATTCACACTCGGTTACACAAAGCCAAAAATCCAGTTTAACACCAAGTTTTCATTTCGGCCGGGGAAAAAAACCGAATAAAATAACTAAAATAAAATGAGAAATCGAGACACTCATTTTCTAAGATCCTAAAACTCCAGACGCCGAAATTCCCCCTTCCGTCCCCTTTTTTTCTATCGATCTTCTTCCATGCGCACATCGAGACGAGGATTTTTTTAAATATTTTCTTCTCCGGTAATCCGCGATTCACAGTTAAAAGCAAAGCCAGGGGCAGCACAAGTGGCACAAAATATCGATCTTTATATCGTTGTCTTTATCACCCGCTCCAAGACGCGCGCCAGACATTTATTTGCCACGAATCTCTCGCACTGCAAGGCACGCCTCGCGAATGGTTTTACATCTACATTGCGCCGCAGGGGTTGTTAGTAAGAAGTTAATAACGGACATACATTAGCATGCTGGATTTGATAAGGCAACGCTCGCGATAGACAACTACAATAATGATGAAAGAAAGTTTCATTTTCGCATTATTTCTGGTTCGGCGATCCCTCTGTGTTCGAGAGTTTTTCACTTCTTATTCATGCTGTCCTACATTTTCAACCTTTTTCTATTTCCAGCGCAGGAATAAATAAACCGTCAAAAATAAACGAATCCTATTTAGAACAGCCATCTACAAAAGCATTTTCTTGGGAACATTTTATTCATCAAATTTCGTCGAAGCTTTATTTTTTCTTACAATTTAAACAGGGAAGTATTGCGTAATTCAACCGGAAATTAATTATTCAACAACTATTTTTAAAAACTAAGCGACATTTATTGCTATAACATAAAATTGGGGGGGGGGGGGGGGAGTCAGGATTAAAAGTGAAATATAATAATTAATATCTATAGGGCAAATTTCTATTCGACTTGGTAACGCCGATGAATTGGATGTATTTGGCTTATCTACGTTAATATAAACTATCTTAAAAACATTTACATTTGTGGTGTAATTCCACTTATCAATTTCCCTCCATATTCTATAGTAGAAATTCGATATACTGCGGTGAAGAGTATTACCCTAAAAAAAAAATCATTTCAGGGTCTGATATACCGAGAGTATCCCCCCCACACACACGACAACCGTCTATATAGGACTGCTACTGTACTGCCATAATTGTTTCCAGGATTATCATTGTTTTCCCGTAGGAAATAATGCTATGGTAATCTCTAAATTCAGATAACTAGAGTTCTAACCACAAAAATGATTAAAATTGTATCTAGTTCAAGTTTTTCCCATAATGTATCAACTCAACACATAAAGTATGATAATGGTAGCGGCATTTGTTCTTAGTTATCGTGTCTATACCTCACACATACGTACCATCTTTCCCAAAACGTTCGAAATTTTGTTCAGGGGTTCTTAAAATAGGCTTATCCGTCAAAAGATCGAATTCGAACATTTTCAGAAAATAATACTTTATAATAGTATGAGAAAGTAAAAATGCACAGCGACGAAATCGACTTTAAATGCAGCACTTACAAGAATTTTGAATAGAATTTTATATGTCTTATCAAAATCATTCAAACTGTAACAAATTGCAGATACTATAACACCTTACATCTCTATCCTAAAATAGCGGGCTCCCCACCCCTAATTCGTATATTTTCTCTTCTAATACGTTACTAAGGATTCTTATATCCCAACAAAAATCTATTTTCTTTTCTCGTTTGCATTTTACTCACATTCAATCTTCATTTCATACCGTAAACAACATTGCTCCAGCGCTAGATTAAAATTTCGCCCGGTTAAGTGAAACAGCCTTCGATCTCGAACCAAGCCTTCTACCAGTTCATCTATCTTAAGTTAAAACAAAATCTACGAATTTTAATTTAGCGTCAATTTATGACAAGATTTCTAGAACAATGGTTGTTAAACTTTTTGATCTCACGACCCCTTTGGTCTTTTCACACTTAAACTTTACACAGGACCCACCACACCAGGGGGCTGCAACTAATACCCCCCCCCCCCAATAAATAATAATAAAAATCTGATGTGGGCAACACATGACTTTCCTTATATAATGTAATGAATTTACTACTTTTACAGTAAAAAAATAGGTTTTTCTTATAGTAGATACTAATATTCTTTCCAAGATATTGAATTTTCGACAATTAGTCGTCATTTTCATTGATTTAGCATCATTTTTATCCATTTGGCGAGATATTCATTAATTTGGCAACATTTCAAAAAAGTCGCCAAGTTGGCGACATTCCGCCAAATTCGTCGCCAAAATCTCGCCAAGCGTTATGCACTAAGAAAAAAGTTATTCTTACAGCAGATAAATGACTATTGGCGTTCAAATACAAAAGTATTATTCAAAGTATATTTTTTCATGAATGGAACGAGCTAGATCCACGAGAAGGATGTCACTCAATTTATCGCATGGTATTACATATGAAAAGTGAACATGTTTCTCAATAGGAATTTTTTTTTTTATGTGACTTTTTCATAATTTTTTTGAAAAATTTACAATACCTCGAGAACGGTTCATGTTAGCGTTCTAAAATTTATGCCAATCGTTTTCTAATGAAAAATTACATAAGAAATGCCTATTTGCGTAACTTTATTAGCGGTTTTGATTTTTTGACGATTTTTTCAAAATTTCATTCGAAAATTTAGGGGGGTTCTGAACATTCGATTACGTATAAAAACAATAGGCTTCCAGTGTTTACGGATTGTGATTTTTGTACCAAATTTGGTTCGAATCGGTCCATTCGTTCGCCAGTTATCGTCTCCACAAACTCACTGACACACACACACACACATACTTTCACACACACACAGACATCACTTCAAAAATGTTTGATTCGTGATCAGGGATGCTTGAAACGTGCTCTCCCGTCAAAAACTCGAATTCGAATTTTCGACCCCGTCACAATACTTTCCTTATACATTATGTATATAAGGAAAGTAATAATAAGTCCTCATTTTCTGGAAAACAGGTAACACAAAAAACAAATATAACATTACTAACAAATATCATAACACTATATAACGATACTAACAAATACAATAACAATACATAACAGTACTAACAAATGTAATATTTAATTTAAATTAAATATTCCTAATATTGACTACAAATGGATTTATTTTTAAGTACATAATGCATCTTTTATAATCAAAATTAAGAACCCATATTTGGACAAAATATAACAAAAAAAAATCACAATGAACTAAATTTACAAAAGAAGAAACTAGCAAGATATGTACTTATTATTACAATTTTCTACGACCCCCAAAACATTTTTCATAACCCCCTGTTTAAGAATGACTGTTCTCGTACACTATGTACAGATTCTATATACTATATTTTATTACAGCAATATAAAAAACTTTATAGACACTTTACTATCGCTTTACAATTCAATAATCTTGGTCTGTCTGAATAAAATAAGATTACATTATAGAAAAAGTGCAATAATTAATTCCATTCCTTTCTATAAAACTTCTATTCGAAAATTTCGAAAAGTAATAAACATTAAGGCTATTAACTTACATGAATTAGAGAATACACAAACAAAAAAAATCACAAAATCAGGAAAGGTCGAATGTTGAATTTGCTATTAATAGTTTTCCATAAATATCCCCATTCTCCCCCTTCCTTTTCCGTTTAACTCATTTAGGATCCCATGTATTCTGACAACAATTTTGCGGTGTACAAATTTAGAAAACAGATGACAATGATGATGGATTTATTATTTTAAATATGTTAGTCCATTCTTCAAACAGCTATTAATGAAACCTTAACACTGAATAAACATGCAGCCAACAAGCATTTTATCTGTTCAACATAACAAATTACACATACTGGAAGTTTCGACCTTTCTATAAAGTAACATCGTAACCAATCGATGAAAATTATTCGGGGGCATTTATGCCAAAATAATTTATTTCAATCAATTTTACAAACTTATAATGGTCAGCCAGTTAATAAATTGGAAAAGGTACACTTTTCGAAATTCTCGGGTAAATCTCATAAACGTACCTTTAGCAACAAAAATGGTATTTCGATCTAAATTTGAAAGTTCGGCTATTCTCTATTTTGAGTAACCGCGTCCATGTTTCGAGCTTTTAGGTCCAAGGGTTGTTGAAATATTAATAAAAAACACAGAATTAAAGCTTTTATAGAAATAACACTAAGCGGATCATATTTCAAGAAACTTGATTTATAGTAAATGCAGTGGCGTATTTTGAAATTCAATTTGGGAGGGGGTTTCAGTTTTAGATATTAATCTCAAGGGGTCCAAGTTAGAGGTCTGAACGGACTTAGACCACATTTTATTAAATTTTCAGGTCGGGTTGAGTAGGGTCAAAATTAACAAGAAAGATCAATCATACTTAAAGCATTGATTATGAAACACTTTCCAACTTCAATGCATTTATTTAAACAAGTCTAAAATGCAATATATTCCTCGGTAATATTTTAAAACTTATCACAATACTACATTAATTTATTATATTTGAAAACTTAAACCTTCATCGAAAAAAATGAACTTCATTCAAATGACGGCATTGATATATAAATTGCCTGGTTTAAACATCTCTAAAATGCGATACATTCCTCGGTAATATTTTTAAAACTATCATAATACTACGATAATTTATTATATTTGAAAACTTCATCCAAAACAACTGAAATTCATTCAAATGACGTCAAAGAAAAAATAACGCGCCTGGATTTCTCTATAAAAACAGCATGTCATTCATAACATTTTCCCATTCATTTCATTCATCACAATACTATAATAATTTATTTTATTTAAAAATTAAGACCATGGAGCTACAAATAATTAAACTCTATGCTTAAAACTTCATCGAAAAAAATCGTCCTTCTCTTTGTAAAATCAATGAATATTTCATTCATATCAGCTATGCAGACTCCATGGGCTAAATAATTTTGTGTTAAAGAAATACAGCAATTCTAATACAACTCATTCTACATATTTTGCTGTTTACATTTTACATAAGTGAAAAATAGGCTTCGTTGTAGAAATAATCAAATTTGGATGATCATTTAAACTCAAATATATTGTGATTGCGTTGTTTCAGTATGTAGATGCACAGAATTTAAGCAACAATAAAGTGGTTTTAGGACCGATACAACACTCAATATGAATTAAAAAGAAAAAAAATCACGATTTTGAGACAAGATGGATGCCATATATCATTTTGAAGTGGGTCATGTGATCTTTTCATATCATGATCACGTGATCGCTTCATATAAGAGGTGTAATTATTATTTTAATTTTTATTTAAAAAACTACAGAATATATTTTGCTGAAATTTTTTTTATATATTTTATAGAATAATTTGAATATTACCTAAAATTTTCGAACCAATTTGTGAATTTTAAATCCGCTTAAAAAATGTTTGAAAAATTAGGTCCCATAGGATTCAATGTGTTTCATTTTTTCAACCCGGATTCAATCCAAAGCTAATTGGGTGATATTATTCATTTATATTCCAATAGGTCCAACAGACTGTCTGAACAACATACTAAAATTTCATTTTGATTAAGTCATTTTTATGGCAGTTATCCTGCTAACGGACAGACAGACAGACAGAATGAACAAAGTCATAAACACTTTTCAACTTTGTTGTAAAGTGTTAATAAAAACGCCAATAAATACTGTTTACTTAAAATTTATCACTGATATTTCATATTCAATTTTTTCTGATATTTTAATTTCAATTATTAGATTCCGAATGTTTCTAAATTATCAAAATGAAATAAATTCTATACTCAAAGTAGAACACTTCCGTCGATTTCTTTCCGATAACAAATATTGAATGAAAATTTATTTGAACAAACTGATATAATTTAAAATAAATATATGGATAAGACGAATTATAGTTCTTGGATTTATTACTTTCCTTGTATACATAATGTATAAGGAAAGTATTGTGACGGGGTCGAAAATTCGAATCCGAGTTTTCGACGGGAGAGCACGTTTCAAGCATGCCTGAGCACGAATCAAACATTTTTGAAGTGATGTCTGTGTGTGCGTGTCTGTCAGTGAGTCTGTGGAGACGATAACTGACGAACGAATGGACCGATTCGAACGAAATTTGGTACAAAAATCACAATCCGTAAACACTGGAAGCCTATTGTTTTTATACGCAATCGAATGTTCAGAACCCCCCTAAATTTTCGAGTGAAATTTTGAAAAAATCGTCAAAAAATCAAAACCGCTAATAAAGTTACGCAAATAGACATTTCTTGTGTAATTTTTCATTAGAAAACGATTAAGATAAATTTTAGAACGCTAACATGAACCGTTCTCGAGATATTGCACATTTTTCAAAAAAATTATCAAAAAGTCATATAAAATAAAAAAAAAAATATTTCCTATTGAGAAACATGTTCACTTTTCATATGTAATACCATGCGATAAATTGGGTGACATCATTCTCGTGGATCTAACTCGTTCCATTCATGAAAAAAGATACATTGAGTAATACTTTTGTATTTGAACGTCAATAGTCATTTATGTGCTGTAAGAATAACTTCGTCCATAACGCTTGGCGATATTTTGGCGACGAATTTGGTGGAATGTCGCCAACTTGGCGACTTTTTTAAATGTTGCTAAATTAGCGAAAAACTCGCCAAATGGATAAAATTGACGCTAAATCAAAGACGACTCATTGATGATGACGACCTGGAAAATGACGACGACTCATTGACGAAAATTCAATATTGGAAAGGATATAAATAACTACTATAAAAATAATCTTTTTTTTTTACTGTAAAAGTAGTAAATTCATTGCATTATATAAGGAAAGTCATGTGCTGCCCACATCAGATTTTTACTTTCCTTATATACATAATGTATAAGGAAAGTATTGTGACGGGGTCGAAAATTCGAATTCGAGTTTTCGACGGGAGAGCACGTTTCAAGCATCCCTGATCACGAATCAAACATTTTTCAAGTGATGTCTGTGTGTGTGTGTGTGTGTGTGTGTGTCAGTGAGTCTGTGGAGACGATAACTGACGAACGAATGGACCGATTCGAACCAAATTTGGTACAAAAAATCACAATCCGTAAACACTGGAAGCCTATTGTTTTTATACGCAATCGAATGTTCAGAACCCCCCTAAATTTTCGAATGAAATTTTGAAAAAATCGTCAAAAAATTAAAACCACTAATAAAGTTACGCAAATAGACATTTCTTATGTAATTTTTCATTAGAAAACGATTGACATAAATTTTAGAACGCTAACGTGAACCGTTCTCGAGATATTGTACATTTTTAAAAAAAATTATCAAAAAGTCATATAAAATAAAAAGAAAAATATTTCCTATTGAGAAACATGTTTACTTTTCATATGTAATACCATGCGATAAATTGAGTGACATCCTTCTCGTGGATCTAGCTCGTTCCATTCCTGAAAAAAGATACTTTGAATAATACTTTTGTATTTGAACGCCAATAGTCATTTATCTGCTTTAAGAAAAATTTATTTCTTAGTGCATAACGCTTGGCGAGATTTTGGCGACGAATTTGGCGGAATGTCGCCAACTTGGCGACTTTTTTGAAATGTTGCCAAATTAACGAAAATCTCGCCAAATGGATAAAAATGACGCTAAATCAATGAAAATGACGACTAATTGTCGAAAATTCAATATCTTGGAAAGAATATTAGTATCTACTACAAGAAAATCCTATTTTTTTACTGTAAAAGTAGTAAATTCATTACATTATATAAGGAAAGTCATGTGTTGCCCACATCAGATTTTTTATATTTGTATTCTAAACATCTACCCCTTTTAATTTAAAATTATTAAATTTTAAAAATATTCATAACTATGTCATAATCAAAGAAAATAATATCTATGTACAGAAATCGAGATAACGCCTCTATACGCGTATTTCACGCTATAAAATAAGCAAATACGCTTTATAAATTAAGTAATACGTATTTTTACGCACCGATTTTGTAAACAAAAAAATATATATTTTTTTTAAGAATCTCAAATAAAAGAGATTTGTCTTGAAAATAAGCAATTCCTTATTTTATTCGGCATCACGTATATCGTTCCAAATTTTCCATAACAAAAGTTGATTTTTATCCTTCTGCGCAACGCGCTTTTTACTAAACGGTAAAAGAACATCAAATTGATGTACGTACGCATGACGAATTTATTATAATTCAAGATTGCTACTCGACTTTGAAACTTGACAGGAAATTTAAAAAAAATGTGATCCTAAAAGTTCAAAATTTAGTAAACATTTTAAAAATCATTTCATAATATTTATAAATTATATTAATTGTGCTATACAATGTATTTTGTTTATTAACCCAAAGAGTATAGTGCATTTCTTAAATCTTATTTTCTTTTTCAACGTAGAAAAATATATTAATTAATAAAAGTATATTAATTGTGCTATACAATGTATTTTGTTTATTAACACAAAGAGTATAGTGCATTTCTTAAATCTTATTTTCTTTTTCAACGTAGAAAAATCAGAAACTTATATCCTGTTGGGTAATGACCCTGTAACCGTTTTTATACAAAATACAATAAATTTAATAAATACCTGAAAATTTGAGGGTAATTTTACATTTGTTAGAAATTACGCCTCTGAAAAGCAAAATACTCCTTCAAATCAAGTCAGGGGGTATTTTTACTCTTCTAGAAAAATTCTAGCTGGATCTCTGCCTATGTATACTTAAATAGGACGTTTAATCACATTGAAATATTTTTAAAAATACTAACAATTGTGGCATATGACATATTTGTTTTGAAAGTACTACAGTCAAGAATATTTGGTACTAATGATCTCTAACAAAAGGGCATTGCATTTGTTCTCTGATAACTCAAATGAGTGAATAAAGCATTTTTTAAAACAATCTCAGTGAAGAGCGGTTTTCTCATTTAATTTCTGATATTATCAAACCAAAATGATAAATAAAAACACACTTTACAGTAATCCGGCCACACATCTTGCAAACAGTAAGCCTCCGGGTCTGTCGTGTGGTCTGGGTTTTTCACACTTTACAGTAATGCTCATTCTTGATTTGCACAGATTTTTCAAATTTAAGTTCTTTTTAATTTATTACTATATGTAATATAAATTGGGTTTTATTCCTTAAATGCCGATGTGGTGGCCGAGCGGTCAAAGAGGCAGGCGTTTCCTAGTGATGGCTCGGCTGCCAGATTGCGGGTTCGAGTCCCGATGTTGTAATGTCTTATTTGGGGCAGAAGTCAGACTTCTACCTTCGGGTGCCTCGGGTCATTAGACTAAACAGAAGCAGTGCACTCATTCTTCCTTAAATGTAATGTTAGGGACACGACGACAACAACAACAATTCCTTAAATGCAAATCTGGATCATCATACGAGGCACCAGGCTTCAATGTATTACAATAAAATTCGGACCGGCCGCGTTGGGGAATGCTTTCGGGACGGGTTAGGCTCGAGTGAAATATTTTAAACCATTCGTGGGATTTGGTCGGGTCAAATCTTAATATTTTCGGGCCGGGTAAAATTTTAAATTAGACCCGTGTAAGCTTCTAGTAACTAAATAATTGGCTTTTGGTCCAAGTTTTTCTGCCAGCTTCAGGAACCGGAATTTTTCCAAATTTGCGGACTTGGGGTTTTACTGCAGTAGGAGAAAGGGACCCCTTAAATACGCCCCCAAGTAAATGATATGTTATATAACAAAGAAATTATATAATTTTCACAGTGTAAAATATATATTCATTACTTAAATCTGGTAATAAGGCAGACAAATTTTAATTTATCTAATCTAAATAATAACGAAATTGATAAATTACATACATTTAATAAATGAACGGCACAGTATATTTCGGGCGCGGTAGCCCATTGGTTAGCGCGCTGGAGTTGCACTCGGTAGGCCCGGGTTCGATTCCAGCCACTGCCAAAACTGCCGCCGTGTTCATGCGGAGTACGATCACGTTAAACATGTGGGTCCGAAAGTCCTTCCGAGAGGTTGGTGGTAGGGGAAGGAGGGTACGGTCCCTGTGGATGCCTCCCCCACTGGGTTCCGGTCTAAATTGGGTGGCACTTCCCGACCGCCCAAACAGTTACCTTACACCTTTCTGGTAGGTCGGACGGTCTGGGTTTCAACAACAACAACAGTATATTTCGGATTGTGTGTTTTTACTTTTCCTATATACATAGTTTAATGTATATTGTATAAGGAAAGTATTGTGTTGAAAATTCGAATTCGAGTTTTCGACGGAAAAGTACATTTCAAGCATCCCTGAACTCCAATCGAACGTTTTTGAGTTAATGGCTATGTGTGTGTGTGTCCGTGAGCCTGTGAAAGCAATATCTCACGAAGGAATTGGAGGGTTTCGAAAGAAGAAAAAAATGGCAAGATAATTATAATCAATGAATAATGGAACCCTATTGATTATAAACGCGATCGAAAGTTCGGACACTCCCCCCTCCTCAATTTTTGAAAAAAATCCCTTAATTTTTAAAAATTCAGGGCCTTTGATGTTAAATTAATATTCATTTCCTATATATATATTCATAAAAAAAATAGCATCAACTTTAGAACCCTCGAGATATTGGTCGTTTTTTGAATGGATTTGTAAAAAAAAAAAATTACATAAAATTAAACAAGAAAGATCAATCATGCTTAAAGCATTGATTATGAAACACTTTCCAACTTCAATGCAATTTTATTTAAACATGCCTAAAATGCAATACATTCCTCGGTAATATTTTAAAACTTCTCACAATACTAAATTGATTTATTATATTTGAAAACTTTAACATTCATCGAAAAAAATGAACTTCATTCAAATGATGGCATTGAAATATAAATTGCCTGGTTTAAACATCTTAAAATGTGATATATTACTCGGTAATAATTTTAGAATTATCATAATACCACGATAATTTATTATATTTAAAAACTTCATTGAAAACAACTGAAATTCATTCAAATGACGTCATAGAAAAAATAACACGCCTGGCTCTCTCTAAAAAAAGCAGCATTTCATTCATAAATAATTTCCCATTCATGTCATTCATCACAATACTATAATAATTTATTTTATTTAAAAATTAAGACCATGGAGCTACAAGAAATTTAACTCTTTGCTTAAAACTTCATCGCAAAAAATCGTCCTTCTCTCGGTAAAGTCAATAAATATTTCTTTCATATCAGCTATACAGACTCCATGAGCTAAATTCTTTTGCGTTAAAAAAATACAGCAATTCCTATACAACTCATCCTACATATTTTGCTGTTTACATTTTACATAAGTGAAAAATAGGCTTCGTTGTAGAAATAATCAAATTTGGATGAGCATTTAAACTCATATATATTGTAATTGCGTTGTTTTAGTATGTAGATGCACAGAATTTAAACCAAAATAAAGTGGTTTTAGGACGGACAACACTCAATATGAAATAAAAAGAACTTTAAAAATCACGATTTTGAGACAAGATGGATGCCATATATCATTTTGAAGTGGATCACGTGATACTTTCATATCATGGTCACGTGATCGTTTCATATAAGAGGTGTTATTATTATTTTAATTTTTATTTAAAAAACTACTGAATATATTTCGCTGAATTTTTTTTTATATATTTTATGGAACAATTTGAATATTACCTAAAAATTTCGAAGCAATTTGTGAATTTTAAATCCGCTTAAAAAATGTTTGAAAAATAAGGTCCCATAGGGCTCAATGTATTTCATTTTTTCAACCCGGGTTCAATCCAAAACTAATTGGGTGGTATTATTCATTTATATTCCCATAGGTCCTACAGACCGTCTGAACAACATACTAAAATTTCATTTTGATTAAGTCATTTTTACGGCAGTTTTCGTGCTAACGGACAGACAGACAGACAGAATGAACAAAGTCATAAACACTTTTCAACTTTGTTGTAAAGTGTTAAAAAGTAATTATCGTCTAATAGGTTCACTGTCCATATGCAATATTATGAAACAAATCTGTTAACAACACTCTCGTGGATCTAGTTTGTTCCATTAGAGCAAATACAAAACTACTGCAAAAAGTATCAAGAAAAGATACTTTTTGTAGTAGTTATTTACTTTTTTCCTTTTGACGCTCAATTTGCCAATAGTCATTTATTTCTCGGGGTATTAATGAAATGCTAATTGCATTCGAATGGGTACTTTGTACGCGAGTAAGGTCAATGTTTGAACTCATAATTCTCCGAAAACGCCCAATTTCAATGTACGTGATCCTAATTTAATGCCAAAAACATTGTGCCGTGGATCTTGTATACCATTATCGCTATGGAAAAAGTTAAACTCAGCAGGGAAAATCATGTGTTGCCCACATCAGATTTTTTTTTTTATTATTGGTTGAGATCATGAAATAAAATAATATTAATAGTTAAGTTTGCAGGAATTATTGACATCTCAAGTCTTACATTTTATTTTGGCAAAGATTTTCAAATTTATATATTCCCCATCACGTTTAAGTCATTGTTGCCAACGAGTTCATAAAACTATACAGGAACATATTTTGCTGTACTATTTGCGTGTCTTCATTTTAATTCGCATGTTCAGTAAAGTTCATATGGTTCTTAAATTGGAGCAGGATGAATTTTCTGTAGCTTGCGATGATACTTTTGTATAGCGATAAGGATAACATATATTTACTTTAACAATTTAGAATGCTATTAGAATGGACACATTTTACATCATGAGCAACGTTGGTTATATCGACCAGTAAATACTAAATTTAACAATACGTATAAATATTTCTTCGGTTTTAATAAATCGCAAGCTATCTTGAAAATACAAAAGAGAAGACGACTGCGTCATTTCACCTCTGTGACACGTGGCTAAGTAAAGGTGTCTCAAAGCTCCTAAAATGGGGTTGACTCATTCCACATTTAAAGAATAACAAATCAAACAACGTGAGAGATAATGGGAAAAATGAAAGCAAGCAACAGTTGAAGGAAGTGATCCAGAATAAAAACGGGGTGTGTGTC
The DNA here is from genome assembly GCA_951213105.1 of Amaurobius ferox. Classification (NCBI taxonomy): domain Eukaryota; kingdom Metazoa; phylum Arthropoda; class Arachnida; order Araneae; family Amaurobiidae; genus Amaurobius; species Amaurobius ferox. Next base: position 59,980,452 of record OX578149.1, read on the forward strand.
GAGCAACCGAAACTTCTTTACACGTTATCACTAAAATCGTATTTGATATTTACTTTCCCTACATACATGACATGCAGATAGTATAATGTGTACTGTATAGGAAGGGTAACGCGACAGAGTGCATAATTGCAGTTTCCGAATGATTTACACATTCTTTTAGCATTTCTGATCTCGATTTGAACGTTCTTGAGGCGATGTCTGCATGAGGTTGTAGCCTTGAGATCTGTACCAGTTCGCCCTTAGCCCCCATTTCTTTTTAAAAGAGCTTCAGGTCGGGCCGAGCTCGGACTGAGTTTAGAAAGTTTCACGTAGGGACCCTATTTCGCAAAAAAACTTTCCAAGAAAAATGAAAAATTTTTGCAGAGCGATAGATTTTGAATCGCAATGCGTTGTTACCTAAGCCTTTACCGTTATTTATCATTCAGTTGTTCGTTCTCGAGATATTAGAAAGTTGACTTTTTCGCATCTGTCACAGGAATCAACCCATTTCTATCCTAAAAACACATTATTTAAAATATCTGATTATTGTACAGTAATAAAATGCGAATTCGCGAAGTACTAAGTCGCGGGTTTCTTTTTATGATGGTATAGCTTTTGGCATGTGCCCTACCTAAACAATCAAAAATTCTTTATTAAAAAATAATAATAACTATTATTATTATTTAATAAATGAACCATTCTATGAAGCACTCTGTTTCTATTTATACGTCATTTTAAGGCGATTTTTGTGGATCAAAGTTAGTATACGGTGCGATCAAATGCGTGCTTGAAACGGCGGTTCAACTGAGTGGGAATTAGTATATTTTCCTACTTTAATACACTCGTCTACTGCGATTTCGTTTTCGGAAAATTATTACAGAGTGCGTCTTTGAGGCAGTTAATTATATTGTTATGAACATGTAAAATGCTTTCACGGCTCTTTAAGTCCCTACAATGAGAAAACATTTTTACAAGGAACCGTTACTATTACGCGTGATAAGGTTGTAGTGACTTGCGATTTTTCAAGGCATGGTTGCCAGATTTAACGAAATATCGCTAACTTGCCGGGCTGCTTTAGGTGAGTTTCCAATTCCACTAGATCTTTCGTGAAATATCGACTATTTTCAAAGATATGAGCACTTCGGAGAGTATAAAAGAAAATAATTACTCGGACGCGATAGCCCAGTGGTTAGCGCGCGGGGATTGCACTCGGATGACCCGAGTTCGATTCCCGCCTCTGCCCAAACTGTCGCCGTGTTCACACGGAGTACGATCACGTTAAACATGTGGATCCGTAAGTCCGTCCGAGAGGTTGGTGGTAGGGGAAAGAGGGTACGGTCCCTGTGGATGCCGCCCCCACTGGGTTACGATCTAAATTGGGTGGGACTTCTCGACTGTCCATACAGATACCTTACACTTTCGGGTAGGTCGGACGGTCTAGGTCGAAGAACAAGGAAATCATTGCTCAGTTGGAGACAGTTAATGCAATACGAGTCAAATTGAATTGAGATATATATCAGTGTTCTGAGTATGTTATTTTGTGAATTAGCTGAGCATTTAATTACTGTTTTATTGTATCTGGCAGTTGTTTAGTGATCCTGACAGATAGTTTTCGAGTTATTTGCGGTATATTGTTCCTGTTTACGCATATTAGTCTTTTAAATAAAAGCATTAGTTATCCAAAAATTTGGACTACACCCATGATTCAAGAGGATACTTCATAACCTATTGACCAGTGGTGAAGATTCGGGGACACAAGGAGACAGCATCTATCCAAATAATTTACGATCGAGTAACCTTTATTTTAATTATAATACTCTCTGTGGTAAATAAACAAAGTATTTTTGCTCCGTCTGGCACAGAGCTCAATGCCGGCGTCTTTATGTTTCCTCTATGCGTAAGGCGGGATTTTCAGGAGAGGCGAATCTCTCTCCGTCTACCCACGTTCGATTGGAAATGGGGCCGAAAGAAAATGCGAGCGCGACTACTGAACGGACTGCGGCAGCTCTTTGATAGACATGTCTAAGCTACATGAAAGGGGCTGCTTTTCTCTATTTTCCCTGGCAAATATAGCGTTTATTGTCTAAATCATCTGGAGAGGCATTTTAAAAGTTAATAGAAAATCCGATTTAAAAAATCGCTAAATTATAGGGGGGGGGGGGTATTATAGCGTTTCCATATTTTTTCAGAGTTAAAAAATTGACGTATAGAATAGATATTACTTTCCTTATATACGTAGTATAATGTATGAGGAAGGTATTGTGACGGGGTGGAAAATTCGAATTCGAGTTTTCGACAGGAGAGCACGTTTCAAGCATCCCTGATCACGAATCGAACATTTTTAAGGTGATGTCTGTGTGTGTGTGTGTCAGTGAGACTATGGAGACGATATCTCACGAACGAATGGAGCGATTCGAATGAAATTTGGTACAAGAATTACAATCCGTGAATACTTGAAGCCTATTGTTTTTAAACACAATCGAATGTTCAGAAATCTCCTAAATTTTTGAGTGAATTTTTGAAAAAATCATCAAAAAATTAAACTTTTAATAAAGTTACGCAAATAGACATTTCTTATATAGTGTTTCCTTAGGAAACGATTGACATAAACTTTAGAACGCTAGCATGAACCGTTCTCGAGATATTGCACATTTTTCAAATAAATTTATCAAAAAATCCCATAAATAAATAAAAAGATATTAACTGTTGAGAAACATGTTAACTTTTCATATGTAATATCATGCGATAAATTTGGTGACATCATTCTCGTGGATCTAGCTCGTTCCATTCATGAGAAAAGATCCTTTGGGTAATAATTTTGTATTTGGACGCCAACAGTCATTTATCTGCTATAAGAATAACTTATTTCTCCGTCCATATATGCTTGGCGAGATTTTGGTGACAAAATTGGCGGAATGTCGCCAACTTGACGACTTTTTTTTTTATGTTGCCAAATTAACGAAAATTTCGCCAAATGGATAGAAATGACGCTAAATCAATGAAAATGAAGACTCATTGACGAAAATTCAATATCTTGGAAAGAATAAGTATTTATTATAAGAATAACCTATTTTACTGTAAAAGTAGTAAATTCATTGCATTATATAAGGAAAGTCATGTGCTGCCCACATCAGATTTTTTTTTTCTCATATATCTAGATGTTTCAATTTAGCAGATTTCACCTTACATTATTTGATTTTCATTTACTATTTGTTTCATTTTTTTTTTTATACAAATTAAAAATGGTATAGATAGCTATAGTACAGAAATTTACGAGTCTGTGTATTAAGGGTATGGTAAAAAATTCTTATTGAAATCGTAAATGTAATATGCAAATACATTTTTAATATGTCTGTAATTTTTCTATGTGAATCAGAAATTAAATTTTCAGCGAAAAAGTAAAGCTTGGTGAATAGTCTATTTATTATCTTACATGTTTTTCTCAACTTTTTTTAATCGGTTCCACAGAGATAAGCAAAACCGGGATTCCACTGTAATAACATTGAAAATGCCATTACAATTATTTGCATTACACAATTCAGTTATTACAGTAAACTTAATGGATAAACAGTGGTTTATCCAGCATCCAATGTTTCGGAACATCCGGCACGTCTCTTGAATTACATTCGGGTCCAGAGCTACCGACAGGCTTTGTATAGGGGCCCGGGAGCCTTGAGGCACTATGTTGCATAAACAGTTTACCAAAAAAGGTCAATAATTTGTAAAATAGGAGGTAGTGGGGAAAGCGCATTTGCTGCATAGAGACCCAACAATTTTGTTGTCAGCACTGTCCGGGTCAATTCGGCTGTACTGAAGTACATCTATTGTAATAGACTAAACGCTTTTAAATGCAGATTTATGTTCATTGAAGTTCGCCTTGTAATTTTAAAATTAATATAAATGTTTTTTCACGTATATTGCACAGTGTAATTCAGCCTGTGTAACTCGATAGACAAAAAATATCACATTTATCGTCCATTATTTTATTTTAAATTAATTCTTCTCATTTTTTACACCAATTTAGTTTAACATAATCCGGTATATTTAATAATCAGACAACGCTAAAGTTCTGAAAGTACCGGATTATCGGAAGTTTACTATATATTTTATTTTATGTGTAACCTATTTAAAATATACATAATATACATATCTAAAAATACATAACACAATAATAAATATATATATCTAAAATATAAAATACAGCATAAAACTTTATTTGCAAATTTTGGTCTCCCGTTTTCCGTCTCCCCAAATTATTTTATCACGCTTGGCTACTGGTCGTAGCAATATTTTGGAAGGAGGGCGTATACAGGGTGTCCCAAAACGATTGAAAAGCGCTTTAATTCTTTACCTGTTGTAGATAAGTGGGTAATGTAAATTGCAAAAATGCTGAAAGTAAGGTAGGAAATAAGACTACGTTATAATAAAATAGTCCTCCCATTCATTTTCAAAATGTTTCACGTTTTACATTTTTATACGACCCCCTCAGACAAATTGGGTCAATCAGAACATTTTTATTTATAATGCAACAAGATCATTTAAAGAAAAAGCATATCTGTATCTTTAAAATTGAGCGAGTTATAATTAATAGAAAATTGAACATTGTGAATGGGCACCCTATACAAAATTAGAAATGTAAATTTGTGACATTTAACAAACAAGAAAGATCAATCATGCATAAAGCATTGATTATGAAACACTTTCCAACTTCAATGCAATTTTATTTAAACATCTCTAAAATGCAATACATTTCTCGGTAATATTTTAAAACTTATCGCAATATTACATTAATTTATTATATTTGAAAACTTAAACTTTCATCGAAAAAAATGAGCTTCATTCAAATGACGGCATTGAAATTTAAATTGCCTGGTTTAAACATCTCTAAAATGCGATACATTCCTCGGTAATATTTTTAAAATTATCATAATACTACAATAATTTATTATATTTAAAAACTTCATCGAAAACAACTGAAATTCATTCAAATGACGTCATAGAAAAAATAACGCGTCTGGCTCTCTCTATAAAAGCAATATTTCATTCTAAAATAATTTATTTTATTTAAAAACTTAAGACCATGGAGCTACAAGTAATTAAACTCTATGCTTAAAACTTAATCGAAAAAAAACGTCCTTCTCTCTGTAAAATCAATGAATATTTCATTCATATCAGCTATGCAGACTCCATGAGCTAAATGATTTTGTGTTAAAGAAATACAGCAATTCTTATACAACTCTTTCTACATATTTTGCTGTTTACATTTTACATAAGTGAAAAATAGGTTTCGTTGTAGAAATAATCACATTCGGATGATCATTTAAACTCAAATATATTGTAATTGCGTTGTTTCAGTATGTAGATGCACAGAATTTAAGCAAAAATAAAGCGGTTTTAGGACGGATACAACACTCAATATGAATTAAAAAGAACTTTAAAAATCACGATTTTGACACAAGATGGATGCCATATTTCATTTTGAAGTGGGTCACGTGATCTTTTCATATCATGATCACGTGATCGCTTCATATAAGAGGTGTAATTATTATTTTAATTTTTATTTAAAAAACTACTGAATATATTTTGCTGAAATTTCTTTTTATATATTTTATGGAATAATTTGAATATTACCTAAAATTTTCGAACCAATTTGTGAATTTTAAATCCGCTTAAAAAATGTTTGAAAAATTAGGTCCCATAGGGTTCAATATATTTCATTTTATCAACCTGGGTTCAATCCAAAACTAATTGGGTGATATTATTCATTTATATTCCCATAGGTCCTACAGACTGTCTGAACAACATACTAAAATTTCATTTTGATCACGTCATTTTTACGGCAGTTATCTTGCTAACGGACAGACAGACAGAATGAACAAATTCATAAACACTTTTCAACTTTGTTGTAAAGTGTTAAAAAGATAAAACTGGATGATAACACATAGGATACCTAACCGCGTAGTGAGTACCACTACTTTACACGATCTCTATCTGTGTAACGCTTTATTTAGATGCATTTGTGGTAAAAAATTTTGACACATATTAACGTATTTTTGATCTACGCAATTTTCATCGTCAATTTGTTTATGATCCCTATTTTTCCTGATGAAACAGCCTTTCACATGGTACGGAAAAGTGGCATAAGTCAGATGTTTTCCTTTATCATAATTCAGTTGATTTTAAAGATACAGATATGCGGTTTTCTTTAATGATCTTGTTGCATTAAAAATAAAACTTTCTGATTGACCCAATTTGTCTAAAGGGGTCGTATAAAAATTTAAAAAGTGTAACTTTTTGAAAATGAATGGGAGGACTATTTCATTAACGTAGTCTTATTTCTTACCTTATCTCCAACAGGTAAAGAATTAAAGTGCGTTTCAATCTTTTTGGGACACCCTGTGTATCTGCATTTCTCGAATATACTCTGTTGACGCGAATTTGTTTGCGGTAAGTAAGTGAATGGGGGCGTTTTGGCGTAATTAGTTAAATTTTATATTGGGATTGCATACGTCCGCACAGCGAATGTAACGTTATTGCAGAGTTATCGTTATCACACATATCGTAGGAGATTGCATGAGGTCGTGTAGCGGGCCGAATCCACTTAGCAGCAGGCGTATCGTTAGCCATGATTTACCCTTGTACGCGATCGGCAGTTATTGCAAGAGCTTTTTCAAGAAGCACAAGGCTGGTAACCGAAGGCGGCAAGAATATGATATTTTCAGAAGGCTACACTTGTGTGAATTTACATTACTTCTGTGAAATTTCAATAGCTGCTTCTATTGACGTTGTCAAATATTAATACGAATATTTAGCAAATTTGCTTTATTAAATCCTATGTCAAGTTAATACATCGTGTCTAGGAAAGTCCGTATCAGGGAAAATTTCTCGAGAACGAAGAGAGTTATCCTTATTTTTTCAACGTAGCTGCATAGAAAACCTCTATGGCGCTACACGACGAAACAACTTTCTGGGGTTATCACCCCTCCCCCCCCCCCTCCTTTTTTTATGGGAAAGCGGGGCCATCTCGTTCCCTTTTAGAGATAGAGACAAGTCAATTATAAAGTTATTAGTACAAAAGTGTAGTTTTTACAAAAATGTATTTGTCCGACAGAAAAGGCTGAAAATAACCTTGAAAACTAGGGAATACTATCAAAATTTCCTAAATAACACAACATTAACGTACTCAGAGGATTGGAATGCCTTGCATTGGGAAACGCTATGTCTAATCGTTCGGTTGCACTGGCATTCCGGTTACATTCTCCAAAAATAAGGTTCATTTCGCAATACTTTTCATTAGTAAGCATAGTAGACATGGCTCATAAAATCGAAATAAAAGTAGGACGAAGTGACAAACACAGATAAGATACAATACTGCAGATGGAATGTTGTTTTAATTAGTTGTTTTTGTCCCCCCCCCCCCCCCACACACACACTTCGATTACGATGATGCTTATAGACAAATTATCTGTCAGATAACATAGCTAGCATTCAAGCTACATTCATTAAATTGTTTGTTATACAACTTTTTCCAAACGATTTTACAGTTTAAAGAATCGCATGCTTTAAAAAATATCTTTTTGGACAATTATTCGCAGCTTTTCCTGTCAGACAAACACATTTTTGTACTAATTTGGCAACACTTTACAACTTTGTAATTGACTTTTTCTCTATCTCTAATAGGAGGGAGCTATCTTGCTCCCCCCTAGCTCCCCCCCCCCCTCCTTATAAAAAGGCGGTTAGCCCCGAACGCTGTCTTGTGTAGCGCCATAGGGACGGCTGCATTGAAAAATAAGGATAACTCACTTCGTTCTCGAAAAGCGAAATTTGCAAACGATCTATTTAAAAATAGTTTTTAATAACTTTATTTATTAGGTTGTCATACATCTAAATAATTGTGTAACGTGTTTTTGTCTTTCTAGACGACCCTCCAGAAGCACCCGGTGACGTAGCAGACCGAGTCTTTACACTCCTGGGGATATAATCTAGCGGAGGCGGATTTTCGATTTTTCCCTTTGGGGTAGGAAACAATGCCGCCCCCCCTCCGAAAAATTTTTCCAGACCCCCAAAACCTATACGGCTGAATTCTATCAAATGTATAATATCAACCACGGGACAGAACCTAACTTAGCCAATTTTTGATTAAGACGACTGATTTCGCTAGGCGACCTAATTGGCTAACAAAATAAAACTTCAATATTGTTTAAAGTTATTTCCCCTATCTTTGTTTAAATCTTATGTTAAATAAACAATCTTTGTTAAATAAACAATCATTTAATGAGCAATTTAACATGAACGAATGGCACTGATTTCTAAATCGATGGCATTCGAACAGATAGGCTTAATAATAAATTTATCAATACACACTTTAAAATAATTAAAATGTACTAAATATTATGCGGGATGACTTTTATATGAATCATTATAGCCACATCAATTGCATCTTTCAATGCAGTTCCCGTGTTACATTTATTAACAGTATTGAATGCCAAAAGCGAGCAAATTAACTAAAACACCAAATATTTCATATAATACGAAGACAATGTAAATTTCCTATATCACGGACGTTTAACAATGATATAGAAAATTTACATTGTCTTCGCATAAAAATGCATAAAAAGAATGCATAAACTGCGTAAAAAAAATCTGATGTGGGCAACACATGACTTTCCTTATATAATGCAATGAATTTACTACTTTTACAGTTTAAAAAAATGTTATTCTTATAGTAGATATATTCTTTTCAAGATATTGAATTTTCTTCAATAAGTTGTCATTTTTATCAATTTGGTGAAATTTTAGTTAATTTGGCAACAATTAAAAATGTCCCCAAGTTGGCGACATTCCGCCAAATTCGTCGCCAACATCTCGCCAAACGTTATGGACGGAGAAATATGTTTTCTTACAGCAGATAAATGACTATTGGCGTTCAAATACCAAAGTATTACTCAAAGAATCTTTTCTCATGAATGGAACGAGCTAGATCCACGGGAATGATGTCACCAAATTTATCGCATGGTATTACATATGAAAAGTGAACATGTTTCTCAATAGGAATTTTATATATTTTTTTATTTTATATAATTTTTTGACAATTTTTTAAAAAAAATGTGCAATATCTCGAGAACGGTTCATGTTAGCGTTCTAAAATTTATGTCAATCGTTTTCTAATGAAAAATTACATAAGAAATGTCTATTTGCGTAACTTTATTAGCGGTTTTGATTTTTTGACGATTTTTTCAAAATTTCACTCGACAATTTAGGGGGGTTCTGAACATTCGATTGCGAATAAAAACAATAGGCTTCCAGTGTTTACGGATTGTGATTTTTGTACCAAATTTCGTTCGAATCGGTCCATTCGTTCGTCAGTTATCTTCTCCACAGACTCGCTGACACACACACACACAGACATCACTTCAAAAATGTTTGATTCGTGATCAGGGATGCTTGAAACGTGCTCTCCCGTAGAAAACTCGAATTCGAATTTTCGACCACGTCACAATACTTTCCTTATACATTATGTATATAAGGAAAGTAATAAGTTCAAGGTTGCAAACAAAAGTGTCCTATTACAGTTTATGAATTATTGATTAAATGACAATATTGTCATTTAATCAATAATGACAACATTGTTCTACGGATTTTACATATTGTTATTACTGTTAAAAAAAATAATTGAAGTACGTACATAAAATGCTTTACTTGTTAAAGCACACAGGATTGCCGAGTATTAATGCGATTGCATGCAAGCATTGTTGGTGTCACTGTTTAACAGTCCCCAATAATACGACTTCTTGGCAGGACTTTCATATATGCGTTTGAATTGTTTCTGATGTCGATGCCTACTCATTAGAGAATCCTTTACAACTTTGTAATTGACATCACAAACAAATATTTTATTACTTTCCTTATATACATAATGTATAAGGAAAGTATTGTGACGGGGTCGAAAATTCTAATTCGAGTTTTCGGCGGGAGAGCACGTTTCAAGCATCTCTGATCACGAATCAAACATTTTTGAGGTGATGTCTGTCTGTCTGTGTGTGTATCAGTGAGTCTGTGGAGACGATATCTCACGAACGAATGGAGCGAGCGATTCGAATGAAATTTGGTATAAAAATCACAATCAGTGAATCCTGGAAGCCTACTGTTTTTAAACGCAATCGAATGTTCAGAACCCCCCTAAATTTTCGAGTGAAATTTTGAAAAAATCATCAGAAAATCAAAACCGCTAATAAAGTTACGCAAATAGACATTTCTTATGTAATGTTTCATTAGAAAACGATTAACATAAATTTTAGAAAGCTAGCACGAACCGTTCTCGAGATATTGCACATTTTTCAAAAAAATTATATAAAATTAAAAAGAATATATTTCCTATTGAGAAACATGTTCACTTTTCATATGTAATGTCATGCGATAAATTTGGTGACATTATTCTCGTGGATTCTAGCTCGTTCCATTCAATAAAAAAGATACTATGAGTAGTACTTTTGTATTTGAAAGCCAATAGTCATTTATCTGCTATAAGAATAAATTATTTCTCCGTCCACAACGCTTGGCGCGATTTTGGCGACGAATTTGGCGGAATGTCGCCAACTTGGCGATTTTTTTTAAATGCTACCAAATCATAAAAAATCTCGCCAAATGAATAAAAATGACGCTAAATCAATGAAAATAACGACTTTTTGACGAAAATTCAATATCTTGGAAAAAAATATAAGTATCTACTATAAGAATAACCTATTTTGTTTTTACTGTAAAAGTAGTAAATACATTGCATTATATAAGGAAAGTCATGTGCTGCCCACATCAGATTTTTTTATTAAAGTGATTTAAACTGCTAAGTTTTGTGACCATTGAGCCATAAATAACCCCTTTTATGCATAATTACTTCAAATTTTGTCCTATGCTGCTAGGTTAATAAATATAAAATTTCGAAGTTTTAGCTTGAATTTCAAAAAATTCTATCTAGACTTTTCAATAACAAAACGGGATATAAAGTTTCGTAAAAATCCATTAATATTGTGGAAGTTATCAGGTACACAAGAAATCGGCAATAGACAGACAGATGGACACCAAGTGATGTTCTAAAAATAGTCAGAACGTGATCAGGAAGTTCTAAAACATAATGGCATCAAAATCTTGAAATGGAAAACATCGTGAAAACAATACTTTCTCAATACTATGTATGAGAAATTAAACATTGAGTTAGAAAAATGTTAAGTTACTTAGTTTTTTAATTAAGGTAAATTTAATCATCGAACGCTTGGTAAAAATATTGGCGACCTTTCAAAAAATTTTGCCAAATTGACAGAAAATGCCGCCAAATTAAATAAAATTTAAAATCAAAGCATAAATAAAATTTTGATTTTAAATTTTATAAATGGATTGGAATTCAAACTAATTAATAAACAAATAAGTACGCTTCATTAGGATCTGTTTGTCACACTTGGCGACCTTGGCAAAAAACTTCGCGAATTTTCTAAAATGTCGCTAAATCGACGAAAATGTCCCAAATTGATGTAAACCATACTAAATTAACGAAAATGACGCTAAGCTGATCAAATTTAAAACCAAAATATAAATAAGTTGGATTTTTATTATGAATGCATTAGAATTTAAAGCAAGTAAGCGACCTTGGTGACTTTTGGAAAATGTCATAAAATTGATAAGACATTGACACATCGTTGAAAATTCAATAACTCAGAAAATTTACACTATTAATTAAATTAAATTTATTTGATAATGCCTGTTGCTTTGAAGAAATTTTTAATTTAATATTCTTTATACAAAATTTAGCAAGTTTCACTGCTGGTTTTGTTAAGTGTCGTAAGTTAATTGCGCTTGGTTTGGGGATGGTACAGAATATATGTTTTAGAAAGGGTCTGTCCGTTTATCCATTCCACTTGGAAACAAATTTGGCGTATTTTTGAAAATGCTAAAAATTAACAAAAATGACACTATGATGTAAAACATTGTCAGAAATGTAAATATATGAACGAACGGCAAGCAATATTCTAAAGTGTACCTATAATAGTATTTAATCAGTATGCAGCATCCTATTATTTTTAAATGTACCAGTGATATTTATACGTTCTAGAAAATGATAGTTATCGATTAATATTTATTTATTCCTTATCGTGCCAACAAAATATAACAAATTGCTAATGATATCCCCCCACATGAAGGTAAAAAAAAATTTGACATTTTTTATGTCTATATAAAAACCTAAAGAAAAAAGAGTTGATATCATTAAAAAAACATCTAAGGTGTAGAAAAGGGGGCGAGGGCGATATTTCAGCTTAAGCCCTCGCATATTTATGTGGAAAATGTGAAGAGGTATTCGTTATTTTAATTTATATATATATATATATATATATATATATATATGTGTGTGTGTGTGTGTGTGTATTAAAAAGTTAGATCCATTATAAACTTCTAGATATTGTTGCGAATGTGTAACATTCCCTTTCTTCTGGAGTCTTTCGCTTTCGAACACCAGACGGAGAAATCATGCCTACAGGCATTCTTTCACATGACGTCATTCAAGGGTTGTCACTTGCGAGACTAGAAAAATGAGTGCCAGATTTGGCGACTTCTCGAAGGTTCAACACAGACAGCGAAATAACAAATATTCTACAAGAGAGAATTCCAGACGTTTCCATAGAGAGACTATAAAAGGAATCACTCAGTCAGAGATGAGTTGACGTGATACGAGCTAAATTGAACGATGGTTTTTGTCAATATTTTGATAATAGTAGCTGCCGTTTCATGCAATGACTTTCGTCAATATTTTGAGAATAATACAGGTTATTTATCTGTTTTACAGTATATTATTCAGCTGTTTAAGCTGTGTGAATAAACCTGTTAGTTATCTAGAAATTTGGACTCATTCCTGTATCCTGCGTGCACACCCACGATTACTGAGGATACGTCGTAGCAATATATAAATAATGAGCTTTTTGTAATGCTTGATTTTTCTCTTGGCTGAATTTAACCTACTTCTTACACAATAAAAGAAGATGTCTGTGCATTTGTGTGCAGTCTGTGTCTGTGGATCGAGGACCCAAGAAAGTGCCCCTCATAGTTATTTTTCTTTTAATTTCGAATTAGCGTTTAGTTAATTTACAGGCTCGATTTTTTTTTCTTCTCAATCGCTTAAAACACCATAAAACGCATGGAGAAAAATGAGACCTGAATTTCATTTGAGGCATGGCGACAAGATCGTAAACGAGCGTCTCACTCTAGAAACTAGAAGTCCGGCGCTTCGTTAGCAGGATTAAAAATTCAGAGTTTTACAGAGAGATTTGGATTTATAAATATAAGATTGTAGCAGTATTATAAACATTCCCTGAAAAAAAAAAACCATGCTTCAAATTTCCGCGACAGACGGCACAGACAGACAGACATCTTTTATCATTTTAGACTAAAAAATATACCCGACGTTGCCAGGGAGTTGAAGCAGGGATTCAATGAATATATTTATTAAATTTTTCAAAAGACGACAGGGCTGATATAGAATAAATGAATTACTGCTGTAAATTACGGGCAACTCCGGTTACACAGTAAAATTTAAATAATCGGACTTTTGCAGATTTCTGTAAAAACTTGACTATGAAGCAGCATTTCTCTTCTTGGTTTCTCAGTTTAACATATTTTCTTATTCAATTTATTCCCTCTTCCTTAAAACCCCCCAACCAGGGGGTGTAGTCCAGGGGTGGTCAAACATCAAACGCACGAAAGCCGCTTTTAGGGGTGGGAGGAGTCGTGACTTTTTTGACGTCACAATGGGACAAGCAGAGAGGAAGATATGAGGATTCTATGGAAATTGTAGGCTTTATTTTGTTAAATAATTCTGTTCTTTTTTAGTATTGCTTTAGTCTAAGAGCTTTGATTGAATATACAGCAATAATATATATTATTATCTTTGAAAAATAAATTGAGCTGCAATTATTTTCAAGTAATTAATTAGTTTTTATAACAGTTATAATATTGATGGAGCAATGATGAATTATGCGGTACTACTGTTATAGCTATACGAAGAAAAACAAAGTAGTGGATGTAAGCTTGAATAAGTTTTTAAAGCTTCAAAGTTACAAAATGAATGGCTAATTAAAAGTTGAAAGGAAAAATTACTTTTAATCGTAATACAATATGCTCAAGGCATTTTCCATTCCATGATTAATTCAGCTTTCAAAAATGAAATTCTGGTAGGAAAAAAAAAGGTGATGTAGTCATCACTTTCCCTATATACATAGTACAATGCATTGGGAAATATTGTGACGGGGTTGAAAATTCGAATTCGAATTTTCGACGAAAAAGCAAGTTTCAATTATTCCTGAATTGAACTCGAATCGAAAGTTTTTGAGGTGATGTTTGCATGTGTGTGTCCGTGAGTCTGTGCGATATCTCCCGAACGAACGGAGCGTTTCGAATGAAATTTGGTGCAAATATTAAAATTAGCGAATACTGGAACCCTATTGATTTTAAACGCAATTGTATGTTTAGAACACCCACAAATTTTCGAATGAAATTTTGAAATAATCGTTTAAAAATTAGAACTTTTAATAATGTTATACAAATGATCATTTCCTATATAATTTTTCATTAGAAAACGAATGACATAAACTTTAAAACTCTAGCAGGAGTCGTTCTCAAGATATCGCACATGTTTCAAATAAATTTATCAAAAAAATCCAATAAAATTAAAAAGTATAAATTATTGTGAAATTGTTCAATTTACATATGTAATAATATGCGATAAATTTGTTAACATCATTCTCGGGAATCTAGTTCGTTCCATTCGCGAGAGAAAATACTTTGAGTAATAGTTTTGCATTTTGACGTATAACAATTCAACAGCAGTCATTTATATGTAAGAAATGCTGTTCACTTCGTCTGTTTTTGACACATGGTGAGAATTTTGGCGATCTTGGTCCCAATTTGGCGAAATATCGCCATTGTCGTAAAAATTGCAGAAATGAAGCCAAATTAATCGATTAATTCTTAAAATATTAAAATATATAAAGTCCATTGCTTATTGCTGATGCCATCAATATTAATAATTGCCAATTTAGAGTTGTGTGAAATGTAAGTGAATTGGATATTGCGAAATAGCTGTGATCCGGAAAAATGTCAAATGTACTATCCTGTATTAAAAAACCAGTGCATTGGATCTTATGCATCATTTTTTCACTGTAAAAAAGTTAAATTAAGTTCATTATATAGGGCTAATTGTGTTCTGAGACATCATACTTTTTGATTTAAATAGTTACTGGGATCTTCAGTCTCAAAGAATTCCACTATTGGTTCTGCAGAATTTTAAAGCGCCCACAAATCAATGATATACGGGAATAATACAAATTTATCGGATACAAATTTATTGCAGTTCGCTTTAGAATCTACATGAACAGTAGCAATATCTAAATATTTTCCCAGCGAAATAATTTTCATTTTAGTATACGCTCGTATAACACATAACTCTTTTAAAAAGTCTTTAAAAGTTACAGTAATAATAGTTGAATATATTTTATTTTACAAAACAAAACATAAATACCAAAAAAGGACTAATGAATTAATTGCAGATATAAATTAAAATTATACATGTTAAAAATGTAGTAACGTCACCTTTTAAAAACTAGCATTCTAAAAAAGAAAGCCAATCATAAATGCAAAAAAAAATCTGATGTGGGCAGCACATGACTTTCCTTATATAATGCAATGAATTTACTACTTTTACAGTAAAACAAATATGTTATTCTTATAGTAGATACTTGTATTCTTTCCAAGATATTGAATTTTCGTCAATCAGTCATCATTTTCATTGATTTAACATCGTTTTTATCCATTTGGCGAGATTTTAGTTAATTTGGCAAGATTTAAAAAAATTCGCTAAGTTGGCGACATTCCGCCAAATTCGTCTCCAAAATCTCACCAAGCGTTATGGACGGAGAAATATGTTATTCTTATAACAGATAAATTATTCAGGCTAAAATTATTCATAAATCTGCTATAATATAAAATCATTTTCTAAATTTCAATAATAATTGAAATTTGCAATCATTTGAAAAGCGTACTAGAGCTCAAAAACGCATAGAAACTATTGAAGAAATTCCCTTCAGTCCCGATATGACGTCACGGAGCGGGAACCAATGGCACTCTCCTGCGCTGTTTGACCTACCTTCTTTCTAAATACCTTGGGTGTAGTCGAGGGGGGACGCGGGCGGACGCAGACCCCCCACCTTTTCTCCTGATCTCAAGCGTACCCCCACTTTTTATTTTGTAAGGGGACGTTCTTTTTTTTTTTAATTTATATATACATATATAACCCCACTGCAGCTTGGCATAGATGGAATGCTTGGTCGATGGCCTCAGATTATTATTCTTTGATCACTCTTCCTCTGAAAAAACATATGGATAGGGATGGGGATTATTACAAAAATAACCGTTTTCGTTTTTTTTTTTTTTAAACGTTTGTAGACAAAAAAATGTTATTTACATTTTATTTACATTCGGATTTTAGAAATTTTCCAAAGGTAAAAAGCTTTAAAAAAAATCATTAGAGAAATCAATGACAAGTATCAATGTAATCAATGAATCAATATATTCAATGAGTAATCAATGAAAAAGTATCTCTATGGAAAGTTCTTTGAGATAATTTCAATTCAAAATGCAAGAATCTTAATTGATTGTTCTTTAATTGATTGTTCTTTCTTGAGCTGAGAATCCATGCTTTGGAGCACAATTTTTGGTTTTTAATAAATAACTAAATGAAATTAAAATAATTATTATTCTTTTGATTTTATCAACATATTAAGAGTTCGAGTTGTAAAGTAAGAAAAGAAAAGAAAAGAAAAAATTGGATACAATTGAAAAAGTATCTCAATACAATATCCACGATCCATTTAGAGACTAGAGTCGTTACTCAAGACATTTTATATGGGTGATACTTGTGTCGCGATACTTCCTAGTCCTATGTCAATCACCAAAAAACGAGCGCCCCCCCACCTTTTTTTTTACGACTACACCACTGCCCCCAACCACATGCCAATGAGCAAGAAATATTTGTTTCTGTTTACACCAGAGAATTTGGTTTTAAAGATAACGCAATAAACATTTATTTTCTAAGCGAGTTAAAAAAAAAATATGAACACTTTCTGATGACATAAGATTAGTTATTATTAACAAGAAATTTAAAAAAAAAAAATTTAAATAAAAGTGTAAAAGGCAAGAAACAGAAATTGATTTAAGAGGATAAAGTAAAAGGGGGGGTTAAATTTTTTGCTTTGTCGTGCAAAAACTCAAATATATAAGTGCATGCTTGCAAAAATCTGTGGTCTTGCTATTGTTAGTCTGTAGAGGACAAGGTTTAAACTGGCTTCAAAATTTTTGTAGTAATTTTGCTAACTGCTGGCGAAAAGTTTTAGCAAAATAAAAAAAAACATTAGCAAAAATTTAGAGCGCGTTTTTATATGGTTGAAATTATGAACTTCTTGAAACATTCCAATCACAACACGAGGGCGCTAGTTTATGAGGTACATTTGGGCAAGATTCAAATCAACTCCCGCTGCTAATAGAACAGGTAAACTTTAACCTCTTGCTTACGGGTGGAACAGCGTCCATCCCTTCAGCATAGCTTCAGAACTGCAGAAGTTGACGAGCGTCAGAGAGCAGAGAGCACATGAGCGGTCGTATAAGCCGGCCGGGTTGAAATATCCCCTCCGATCTATATCCACTATAGATATAGTAACCTTGACCTCCGATATATGGGGTGTTGGTTGAAAGAGCTCACGAAGCGAGTTCCGGAGTTGGCGAATGGCAGCGAACAAGGGACAAACACCGCAACAGGCGACGAAGCGAGAGCCAGCGAATAGGGCCAAGCCCTACAACTCACAAAGCAAGTTAGGGGGATTGGCGAGCGTCAGCGAACAGGAGGTGGAGTTAGCCTAAAAACTGAAGTAATAGTTTTACTAAATTCTTTCAAAACGTTTACATATGTATGTAGTAATTATTTAATACGCTTTAAAATTATTCAAACGTTGTATTATTTAATTATACACTATACATTTACTTAATAGACTGTCTGTTATGATATGATTATATCAGACTATTTTTATGAGTCTAATCCATTTTCGCCCCCCCCCCCCCCCAAACTCGTCCTTAAAAGAACTTGAAATAAAACCAGAGGGGACGCTCGCTACATAGTTTTGACGATAAATCACCAAATCCTGGATACCCTTCTCCTCCTAGTCAGCCGTTTCATATTCGACGCTGCTAATAGTACCACGCTTACTTGATAACATAATAGCTCGTTAAATGAACCCGATTAAAAACATTTTTCTTTAGCTGACTGATGTTCACGTTTTCAATTTTTTTTTTTTTTTTCAACAGCATTTCTTTTAGATCATGAAACTTAGTTTCAAAATAAATAGTTTTAAAATAAATAAAGTTATAAATAAAGTTTTAAAATAAATAAAAAAAATTCAATGGGTAATGTTTAGATTGAATATCTGAAAATCTTTATGGGCAATTTAATATTAAACGATTCATTTCAAACACCATTGTCATCCTGTTAAAAAAAATCGGCGGTGGCTCCAGTCCAATGGAGCCGAAATAGTTTTGCGTGAACAGCATTTTGTAAAATAAAACTCAACTTTTGTGATATCGAAAAACTCAATCTAAAATCTGAGAATACACTTATTGGACTTTCAAAGGGCTACAAATTCTTGCTTATTGTTAAAAGCTATCACTTTTAGTTTACGATATAAGCATTCGAAACTTGAAAAACGTAAATTTTCATACTTGACGATTACTTGAACACCACAAGAGCTCTTTTTAATAACAAATACAGATTTTAATACTAAATTTTCTAGTACACATTTTTGTTGTTTACTATTTATAACTATATTTTATAGCTTATTATATATTTCGAGTGAAAGTTAGAAAAATTAATAAACACTCGCTTGGAGAGCTACTTTTTAATGTTTTTTCGGGAAAAAAAAAAATAGTTCAAAATATTAAAATTATTCTTATATATTCATAATCTGGACCAGTGGTTGGAAAAACTACTTTATTATTGTAGTGATCTACAACTACATTATGACAAATGTAGTAAACTACAACTACATTATGACAAATGTAGTTAACTACAACTACATTATGACAAATGTAGTTAACTACAAATACATTATGACAAATGTAGTTAACTGCAATTACATTATGACAGATGTAGTTAACTACAACTACTTTTTTTTAAAAGTAGTAACTGCAAACTACTTTTAAAATGTAGTCACTACATAACTACTTTTATCAGACGAATTTTGCCACAGCTTTATTTTCACAAAAAGTTGAGGATATGGGTATACTGTAGTAATTTAACATTCTGAATAATTTAAATTGACTGAGTCCCAAATTTACTGATCAACTTACTAATCTTTACGCTTTTACCCACTTCAGAAAACAGTAAAATAAAATAAAAGTATAAACTTTAAAATCAAAGACAACCAAAAACAGGTTTAAAAGTATTTTAATAAAATCTCCTTTCCTCGTCGTATGGAAATTACACGAAAATGCCGCCATATTGATAAAAAAATGTCGCCAAATTGTTAAAAATGACGCTAAACGGGAGGTAATATTTTACAAATTTTGAATTCCGTCATATGACGGGCATACCTTCTAGTATATAAGAAATGCTTCTCTCTGTTTGCCTGTAACTCTCGATGAACTTGGCGAATAATATAGCAAAATATCGTCAACAATGTCATTTAGAATAGTGTAGCAATTTGAACATGATTATGAATTTTAGATTTCTTTACTAATGTAGTATATTCCGTATGAAGAACGGGTATACTGCTAGTTATTTATATTATTTATGTCTTGTTATTTCTGAACGCTTTGATACAAATATTATTTCTGTACGTTAATTATTTCCTGAGACATTAAAAAAAAAATAAAACATCAACCCGCGTATTACTTTGAACACGTTTTACTCAGATTGTTGAGCTTGGGCACATATTTCAAAAGCCGTTAAATATATTTTTATGAAATTTGTGTTTGTGTTGAATAAACATTGAGTTGATAAGTGGAACTAGAATAAAATCTATAATTTATAAACTTTACAATCTTAAAAACTTTAATATATTAAAATCTATATAAATAAAAATGAAAATCTGTCTGTCTGTCTGTTTGTCACACCATCACGGGAGAACGGCTGAACCGAATTTGATGAAATTTTGTGGGTAGCCCAGAAATAGCCCCACTTAAAATTATATCCGTGTTTTGACTTTCTACGACCAGTGGTTCTCGAGATATTAGTAAAAAACGAAATTTTCGTTTGTCTCATCATCACGGAAAAACGGCTGAACCGAATTTAATGAAATTTGGTGAATAGCCTTGAAATATCCCCCCATAAATTTTGTCCAAGTTTCGAGTTTCTAAGACCTGGGGTTGTCGAGATATTAATGAAAAACGGAACTTTTTCCTAGGAGTTCTACTCCCTAACTCCGTGGTTTATCCAAACGAAAAGCTTGAAAATCGTTTGAAAGTGAATTAAAATTTAATCTCTGAGTTTGATGGGAGATTTTTTGCGTTAATTAGACACTTTCTGAAAACATGAATTGTTTGAAACATGATTTAAAGGGGAAATCTATCTCCATGGTTCATGGTTTATTTAAAACAAGCTTTTACGGAACAATGAGAAGTATAGAGAAATCAAAATCGTTATTTAATTTCGCAGTTTATGTTATAAGACATGACATGTTTAACATTTTATAAGATTCTATCTTATATCATGTTACTCAGAAACGCAATTAAATTAAATCTGTCTGTTAATTTTAATAATTATTTTTTTTGATTTGAATAATAAATAAATGGATATAAAAATATATTTTAGAAAAGAACGATTTGATTTTTCTTATAGCATTTTTGACTGGATAATATCAATTACGGTCTTCAGGTTTAAAAATTATTATTATTTATATTTTCGGGGATTATTGATTCAAGGATTATTGATATTTTCAAGTTATTATGCAATTATTTTATTATGACAAAAATTGTTTAAACTCATATATTGTATGTTGTACGAATCTTCTACAAATACACGTGTATATCTTTTAATCTACGAGAATATAAGTAGTACAGGTATATTGACATATGTTTTGATATATATTGGCATATATTGGAATCAATTACGACCTTCTGGTATAAAGAGTACGGATATTATTGATGTTTTCAATTTATTACGTCATCTCTTTTATTTTGGCAAATATTTTTGAGACGCATATTGTAATACGGGTAATCTTCTACTAACACATTGGCATATTTTCTGATCTGCGACAATATAATTAGTACGGGGTTGCATATATTCATTCAATTCCTATTTTTTCTTCTGTAAATTTGCTTACAAAAGGGGGCAGGATGTTCTATTCTTCAGATCTGATCGTGAAGATAATTTTGCACAGTGAGGACATATATTCTTAAACTTCTCTTTAGGAGCAATAAATTTAATATTTTAACAGAATTTGCACATGATTGCGAACTTTAAGTTTCTTTAAATTATACACTCCGTACGAATAACGGGTGTGCTGTTAGTGGTTAATAAATTTTAACATTTTAGGAGGATATATCATGTTGCTCGGCATCGCAATTAAATTAAATGTGTTTGTTAATGTTTTTATTATTTATTTTTCGATTTAAATAATGGATAAATGGATATAAAAGTATATCTTATGAATAGACGGTTTGATTTTTCTTTTAATTATATCAATTGCTGACTGCGTACATCAATTTCATTTATTTTGGCAAAGAGTTTTCAAGCTTATATCGTATTTAGCTACTAAACTCATATATTGTGTTTAGCCAATAAATTCATATAGCCGATTGTTGAAACAGAAAAAGAGTAGAGCGGGTATATCTTCTAATACAATTGTAGTGTTTTCATTTAGTATATTGAAACGGGATAAGAATGTTTCATTCAGATCTGCAAATTCAAAGCTACGAATTTGGAGGGATATCGCTAATTTGACAACTTTTCTTAAACTTTGCCAAATTGACGGAAATGTCGCCAAATTGATATAAACGACACACAAACAGCTGCCATAAACCTTCGGGTTGGTCGTGTGGCTTAGGTCTTCTACATATCAATGAAATTTTTTTTTGTTTTGTTAGAAGAGAGTACTGAAATGATGTTTGGTTAGCATTTATCTGTCAGACCAACCATCCTACTTAGTAATACATTTAGCGAATTTTTAAAATGTCACCAAATTGATAAAAATGTTTTCAAATCTATAAAAATATCTTGAAATTGATAAAATTGAGCTACATAAATGATATTAATTGTTTTTTGTTAGGGGATAGTATTGTGATGATATTTCGTCAATTTGTCGCAAAGTGGAACTGTCAGTTCTACAGTCCCACTTGGCGATAAATTTGGCGATTTTTTAAAATGTCGCTAATTTGACGAAACTGTCGCCAAATGTTCCATAGAAATATAACTATTTAGACGATATTTTTTCTACCAATTTATTTGAAGCAAATGATATCATGTCGCTTAGCAACGGATTTAAATCCAATGTGTTTATGCGGCAGACGATTTTTATTAAATCCTTTCCGATTTGAATAATGAAGATATGTATATAAAATAAATTTCATTGCCATTTCATTTTGGACTGGATAATATCAATTATACTCTTCAGGTTTAAACATTATTATTATTGATATTTTCCGGAATTATTGATTCAGGGATTATTGATATTTTTAAGTTATTACGCCATTGTTTTATTGCGGCAAAAATTGCTGACACACGCATATTGTACGTTGTACGAGTAATCTTCTAGGAATGCACGGGTATATCTTCTAACCTACGAGAATATAAGTAGTACAGGTATATTGGCATATATTTTGACATATATTGGCATATATATTGGAATCAAGTACACTCTTCTGGTATGAAGATTAAGGGGATTAATTAAATATTCAATTTATTACGTCGTCTGTTGTATTTTACCAAAAAACATTTGTGACTCATATTGCAAAACGGGTAATCTTCTACTAATAATCGGACATTATAAGTAGTACGTGCATATCTTCCCATATAATTTTAGCACTTTAATTTTGACATATATTGGAATAAATGACTGTCTTCAGATTTAAAGATCACGGGTTTATTGGTATTTTCAATTTATACATGTAATCTACTAATACAGGTTATATTTTCCAATATTCGCGTATATAATTAGTACGGGTCCCATACAATTTTAACGCTTTTATTTTGCATATATTGATTCAATTCCATATTTTTTTTTTATATTTGCTTACATAAGGGGTCCAAGATGTTTTATTCTTCAGATATGTCCATGAAGATAATTTTATATAGCGAGAACAGAGATTCTTAAACTTCTTTTTAGGAGCATTATATTAAATATTTTAACAGAATATTTTGATTAAACATGTCATTTAGTATACTATAAGAATTTGGGCATGATTATGAATTTCAAGTTTCTTTATATTATATACTCCGTACGAAGAACGGGTATGCTGCTAGTATATATATATATATATCAGCAAAACAATTCTTAAAAAATCAGACAAAGTTTCCAAGAAAGAAACAATAATTTGCAGGATTTAAAATTAAATAATCCAATAATTCTAGTTCACAAGTATATTATGAATATTGACATTAATAAAACCCAAAAATAATTTGAGTATATTTATAAAAAGTTAAGATATTATGCCGCACAGCAATATACTATGATTTTAAAGACCAAAAACGACATAGTAACTTTCTATAAATTATATCTCAACTTTCTATTACTTTTTATTTGTATTTTGAAATATAGTTTTATGTTTGCCTGTCGTAAAAATTTCGTGCCCATAACTTCAGATTTCATTTTTAAAAAGTTTAAACTTGTGTTGATTTTGTTGATGTTTGCACATTTCAAAAGCGTAACATACCCTTAGCCGGTGCAAAAACTCGCTCCTCGTCCGATCACTAATACAGTGCGATCTATTAAGTTGAAGAGTAAGTAACCTTTAATCTCAGAATATTTTTTAGATCACGTATTAGTGTTTTTACAGAACAAACTGTCTGGCCGTCCGTTACTTGTTTACACCAGTTAAGCCAGATGTTTGTATATTGAACATTATTACAAAACGCAAATCCAGATGTTCCCGAAGTTTTGTACTATACATCTTCCCTTTGTGGAAATTCAGCTTCAACATCCCCTCCTCCTCCCTCATAACGTAAAAATAAGAAAGTTTGCTATAAAATTTGACTAATATAACCGGAACCACGTAGTGTCCAGGGAGGTTTATTATATGTACAACTATAAAATGTACCCAGCATTGCCCGGGATTTAAAGCAAGAATTAATTGAATTCAATTTTTTAAAGACACTAGGCCATTTGAGAAATTGGTGGGGATTTCTAATATTGGAGAGTTTTTAGACGTCAAAATACAAAACTATTACACAAAACCTCTTCTGGGCGCGGTAGCCCATTGGTTAGCGCGCTGGAGTTGCACTCGGTAGGCCCGGGTTCGATTCCAGCCACTTCCAAAACTGCCGCCGTGTTCATGCGGAGTACGATCACGTTAAACATGTGGGTCCGAAAGTCCTTCCGAGAGGTTGGTGGTAGGGGAAGGAGGGTACGGTCCCTGTGGATGCCTCCCCCACTGGGTTCCGGTCTAAATTGGGTGGCACTTCCCGACCGTCCAAACGGTTACCTTACACCTTTCTGGTAGGTCGGACGGTCTGGGTTTCAGCAACAACAACAAAACCTCTTCTGTCATGAATTGAACAAACTAGATCCACGAGAATGATGTTAACAAGTTTATCAAAATTTTTTAAAATGAACATATTTCATAAAAATTAATACTTTTTTAATTTTATGATTTTTTTTTAATAAATTTATTTGAAAAAAAAAAAAAAAGTAAAGCTAGCGTTCTAAAGTGTATGTCAATCGTATTCCAATGAAAAATTACATAAGAAATGCCTATCATTTGCATAACATTATTGAAAGTTTTGATTCTTTCAAAATTCTTTAAATATTTTAGAGATAATCTGAACATTTGATTGCATTTAAAATCAATGAGCTTCCAGTATTCAGATTGTAAATTCAGTACCAAATTTTATTCAAAATGATCCATTTGTTTGTGAGATATATCCACAGACTCACGGACACGAGCACACACACACACAGGCATTCCTTCAAAAAATTTTGATTCGAGTTCAGAAATGCTTGACACATCCTCTTCCATCAAAATTCGAATTTTCTACTCAATCTGCACAACACTGATGCAGCAGGTGTTATGCAGACATGTGTGCGACCACATAGAAGTCAAAGGCATTTTTAGGCACCTATTTTTTTTTTTTTTTCAGTATTTGATGCATGTTCATTTGTTCATTTGTTAAATGTCTATAGGATTTATAATTACCTATATCTAATTAAACCGTGTGAAGAACAGGTATTCACTGCTAGTAATTCATAAAATTGAGAAATGGATTAAATTAAGATGATTCAACTACATTTATACCCAAAAATTGCTAATAATTTTTATTTTTCATATCAATTGGCGGGGCAGACACCACTAGAGTGGGCATACTGCCCTTTAGATTTTGGTGTGATTTGAAGAAATAGAACCACTCTTTTCTTTTTTTTCAAAATAGCCTAAAAAATTGACACATGCTAAATTTTGAAATAAAAGTCTAAATATGCTTAAATATAATAAGTAAGTACTTGTTTGTAACATAATTTTTAATGTTAAAATCAATAAGACCAATCTTATTACTCTGGGATAAACAGTTCTTGAAATATTGAAGTCTCTCTTTTTTTTAATTACTTGCAACTTGGCACCATATTTAAATGCACTGGGTCCAAACGGAAAAGGAAATTATTTTGTAACTGCAAATTGGATATAATTTCAAATAAGTATCTATTTTATGGGGGAAAACCTTAAATGAATGAATGCATTGCGCTCTATATAAGAAAAAACATGAATATGAGGGAAAGTCATATGCTGCCCTCATCAGATTATTTTTTTTTTCTTATTTCTCCCACTATTCTGAGAAAAACTATTTTCTTCTGAATAAAACAAGCCCTATTTAATGCTCTGTGGAATATATTTAGTTATTTGCTTCTAAATCAGAAATTATGATGCTGTTTTTAAAAAAAATCAAAATATAATCTTACATAGTAAAATATGTTTGTGTTTCTGTGTGTCCTTGCTTTCTGTAGCAGAAAATTGAAGCATTAGCAATGAAATTTACTTTGAGGTGCATTACATTCCTGTAATGTGCACCTCTGTAAGATAGTAAAACTTCAAATTAGTTTAAAAGTTATGACCTTTTAAAGTCGAAAATGACCATTTTCCATCATTTAGTTAAGTCAAACCTATTCATTGATTGCCATCCTAGACAATATTTGAGAGCAGATGCTGTATCAACAAAAAAACAGCTGTTTTCAAACTATGTGCATTTAATTTATGGGTTTTCTAATTTTGCGAAATTAAAACATTTTGCCCTATTATTTTTTATTTGGTATTATATTACCATTAGAAGCATTGTCCTAGCATTTGACTTTTGATGAAAATTCGGTAAGATAGCAATTATTTTTGTAATTTTACTTTGGGGGTAAAGGAGCTTTTTCTTTCTTTTTGCAACTTCAAATATTTTCATTGTGCCATTCTGCTAACAATAGGTGTAAGTGTGCTTATTTAGGATGTATCAAAGAAGCTTATTTCGGGCGTATTATACTTGTGCTGTATAATTGCCATGGTTGTGCATGTAAAAAAACAGAACGTGGGAACAATTTTAGCTCAAAACAGGTGATTTGGAGATAGAAAGATGTTTTTATTTAAGTAGCAGGCCCTTTAAGACCCGGGCAACTTGTTCTGCAGTTAAATAAAAATATATAAAAAATTCACTCAAACTGCAACATCTAAAATAACAGTTGGTACTGTTTGTGCTATTACTAACTAAGCATTTGAACTTAAGAAGAATAATATAGAAGAAATTTATGAAGGAATCTTCATATGTTGGCAAGTGGTGTGTACGCTTTCCTTTATTATTGATGGAACTACTAAAAATTTTTATACTCTTTCGCACACTTATTTCATACAGTCATGCAAATTTTGGGAAAAAATGGAGGTGGCATATCCAGGACCAGAAATGGATATCCTTTGTGAACCCGTTTGCCTAGTCCCTCTGGAATTCAATGCTAAATCCATATCAATCACCATCTAAATTCATCTATAGTCAAAAACAGATACTTCAAGAAAAATATATAACGTGGGAGTGAAAAAGGAACCAGAAGTGATAATTCTTAGTAAACTGCCCCCCCTCCCCTCCCCCAGAATTTCATGCTGAATCTACATCAGTTATCTATCTAAATTCTTTTTATAGTTTTAATCTTAAAAAACAGATGTTTCAAGGAAAATGAAATTTTGAAACCAGAAATGAAAAAAGAACCAGAAGTAGAAATTCTTAGTGACCCCCCCCCCCCCCCCTCCATGAAATTCGATGCTGAATCCATAACAGTCACTATCATAGTTCTATTTATAGTCGATCCTTGGAAATAGATGGTTCTAAAAACATTTTAGTGAAAACATAGATGATGAATTTGATAGCCACCAACAGCCAAACCCTGGAGTAACAAATCCTTCAGTTCGACTG
This sequence comes from Amaurobius ferox, assembly GCA_951213105.1. Taxonomy (NCBI): domain Eukaryota; kingdom Metazoa; phylum Arthropoda; class Arachnida; order Araneae; family Amaurobiidae; genus Amaurobius; species Amaurobius ferox. The sequence goes on from OX578149.1 coordinate 60,008,095, forward strand.
ACAAATCATGTATTACAAAATTTTCAATAAGATGACCTAAATTTCATGAATAAAATTCATAGACTTTTTCACATAATTGAATTGGGGTTTGAGTGCTTAGTTATTTAATTAAGGGTCTTGCTTTTTTTTCCCTTCCAAAATGATAGAAAATGGTATTTCTTCCTCCTGGTGTTTATGACTGTTTTTTTTTTCCTGCAGTTTTTTCCACACTGAAAAAACCAAATCTGCCAAAAAAAAAAGATTTCTTTCATGCATTTTCAATCTTTTTCGACTTCCTTCAAAATACATGTAAACTACTGATTCTAAAAAAAAAAATTTCTTAAATTATTTTTAAAAATTATTTTCTTAAGTAACTATATCAGTATGATATGCCTGTAGTTAATTTTTCAAGATTTATTTCTTTTCTAGGAAACTGGGGACAAAAACAAGTATCAGGAAAACTTCATAAAGACAGACTAATTTTTCATAATAACACTTTTCCAAATTGATTGGACAAAACATTTTACGGGTGGGATCGTTTAAAAAAGTAGATCAAAATTTATTTAGAATTAATTTTGATTGCGGAACAATTTGTGCAAACATGCAGAATGTGAATCATAAAATTTTTGCAGTAGTTTTCATTTTATTTAGTGAATAAAATAAATTCAAATTCAATAACCTATAAAATATTTAATGTTAAAATTTAACCAATCTGAAGTTAAAACAACGATGAAATCAAAATTTAAATTTGTCTTTCTTTAAACTGCCTTAATTTCAGTTTTTTACTGCATAATAACACATACAAAAGATACTTATGTAAAATTACATTAAATACGCTATGCAGTTTCAAAACCATTTCCTTTTCATTTAGTGACTTAGTGCATTTTAAAATGGCACAAAGTCATTATTAATTAATTAAAATTTTTATAAACAATTTAAAAAATAAAAAGACAAATTCAATTTTACCATATTGTACCAAAATCTAATCAGCACTAAGGCAACAACACATACGTGATTAAAACTGAAATTCCAAATTTCATGAAATTTGGTGCATCTCTTAGTAGCACATCCTATCAATTTGGTTGGATAGTTTTGAGCGTGACTTGATATACCCATTCCACAAATACACTCAGACATTATACTAAAAATAATTCATTCGAATTCCGTTCTAAAGTTCCCACAAACATGTAAATAATTCTAGTCCTACTCCAAAGGTCCTAAATGTAAATCAAAAACTCAAATTCTAATTTTCAACCCCAATTCAATATACTTTTACTATGTATAGTAGGGAAATTAAAATCAAAATTATGTTCAAGTACAATAGTGAAAAATCCTTATAAAAACAATTTCATTTCTTCAAAGCAACAAAAAAGTGGGGAGGGAGGGGGTCCAGTGTATACTGTTATGATGTATCCTTTGAAATCATGCGTGTACTCTCAGGATATAAGAATGAGTCAAAATTTCTGAATAAATAACATTTTTATCTGAAAGCACTAATAAACATAAACAGAAACAATATACAACGAATAGTTTCGATAACTATATCATAAAGTCACTAAACAACTGTCAGATACAATAAAACTATAACTAAATACTCAATTAAAAAAAGAGCCGATACTATTCTCAAAACATTAACACAATTTAATTTAACTCATATCATGTCAACTACCAGTCCATATTTCGAGAAAATTCAAGTTGATTGGGAAACTCGCCAAAAGTTGCCAATATTTCATCAAATCTGACAACCCTGCCCCAAAAGTCACCAAAATAGAATATATGTACAGGAAAACTGCTAAGAATTTTTACAAAGCTCTTTGCCATCATCCCCATGCTAAATGAAAAGCAAACATCTATGAAACATCTAATGAAAAGCAAACATCTGGGGGAATACAAATCTAAATAGTTCTCAGTGACAGTTATTTAAGAATCAGCATATTTAAAATGCATGCTGCCCCTTTTTTTGTTGTTCAATGTCTGAGAATTTATCTGAGTGAATAAAATGTGTCCGAGTGATTTTTTTAATGTTTTAATTGACAGCTGATACTTTCTGAATAAATTAAAGAGTATTAAATTTCACCCCGAAATGTTCTTTTAAAAGAAATAGTTTGAAAATTTAGTAATTTACATAATGGGGTCATTCCATATGAAATGAGCAAAAACCAAAAAAAAATTATGGCGCCACATGGTAACCAATTTTTATGAAATTTGGTACATATGCTCAATATATGCATAAATAAAGATATCTAAAATAGTTTGAAAGTTATGAGCATTTTAGGGACTTGAGATTTTGAACGGCACTTGTGCAATTGCTCAACATGGCATGTTTGAAGTTCTGTATCTCAAAAACTACAGAACATAAACTAAAAATTTTCATAGTGTTGTAATACCGTGGATAATTGGCTATTTATCTGTTTGATAATAATATTTTTTTAAACATCATAATAAATTTTAAATTGACTGAAAAATGAGAAAATTTGTCAATTTTGACAGAATTTAAAAATTTCAGAGGACTAAAGGAATTTAAAAACATCCTTGAAATTAATACCTGATAGACTGCTAGATATAACAAAACTATTGCTGAAATTTGGAAGTTGCATCTTCATCTTCAAAATGGTTTAGAAACTTTAAAAAAATGCATAACATGACAATTTTTCCCTTTACGTAAACACAAAAATTTAATGACAGAAACCTCAGACATCTATAATATTTTACAGGAATATAGGTCAATATGTCCATTATATGCTTGAGAAAAAAGCAAGATTGCCTTCTGAGTTCTAAATCAACAGAATTAAATTTAAACAAGAGAGATCAATTATGCATAAAGCATTGATTATGAAACACTTTCCAACTTCAATGCAATTTTATTTAAACATCTCTAAAATATACATTCCTCAGTAATATTTTAAAAATTATCACAATACTACATTCATTTATTATATTTGAAAACTTAAAACTTCATACAAAAAAATGAACTTCATTCAAATGACGGCATTGAAATATAAATTGCCTAGTTTAAATATCTCTAAGGTACGATACTTTCCTCCGTAATATTTTTTAAATGATCATAATACTACAATAATGTATTAGATTTGAAAACTTCATCGAAAACAACTGAAATTTATTCAAATGATGTCATCGAAATATAGCATGCCTGGCTCTCTCTATAAAAGCAGCATTTCATTCATAAACATTTTTCCATTCATTTCATTCATCACGATACTATAATAATTTACCATGGAGGTACAGGTAATTAAACTCTATGCTTAAAACTTCATCGAAAAAATTGCCCTTCTCTTTGTAAAATCAATGAATATTTCATTCATACCAGCTATATTCCAAACTCCATGAGCTAAATAATTTTGTGTTAAAGAAATGCAGCAATTCTTATACAACTCATTCTACATATTTTGCTGTTTACATTTTCCATGAATGAAAAGTAGGCTTCGTTGTAGAAATAATGAAATTTAGATGATCATTTAAACTCAAATATATTGTAATTGCGTTGTTTTAGTATGTAGATGCACAGAATTTAAGGAAAAATAAAGTGGTTTTAGGACGGATGCAACACTAAATATGAATTTTAAAAAAACTTTAAAAATCACAATTTTGACACAAGATGGATGCCATATTTTATTTTGAAGTGGGTCACGTGATCGCTTCATATAAAAGTTGTAATTATTATTTTAATTTTTATTTTAAAAACTACTGAATATATTTTGCTGAAATTTTTTTTATATATTTTATGGGATAATTTAAATATTTCATAAAACTTTTGAAACAATTTGTGAATTTTAAATCCGCTTAAAAATGTTTAAAAAATTAGGTTCCATAGGGTTCAATGTATTTCATTTTTTCAACCCGGGTTTAATCCAAAACTAATTGGGTGATATTCTTCATTTATATTCCCATAGGTCCCACAGACCATCTGAACAACATACTAAACTTTCATTTTGATAAAGTCATTTTTATGGCAGTTATCGTGCAACAGACAGACAGGCAGAATGAACAAAGTCATAAACACTTTTCAACTTTGCTGTGAAGTGTTAAAAAATAGCATTTGCTTTGCGTTCAATGCATATTACAAGGGTTTCAAATGATTACAGCAATTTGAAAGAAATTGCTAAATATATTCTAAATTTATTTTTTATGTAAAAAAAAATTACACAAGTAAAGCATCAAATTAGAGAAAAATTATACTGATTATACGTTTATTATTAGTAAAAGGTTTAACGAAAACAAAAATTTAAGTACATCAATCAACATTGCAACAACCTTTATTTCATTCTCTTTTCAAAAACTTATTCAATCTTATTAAAGATCTATTGTTCAATTTTGTAGGATCTGCCTGTTGATATTGGTGGAACAGGTACTGTAATTAGTATATTTTTAAGTGGCACCCAACAAAGATCATCTTTGATGGGCCATGTAAATTTTAATGAAGGTCCATGTGGACTCATGAACTGCACAAGAAAATCACTCTTATCTGATGAAATGTCAATTACAATATATAACCACATTGTCATATACACAGCAAACAAACTATGAAATTGAAATTTGGCTTGGGTTTGCTGTTAAACCCTCCCTCTTTAAAATCTTTTCTTCCTTCACTGGTGAATGCGATAAAGCAAAACAAGGATTCTAGATGTGCAGTTGGGAATTCGGATGTAACAATGGTAGTTACGTGTTCCCAAAATAGCCATTGGCACTTCATTAAATCGTTTTTCAAGTTCCGTTTCAATCTGGATAATATTAATTGAAGGCACATAAAAGAACTTGATGTTTGAAATGGTGGTAGTGCAAAAGGAAAAAAGATCTTTTAAGTTTACAATTTGGTTCTCATATGATCTATGCAAACTTGCTCTTGCAGCCAACTATTTGACAGTTCCACCAATGCTATCGCATGGACTTTTGCCATGGCTTGTGGCAAAAAATGCCATTCTGCTTTCAATCCAAAATCGGATTCATGATAGCAAATGTTGGCAAAGTTCTTCCGATTTTTGTATTGGGCTGAAGAGTCATCACTGAAGTAGATAAGTTTCTTCACAGAAGGAAACTTTTCTTTTATGCAAGGAATTACAGCACTCTGAAATGCAAATACTGCAGATGTATCATGTGTAGTATGGTAACTAATAACACACTATTGAGAACTGATTTTCATCGTTCCTGCCATATACTACAAATGGGTGAAGTGTTGCTTGGCTATTTTCCCAATGGTAGCCTTGAGTAGCATCATGAACAATAGCATAGTTTTTCTGCAAAATCAAGGAGAACAATGCACTCGTCTTATGAAATAGCAAGTTTCTTTTCCTTTAAATATTTAGACTGGGACTTAGCAATAAAATGATGTTTCGTCAGTTTGGACATATTCTCAACAAATGAGTCGAGAAATTCTTCTGTTGACTCAACTTGTGTGATTAAAGTAGATCTGTCTGTAGAAACCCAATGCTTGTAAATAATTTCTTCTGCATTTTGGAAAACCTCAAACTTCTCTATTTCAGCACGAAAATGTTCTTTAGGACACTGAACACATTCCCCAAGAATGCATTTTTATTTTCAATATCACAAACATATAATTTCATTACTTCTAGTAATGAACGATGACGTTTAATATAGTGTAACATCAATTTCATATTTCGATGGATAGTGCACACACACACACACACACAGAATGTGTGCTATTACCTCCAACTAATATACAGTGCAACTTGGATAATTCGAAGCTGAAGGGACCACTGCTGCAAAAATTCGAATTATCCAAAACTTCGATTTAAAAAAAGTTACATCTTTTAACTTTAGTTTCAGGTGACACTGAATACTTGACAAGGTTCTTCTGTCAATAAGTAAATATTTATTGAGAAATATCGTGGTACAAAAGACTTAAACACTATATGTATGTAAACAAAATAAGATTTACATAAGCTACATACATGTATTTATTACATTCAATACAGAAAATTATAGTTTTAGAAAAAATTGTGCAATGTCTGATTGTTTTGTAGCGTTCAATCGTTTAAGGTTAGCAAAATCATCAAGCATGTTTAGTGAACGGAAAACAGCTTCACTAACGTTTGTTTGTCCTTCAATGTACTGATGAAAAAGCGCCTCCGACGATGTAGGGATTGGCGTCTCTTCTTCCTGTATATTATCCTCTATATCGTATTCCGCTGCACTCGTCTTATTTAACACTTCTGATAAAATGTCTTGATCTGACACTTCTCCACAAACTTCCATTTTTCGTCCAAATTGACATATTCTTCGAATGTCATGCCCATATCGTTACCCCATGCATCCGGTGGGGGTACATTTTCTTCTATGAACTCAGCTGGGTCAGTTTTATTGGTAAATCCTGCCTTTCGAAAACAATTTGCTATTGTTGTTTCCGTTACTTGAAACCATGCATTGTGGCACAATCGTGCTGCATCAAGGACGCTTATTACTGTTTTTTTGTTTTTGTCCTTGAATCTGTCAAGAGGTTTTGAACAAAAAGGCATCTGTAAAAATGCTTGAGATTTTTTATGATGCTCTGGTCCATCGGTTACACAACTTAAGTCATATTTGGCGGGGAAAAAGTTACCTTTACATTGTCCATATGTGGAATAGAGTTATGTGCAGTGCAATTGCCAATAAACAAGAAATCAAACTTGAAATCACTTTTTCCAAAACCAGCAGAAAATTCTTCCACTTTTGCTTGAATAAGGGGGCCACTCAGAGGAATGTTTTTGTCCCACGCTTGTTTAAACCACTTCAACACGCACTCATCGACTTCAGGATTGTCCGGTTCTCTAGCTTTTTTGTGATCCTTTCCATTTCCAAACGTAGCAGCAGCATTACTCAGAATTTTGTAAGTGTTCGACGCTATCCCGTACTCGTTGACAATTTGACATTTCCTCTTAACACACTTTCCCACATCGCGAATGATGGCGAACTTTTCAGCAAACGTTAAATTCTTGTATTGAACGCATGGTTTACTCAAAGACATCGTGAATGCTCACTAGAGAAACTCTCACAACACTACAGACACACTGACAGCATAAAGCTCAAATGACATCTGAAGCCAGTTGAACCAACACCCTCTGTAGGTTGAACGCTCGAATCGGTTGAATAGATAGCGGGAAGGAGGGTTTCAGCTGTCACATGTCGAACAGGTGGGGTATTCCAGAGATGATTTCTTAACAATGAAAGGCTGAAAAGTTGTTATGGTTTGAAAGTTTTTATAAAAAACTTCGAATTAAGGAAGTTGAACTTCAAATCATCCACGATTTTTTAACATTGATTTAATACAAAGTTCAAGGGACCAAGAGAAATCTTCAAATTAACGAAGATTTCGAATTAGAGATGTTCGTTTTATCCAAGTTGCACTGAATAAAATTTTGGTCTCAGTTCAGCAAATTTACTAAATCCAATTTTTGTACTTCCATGTTGTTCTTTAAACTGTTGGTAGGCTTCTTTTAAGTTACAAAGAATCAACCTTTTTTGTTTTTGGACTTTACCTTCATCTGTGCTTATATTAATGTAATCTTTTTTTCCTGGACATAATCGATTAATGTTATCAGACTCTCTCTCTCTCGTAAAAGCTTTCAATCATTGAACTAATATCAACATTAATTTTCTTGCCTTATCTTGTAGTAGGCTTCCCAAGAACATCAAATGACTTTTTAATATTTCTTGCTTTCCTTACTAAATATGTTGTAGTGGGAAAACTCTGCCCTTGTTATTTCGAGACTCCAGCTCTTTGGAATAAGAGTTAAAATTTGAACTTTATCTGCATGGGATGCCGTTTCTGCAAACTTAGCCTTCAGCTCTTCTATTAAGTAATGAAAATCCTCATCATATATGTTAGCCACTGGCACATTTTCAATTTCATTGGATTTTATCTTTAAAGCAATAGCCAAGTTTACTTTTGCAAGTGACACAATTTTCTCTAACTTTCTTTTGCCATATCGCTTTCTTTGAGTTATGCTGAATTTGCTAACCTTTTTAACTGACTAAGTCTCCCATCTTCTGCAAACTGTTATTAAGTTTCTCAAACTGCTGCTCTGGTGTTTCTATTTCAAAATTGCAATCAGTTTAATCCTCTTCTTCAATTGAATTTTTTATGCCAATTTTACATTTTGGACAATTTTTTTGCCTGGCAATAGCAATCCAAGTGATTTCTTGGCAGTATCTAGTGCTATTAGTCGTAGAGACTTTTTTACTGTTTTTTTGTGACTTTTAATAAATAAAACTGTGAAACGGCATGGATACATATTTATACAGATAAAATGAAAGTGTTTGTCTACCTGTCCCATACAAATGCACAGTTTTGGGCAGACTTCATTTTTTTTTTTTTTTTTTGGGCTTCAAATTTAATGATGTTATTCACTGTGGGTAACCCTGTCTATAGTTCGAGTTTCTATCTTCCAAGGATTATCGAGATTTTTTATTAAAAAGAAAACACAAAATTAAACTTTTAATATAGAAATAAAATTGTGCAGACAATTTTTTTCTTTAAATTTTATTTGAACAAAATTATATCAGGAATTAAAATATTTTCAATGTGTAAAACGATCAAATCAGTTTTTATGGCAGATAATTCTTATCTGATTTAAATAATAAAGAAATTGATAAAAAAAATAAGAAAAATAGATTTTGTAAATGGTATTATATTTTTGACTGTGATCAATTATAGCCATGCAATACAAGATTACAGTAACTATTGACATTTCAGGTTTTTAAGCATCTCTGTTTAATTTCAGCAAAAGTACAACTGCAAAGACAGTGGTACTTTATCTGTCTTTGTACTTTATCTCTAAACAAGTATATATACAAAAATTTGTAAATAGATATATTGTTTAAAAGAGCACAAAATATCTTAAGGTAAAAAATCTGATGTGGGCAGCACATGACTTCTCTGGAGGCTGGAGCCTTATATTTACGTTCTCTTTAATTAAATTTAATTCACTTAATTCAATTTTTGTTCTCATTTGGTAACTGGACTTATTTTCAAAAGTGGCTTAGAGAAAATATGAAAAAACTAAAATGTCTCGAGAAAGGCTAGTCCTAGTGTAAAGGAGTTGGTCTTATTCTTTTCATCCTTAAAATTACGTATAAAACAAGCATTTAATGGATATCTTTAAGCATACGATAGTTTTTATACATAGTTTTTATTTTAGATTTTGATGATTTTGGCAGGCCATTTCACAAAAAAAGTTTATTTTTTTACGAATCGTACCAAAATCTAATCTGCACCAAGGTGACCCACAAGTGACTTATTTACAGAATTTTGTGAAATTCGGTCCATAAGTTTTTCAGCTTGGATACAACAGGCAATTTTTTCCATCTTTGGGCCATTTCGTAAAAAAAGACGGGTTCTCATATCCTGAATCGTACCCGAAACTAATCGGCACCAGATTCGCCCACAAGTGATTTACCTACATAATTTTATGAAATTCAGTCAATTAGTTCTTTAGTTAAAAGTGGATACAATATCTGCACAGATAGACACACACACAGACGTCATACTAAAAATGGTTTTATCGTATTCTAGAGGTCCCGAAAACATGCAGTTCCATCGAAAACTCGATTTGCGATTTTCAGCATGATTCCAATACTTTCCCTATACATTACCATGCATTGCAGGGAAAGTAAAAATACATTTTTGTTTTAAAAATTCATGATCCAAATTCTGCCATGAAATTCAATTTATTGAAACATTGGATTTCTATAGAAGTATGATAAATATATTATTATTTAAAGGAAACAATATTTTATTATTTAATAGTGGCAACTTTTATGTTAATTGTGGCAAATATATTAAATAATTGAAAGATTTCTATAATAAATGCATATCATATAAATACAATGGAATGTAAATTTCATAATTAAATATTTAAATCAATAAAAAAATTAATGTTAATAATCAATTGAAGTAAGTAATACATGTTAGCAACAAATGACAAGAAAATCTCCCTCCAATTTCTGTCCTTACATACAAACTTTTTTTTTTTCACTACAATGCTCATTTTGAGTTGTGGGAGGGCCCCTGAGCAATATTTTAGGATAGATCCAAAATATTGCTCCAGGGCCTGAATACCATAAACAAAAAGAAAATCTCCTTTTTGTTTATGGTATTCAGTAATATACATTAACAAATTTTCAGGAAATTAATTTTGTTTAAAAGAAAATTCTAAAAACTATAACATTGATAAAAAAAATAAAACCCATTTTAAAAATAAATTTTCTGGAGAATCTTTGAAATTTAAAGTTAAGATAAAATAAAATAGCATTGAAAAAAAAAAAAAAAAATATATATATATATATATATATGTCATCATATATATATATATATATATATATATATATATATATATATATATATATATATGTCATCATATATATATAAATAAAATTGAAAGATTTTAATCGAAAATTATGCATAAACTACTGTATGTACAAAAAAACCCATCTCTAGCATATCTGTTACAAATGAGTAACTATAGACCAAGACTAAGGATAAAGATAGAAGGTAACATATCATTACAATGGAAAGGGAGATAAGAAGAATATTAGGATACAAAATTCACAATTAAAAGTATATAAATATATATATATATATATATGTCACATTCGCAACAGTAGTAATCCAAGACAGAGACATTTTCCCAGCACCAGACTTTACTTTATTGGAACTATTCAACAGATATCATTATAGGGTCTGACCGTGGTCCTGAGGGACCCGCTCGTACAAAGTTCCAATGCAGTCTCTGTCAGTCTCTACCCAACTTTCTCTACAAGTACATTATATAGTCCACTTCGGAGGGACCATGATAGGCTATATGAGGCTTGGAGTTGGAGAGGGCTTATGATATGGGCCACGTGTTTTCTATCTTGGCTTGGCGTTCATTAGGCTTTAACACTTGATTAGAAGTGTCCTTTGCATCTTAAAACGTTTACAGGGATAGGATTCGTAATCATATATAGTATGATCAAGGGAAAGATGAAGTGTACGATTAAGTGTTCCACCACTTGTTAATATTAGTGGCATGATATAAAACTTAATGAGGTATAATAAAATTTAATGAGGTTGCCATCCATCTGCTTTCACAAGTGATGGCTAAGAGATAGGAATTTGGAATACTTATGGTGAATTTAAAGACGCCTTACTGGGGAAAAGCGTAGGCTAAAATATATGTATCATATATATATCCTTTCTAATAAAAATTCTAAAAATAATAATACTGACTAAGAACTAAAATGATGGTATTCAAACTTTAGCCAATAATTTTCAATTATTTTTTGTGCCTCTTTGTAATAATTTATATATTTTTCCAAAAAACATAAGAACTGTGACTATTTAAATGTTTATGTGAAGTATGATGTTAGATCATTTTTATAAAGTATGAAATGTTCTTTTATCTGCTTACTAGTAGCAACTGACACTATGGGGCTAGCAATGTCTATATTACAAAAAGTACTTTGGATGGTTTATTTTTTTCAAATTAAAGTTCATACAAACTCTGCCCCGAATGTGCTGTTTTCTGTTTTCCTTTCATATAGTTTTGTAAAATGTATTAAATTTCTGATAATAATGAAGATTCAATAACTGTAAATTCTCATAGAACCTCAAAAATGCCTGGGCTCACCTTACTACAATGGATAGCCTGACCCTGACACAAACATATTGTAGAGTTTAAAAGAAATTACTGCAAAAATAGCTAACAAATAAAATATTCATTAAAAGCACATGATACAAATTAGTAATGGTATCAACCAGTTTCAGAGGCCAAAAACATCATCTTAATTCAGGGTATAACAACAGACACACCAACAAAGATAATTGAGCTGTCTACTTAGACAGACGCTTACTTTTATTGGAGTTGCTGTCTTTATATCCCGAAGGAGGCTGTTATTAACACTCTAAAACTGTTTGATACCATTAGGGCCAATTTGTGTTATGCCGTGTTTTAACCAATATTTTAGATTTAGGTACTATAGTGTTCGATTTTAGATCACAATATTTAATTAAAGTATTTATCAATGTCTTTCAAATCATTTGAAATCAAAATTTAGATATTTATGCAAAATTCAAATAAAGAATACCGCCTCCCTTTTACATTAAAAAAATAACAATTTAGCCCTTGTCTCTGTAGAAGTCAAGCTTTTAGAATGTAGTAGCACGCTTAACTTTTAAAATTTTAAATTTATCAAGCTATTTTTCTCAAATACATGTTTTGAAACAGAAACAGTGTACACACCTGATTACATAAGGGAAAACATCAATTTTCTCAATTTAATAAAGGAATTTAAAAAAATGTTCAGGTGAGTAATTTTGATTTGCATTTTCAAACAGTAATATATATATGTATGTATGTATGTATGTATGTATGTATGTATGTATGTATGTATATATACATATATATATATATATACTTCATCTGCATAGGGAGATGTTTTAGTTGCAATAAGAAAAGCTAGTTCTATTAAAACAGTTATTCAACCTACTTTTTATAATAGTATAATGGTATATTATTTCCGAAGTTCATATGTAATACCAATATTATTTTTTAAATGGTCTTTACAACAACAATTTAAAACTGCAATATTGTTTCTAGCAATGCCCCCCCCCCCTCCCTGCATATCTTTTAATTTGGGATATGGCATGAGTGCATATTTGCCAAAATGTTTTTGCTTAAATTGTGAAGTACGACAATTTACAATGGTAAACATTTAAAATTACTTATACATACATCACGAATATGATTTAAAAATGTGTAAAATCCAAATTATGAAATGCATTTGAAATAATAGATTGAGTTTAAATATAAGAAAGCTTTACTGTAATTATCACACGTTAATTAGGCAACAAAAAAAAATGCTAAATACACAAAACAAATTCTGTGATAAATTAAAATTGAAAAATATCGTGATGTAAACGTACGATATATATATAGTCCGTTCAACAATGCTAAGCACAGGGTACACAATAGAAATAAGCTTAAAATATAAAATAAATATTACATTAAAACTATCAAACTCAATAAAAATAACACTTGTTTATGTAAGCATGTATGACAGACATAACAGAATCAAATAATTTGTGGCACGATCACTTTCGTCTATTTCCCATATATCCCGATCTCGTAGAAAAAACAAATTAGAATTTACTCAAATAAAATGAAATAAATAATACAAAAGGATGTTAAAGTACAATATGAACAAAAAAAGTGCTGAGAAAATGTGTATTTACCTTTATAAATGGAAAATGCAGAGCAAAAACAAAGCGATATTGTAGATAATAGTAAAGTACACACTAATTGCATACGATAAACAAGCAAGCTTAAGCCTAAACTGATATTTAAATGTTTAGAATTGTTTTCCAAGCAGATGAGTGGCTTAGGATGTGTGAAAGAAATTAAAAAATAAAAAAAGTTAGACAAAGGATGCAGCAAAACGTAGGCACGCGCGATAATGAATTAATTAACCTTAATGAATCTATATGAGTATATTCATTGAAACTTTTTTTTTTATAAACATTGATGAACTTACGTAAAGCTTTTATATATTTATAGAATTTAGAACACAAATATGAATGTTTTTACTAATCAGGGATAAAATGCAATAGTACTAATACTGCGAATTGTATGTAAACAACAAATGTATCTCAATGTAAACAAAAATTTAGCGGCCTTAATATTTCGATTTTATTTATTTTTCACAAAATATTAATTATATATTGTTATGTTTATCGTGAATGTAAAATAAAAAAATGATTCATAAATTAATTACATTCTCAATGGCATTAATGCAATGATAGCATGTTCCATTACGTAATGAGCATTTCAATACTCGGTTTATGTTTTATTATCGTATGAAATCTAATACAGGAGTTAAAATAAAGTGTGTTAGGAAGTTTTTAGAGTAGCTGTCCATCAAATGTTTGAGTGTGTAGAGTAGTTTCCGTCTAGGAGAGCTCCCATTCGCCGAACATTGAACGTCAGCATACTCCATTCAGCTGCTAGGGTTAGGATCAGTGCTCGCGCAACCGCCATAGTAAAAATCGCCACGGGACGTAGAATAGCTATAGCTGCTGGCGCCACATTAGCAATCGGCTGACTTTTACTACTGGCTTCCCTCACCTTTCGTGGCTTAAGATTCTTTGATTTTAAGAGATTAGGGAACAAGAAAGTTTGCTTACCTTTATGAAACTATCCTATTTCTCCACCGATATTCCAATTCGGTAAGCCAGAGTGAATAGAAGAGAAAAAAATTCAAAAGCTGAGCGAAGGTCAGGTAACAATCGCGGCGTTTTGAGTCTTCGCTTGTTTTTCTCCCCGAACTCGAGCTGCTACCGCCAGCTCGATTATGCACTGGGGACTAATTACACAAGAGTCTTCGGATCGAGTTGGCGATATTCCTGTAAATTGATCGGTGATTTAAAAAGATCATAATCCCAGTTTATCGATGGTTATGTGTGGACATGGGTGACTGTGGTGCCGGCCGATGGACGATCGAAAATATGAAATTGTTTACTTCCGTATCAGCTGACTTCGGCCCTCTCGTCACATCAGACTAACTCAAACAATTTTATACAACATGGCGTTCCCTCTTTCTCCCTCTCTCTTTAGTTCGTCTCGTCACACGCACATACATACAGACACTCACACGACTCGGTGTGCACGGGGTTTTCGCTAAAAGTAGCACGGGCGAAGTAAACAATTGTTTATTGTAAACATCTTTGCTTTCAATGATTGGATGAGGTAACGGGGGGAAATTATTCTACGGGATTCCGATCGTCGTAGCGGTGGGGGTATAATCGCGCTGTGCGGCTGGCGGAGTGTAGCGCTGTTGGCATGGGAACCGGCGGATCGCGGTAGATTCGGTGGTCCGCAGACATTCGGAGGTGTATATCCGCCGATGGTGTGGCCATTTGGTACTCACTGATTAATGACAAAGACGTCATTCAGCTCTCCCGGGGGTGTAGTGTCTCTGCGCGCCCGTACCTTGCGCCTTACGAAGGAGGCGCATTTTTGTGCAGCCGATGCAGGCTTATTGGATTTTTTTCCATTCCCTGATTTGCTTAATGAAAAATTCTGGGATTTCGCATTATCTTGTTGTTTTCTTAGATGCGACATATTTTATGCGTATATTTATTTAAAAAGTATGCAGACTTGACATTTCAAATTGCGTGAACTCCTTATATAACGCATTTAGTTTTAGCTTCTTTGACGAATGGCATTTCATGTTCCGACATCTTATTCGAATCTTTAAAAGAAGGGCTTGTGACATTTAAATAAATATCAAATTAAATTAATTTACGTTGTCATAAATGTGAGATGTTTCTCATTGATTCTCATCTCTCACTTGTATTGTGAGAATGTACACAATACAAATGAGCCGGCCACACAATTTGTTACCATAAACCCCTGGGTTGGTCGTGTGGTCTGGGCCTTCAACAATACAAATGAGATCTCTCATTTGTATTGTGTATTGTAAGGATTTAACTACTAAATATTGTGAGAAATCATCTACTGCCTTTAAAATATCATTCAAACCGAATATCTATATTGAAAAAAATAACTGTATACTTCAGGATATATCAAAACCAATAAAAGCAAATTTCGTAGCTTTGAATAAACATGTTTGCAACTGTGATTTCATCGGTCCGCTAATCAATGGCCGTGGATCAGACGGATCCGCAAACCCTATACATGATGACCGACAAACGTACTCGAAGCCAAAGACATCAGAATCCTTCTTTCGATCTAGACCGTCCCGACTTACCCGAGGGTGTAAGGTATCTGTCTCGACAATACCACACAATTTAGACCGGAATCCAGTTGGGGCAACATCCACAGGGACCGTACCCTCCTACCCCTGTCTCCAACCTCTCGGAAGGACTTACGGACCCACATATTTAAGATGCCCGTTACTCTGCGTGAACACAGGGACAGTTTGGGCACAGCCGGGAATCGAACTCGAGTCGTCCGAGTGCAATCCCTGCACGCTAACCATTAAGCCGTCCCACCCCAAGGATATCTGAATCTTGAGACCAAGAACTTCCAGTCCAACTGACCTACCTGTTCACTAATCACTGTAGAGTGTAGAAGCCCCACATTATCCTCCCTCTAAATTAACGTCGAGGCTTCTTGACCTCAACAAATCTATCTTTTTACTTTTCGCACATTTCGTTAATTTTTCCCACACAATCATTTCCATGGGCGTCCATAGAACTTTTCCCAGGAGGAGGCCAACCGCAACCACTGATGTCAGTTAGGCAAATTTAAGGATAAGATGTACAACATCAACTAGCTTGGTGCCTACCTTTGTGACCTTGAACGTCCAGGGGAAAGCAAATGCCCCCTCTTGACTCCCATATGGGCGCCCATGATCATTTCGTATTCGAATGTTAACAAGATTGCCCAGGCGATAATAGTTTTAATCTTCCCGAGGGAAAGATTCAGCGTTCTATTAACTGAGCTAATTTGATATCTGAGATGCCCCCCCTCCCCCTCTACATGGATGACAAGAGACTCTTCTGCCTCGTTCAGTTTTACCTACGTAATTACGCATACCAAAGTTAACAACATCGCTCGGGCGCTAGAATGAAGTCATTGCTAAGGCGACTATACCAGATCAGCGTTTCCCAAAGTGTAATACAAAACATTTCAGGGGTGCACTACGCAAACGATTTCTTTTAAAAAATTTTTCAATCGATACCAAGTTAGTATATAAAATTTTTGTGTTTGTAACGTCATTAGCTTGGGGGGGGGGGGATGTGCCCAATTCCCGAAGAGGATAATAACGTCAAAAACAGAGAAATTGTATCAATGCTGTATTTCACCAAGTGTATTTCGTAATCATTGATTGAACCTTAAATAATCCCTTTTATGCATACTTATTTTGCCGTATTTAAAAAAATACCAAATTTCGAAGTTTTCGCTCGAATTTTAAAAAATTCTATCTAGTTCTAGATTTTTTAATAACAAAAAGAGATATAAAGATTCGTGAAAATCCATTAATATTTATGGCAGCTATCGTATACATAAGAAATGGATGACAGACGGACATCACTCTAATAATAGTCAAAACGTGTTCATCCTGTACGCTTAACTCATATTTACTTTCTTATAGATATAGAATATAATAGAGAAAAAGTATTGCTTTTGCGAAAATTTTCGAGTTCGATATTTTGATGCCAATATATGCTTAAAGACCCCCTGAACACGTTTTGATTATTTTGAGAGTGATGCCTGTATGTCTACCTGTTTGTGGTCGATTTCTTGTATATGCGATAGCTGGCACAAATATTAATGGATTCTCACGAAACTTTATATGCAGCTTTGTTATAAAAAAAATCTAGAACTAGATAGAATTTTTTGAAATTAGAGCGAAAACTTCGAAATGTATTTGAAATGTTATATTTTCTTAATATAGGACAAAATTTGACATAATTATCCATAAAAGGGGTTATTTATGTATAGCTCAATGTTCACGGAACTTCAATCATTGTAGTGAAAAATAGCCGTAATACAATTTTTGTGTTCATGACGTCATTAGTCCAACCTCGAGGGGGTGGGGCAAGTTACCACCCCAAGCGGGTACATTGTCAAACCTAATATTAATCGAAAGATTTTTAGATTTTTATCAAACGATCCTATAAAATGAAGGGTAACATGATATAATTGTGATCATTTAGACCAACAATGCAGATTTTTAAATTTCTTCTTGCAAAATTTGCAAAAAAAAGCTATTTTAAAAGTGGATTTAGTATAAGAAGGACGAATTGAGCCACACTATAGTTAATTAAAGTTTAAAATACTAATGTAGCTGATTCATGCTCCATTAAGAACTCGCTATAGAAGTTTTGCAGAATTACTAAACGGGAAAAGTATTGTTCGTTAAATTAAAATTAAAAAGATAAATCCCGAAATTTTAGCGATTGTAATCCCGGGATTTCACGATCTAATTTTGGAGCAGGATCCTGGGGTTGCCATCTCTATAACGATGTACCTTTATTTTCAATTGACCTTAAATATCTTAAATGATTACGTGTGTAAAATTAATTTCAGCAAACTTTTGATATCAATTTGTGGTTTAAAGGAAATTAATATATGGGGCTTTAAAGGGAAGCCCGAGAGGGGTCGAAATTCCAGACCACTCGACTCATTCTGAGAGCCCGAACAACAATACAGATTTTTCACATTTTTTTCATGTAAAATTTGCAAAAAAAGATGAGGGGGGGGGGGATATAAATATCACAAGCTGCTTAAAACGGGATTCTAGTATAAGAAAGTCGATTTGATCCACACACTTGTTAATTCTCTTTGTCAGATCAACAGTTTCCGTCTTGAATAAAACATCCCCCCCCCCCCCCATCTTTTTTTGCAAATTTTACATAAGAAAATGTGAAAAACTATATTGTTGTTCTGCAAATGATCCCAATTATAGCATCGTGACTTTTAAAGGTCATGAAAAAAATCTTTTGATTGATACCCAGTTTAATAGTGTACCCCCCGGGGCCCCAGATGCAGATGTTCAACGTCGCGAACACAAAAATTGTATCGAAGCTCATTTTCACTACAATTATTGAAATTGTGAAGTTTCGTGTTCATCGAGCCATAAATAACCATTTTATGTATGATTCTGTGAAATTTTGCCCTATGCTGCCGTGTTCAGGAAATATAAAATTTCGAAGTTTTGGATCGAATTTAGAAGAAATCCTATCTAGTTCTAGATTCTTCGGTAACAAAACCGAATATAAAGTTTATGAAAATCCGTTAATATTTGCGGCAACTATCGTGTACACCAGAAATCGACCACAGACAGACGGACATCACTCCAAAAATAGTCATAGTGTTCAGGAGGGGGGCCTAAAACATATATTGGCATCAAAATCTCGAAATCAAAAATTTCGTGTAAACAATACTCTCAATATTACGTATTAGAAAGTATAAAGGGGCTTACTGATTAATTAACCATTTCTCTTTCATTAATCTTTGATCCAGTTTCGCGATTTATGTAGTTCTTCAGTATAGTATAACGGATTATAGTGTAACGGTATGGGTAAGGGATGACGGCTGACAAACGACCGCTACTCGTAAAGATTCTTAAAATTTTTAATTACTAAGATATTTAAATTTTTACTGTGGAAGTTGCTTTCTAAGGAATAACAAGATCGTGAAATCAAGTGAAGGGTGCTGAAGGGGTCGTCGAATCTGTGAGCAGTGGCAGAATATAACAATTTTGAAGACCAACTAGACAAGAATATTACTATTAATTACCCCTATAACACTTCATATTTTTTTCTGACTTCACAAATTATAGAATAAACGTGAAATGCTGACTTTTTTTCCCCCTGCTACGCTATTTATTTTTCCGTTTAATGCGTTTCCTAACTTATAATGTCCCGGATTTAGATGGATTTAGATAGCCTTGAATGCGAATCAAGCATGCAAACTGACTTCCAAAGGTTAAGCACGCATTTTTCGAAAGCGTATTTGAATTTGTGTGGCTAAAAATCGCTGCGGATGTAGATGGCAGTATGCAAATATCGTATGTTACAGTCAATCACGATTGGCTGTCCGGATATATGCTAATTAGGCAGTCGTTGAAGACGCCAGCATTCTGAAGGGTTTGAGGAAGTGCATTAAAATGTTAATACGAAGTGTTTATAACTTTTATAGGATTATTTTTGATGATATTCGTGTTTCTATGGCTGATAGAAGACAAATGACAGGTAGTGAGAGCTATTTCCTTTGGCGTTGATAATTCGGTAATTTCTCGATTATGGAAACAATTTCAAACAAGTCAAACAGTTGTCCGGAGACCTGTGCCTGGTCGTTCAAGAGTTATCACCCCCTCTGTTGATCGGTATATTGCTTTAGTAGCCAAGCGGAATCGACGAGCGACTTCCACAACTATTACATCCATGTTTTCAGCGGCACTTGGTAAGACAATATCTTTCAGTACTGTGCTCCGAAGGCTCCACATGAAGGGACTGTACGACCAAGTATCATGTTCTTATGTTCCACTAACCGTCCAAGCCAGAGGGGCAAGATTAAAGTGGTGTCGTCAACATGTCAATTGGACTGTCTTAGATTGGTGCAACGTCCTGTTCAGGGACGAGTCCAGATTTGCCCTGAATTTAGATGATAAGTGTGTAAGGGTCTGGAGAAAATGAGACACGCAATCAGGCTAAGAACATCATCGAACATCACGCATTCAGAGGTGGCAGCATCATGATGTGGGCTGGGATTTCAATGGAATATCGCACAGAGCTGCACATCTTTAAAGGCAGTTCTGTGACGCCTGCGCGGTTTCGGGATGAAGTTCTAGACCCATTGCGAGACTCTACGCTGCAGCAGTTGGCCCTGATTTCCTCCTTATGGACGATAATGACCGTCCCCATCGAGCTAACATCGATGACGAATACCTGGAAAGTGAGGGCATTTCTCGTATGGTCGTATGGAGTGGCTGGCCTTAATTCCCCGACCTTAATCCCATTGAAAACCTTTGGGATTTTGGGATGCTCTCGGACGTGCTGTCTCTGTACGTTTACTTCCTCCAGCCAGTCTCAGAGAGTTAGAAACTGCCCTATTGGAGGAATGGCCATTGCTCGCATCTGCGACGGTTGATCATCTCATTGAAATCATGGAAAATCGTTGTAAAGTTTGTGTGAAGATCCGGGATGGTTACACACCATATTAATGTAAGTTTTGTTTGGTCTGTTTGCCTTTAAACATCATTTTGTTAATGCCCAAATGCGACGTCATCATATAACTTACGAAAAGTAAATAATTTTTTCATCTTTGTACATAATTCTTTAATGCATAAACACATTTGCTACCTTCATGTACAATTTTGAGTTAATCAAAGCTTTACTTTTCCATTTTTGTCGATTTTACCGTCCGTGCTTAACGTTTGGAAGCCAGTGTATCTGTGGTGACGATATCTCTCGATCAAATTGAGCAAATCGGCCGAAAATTGGTACGATTATTTCAATGAAAGCCGTAAGACTATTGGTTTTCAAGTGAACGGATCAGTAGAAAGCCCTGAACATTTTTTTCAAAAGTGGAAAAACTTTATAACAAGATAATTATGATGAAAAATGTTACAAAAATAGCTATTTTTCGTGTTATTTTTGTTATTAAGCGAATAGCATTATTTATAGAACGCTAACGTTCTCAAAATATTGCACGATCTGCATCTAAATTAGAAAAGCAATCGCAATAAAATGAATAGTATCATCAAATGAGTAGATGTTTTGTAAATACATTTAACCAGATATGAATTGGAACTAATTTAGGCCTTACGATGAGTCGTTCTTCAGATAGCCGCTCTTTAGACCTTATCCTTACAGGAGCATGGTATCTCTTAAAAGAATCAAGAGATTTCTTATGATGGTATTGTATTCAATAATGAGGATAACTCCAGTACTCAGGGTCTGGTCAAGTCAAACTGGGACCCAGGGCATAGCGTTAACTAGAGGCCCCTATACACTTTCGGCAAAACTTGCAAAACATCAACACAAGTTTTAGGGGTCAGGTTCACAGCTCCGAAGATCCTTTTCTACATGTTAAAGACGTCCAAAATTAAGGCTTTAAAAGATATTATTTAAAATTAATTAACATGTTTTAAAATTTAAAATAAAATATAATATTACCAGTTTCAAATTAATTAAAAAATATTTCTGTTTACATTTTTAATTCATACAAAATTTAGGGGCCCCTTAAAATTTGGGGCTCAGGGCCGCGCCTCCGGAGGCCCGTGCTTTAATCAAGTCCTGCCAGCGCTGGATCTTAGGATTTTGGGTCATAAAGTCAGTTTAAATCCTAAGTCAGACTTGCTTGCAGCCCTCCCACCTCCTCTCCAGAAATTCCTCACCATTTTTATTTTCCCTACATTTTTTTTTTTTTTTAGTACACGGTAATGTACAGAAAAAGGTCAAAATGGAAACTCGGTTTCGATGTATATGTACGCAGGGTCACCCATAAGGGTGAGGAACGAATACTACACAGGCGGATAGGGGAGCCACCCTGGATCCGAAAATGGCCCTCTATCTTTTTTTTTTTCTTTCTTTCTTTTTTTTTTTTTTTTATAAGGACATACGAAAAATTCACAAGAAAGGAAAAATCAAATATGGAGAGTGGGGGCTTGAAGAATAGAATACGACAAGACTAGTTTTAGCTTAATGTTTCTCTCGCTTTCTCTCTGTGTGTGTGTCCACTAAAGATAAAAGAATCGTCTAACCAAAACGAAAAAATAAATGTACAAATGCATAAGAATTAAGAAGCGTGTTATTAATATTATAATTTTGCATTTACTTTTAAACAATTTTAGCCGGATTTTAATCCGGCTAAAATAATGTTAAAATATAATGTTAAAAATATAATAATATAACATGTTAAAATATATATAATTTTAATGTTAAATAAATAATATAAATAATATAAATATTAGTGTTAATAAATAATATAAATATTAATGTTAATAAATAATATTAATGTTAAAATATAATCTTAAAAATATAATAATGTTTCCCGCGTGCCCCACCCATAATCTTGTGGGAAAAGGCTACAGCCTAGGCTAGCCTAGTCGTAAATATTCGGCCATACAGATTCTCAGAGAATAAGTCACAACAAAGCTCTGATTTTTGTTGCTGTCTGTGAATAACGAAACTCGTTCATTAGTAGGGGAAGTCATGTAGTGTTGGACATAGACATATTCGTGTTTTCATTTTTTTTATTTCTTTTTTTTTTTTATCTTTTTGATAAGGTAGAATGCTTTTAATTAAATATCTGTTTTACACAAAAAAAAAAAAAATCTTGCTGTACTATATTGCTTTTAATACAAGTTAAAAAAAGTTCGCAAAAAAATTTATAGAAAACAAACGGTGGATTGAAATATGAACATGCACTGGTTCAGTATTTAATGCAAGTGGCTGTGGCTCTATAATGTAGGGCAGTGCAGCCCATAGAAACTGTGCCCAGGTAGCACAAATACGTAATTCTTACGTATCAAGCAATACGTAATCTTTACGTGTCAGGCCATACATAATTATTACGCAAAAACGGTACGTTAGAATACGGTATACCAACCGTTATAAAAAAGGTTATTATTACGTATCCTTAATTATTACGTATCCTTATACGTTAATATTACGTATATTCACATACGTTATTATAACGTATATGCACATACGTGTTTATTACGTATCCATATACGTTATTATTACGTATATCCACATACGTTATTATTACGTATACCCACATACATTATTATTACGTATCTACATACGTGTATATTACGTATCCACATACATTATTATTATGTATATCCACATATGTTATTATTACGTATCCAGATACATGTTAATTACGTATCACATACGTGTATATTACGTATATCCACATACGTTATTATTACGTATCCAGATACATGTTTATTACATATCATATACGTGTATATTACGTATATTCACATACGTGTTTCTTACGTATATCCACATACATGTTTATAACGTGTTCCCATATGTATTTATGCGTTCCGACAGAGAGGCCCATGGGCCTCTCTGTCGTAACCAGGCCCCCCACATTCAATTTTGGGGCCGGGTACTAACTCGAGCTGCGGGCCCTAGATAAAAACAAGGGGGAGGGGGGTACCTTTTTTTTCTTTTATGTATTATTTAGGGATAGAGTTGAATTTAATAAAATTTATTAAGTACAAGGTTTGACATACTTGGGTGGGTGACCACCTGGGAACACCGCGTGCTGTTGGCACATTTCGGACGCGGTAGCCCGGTGGTTTACGAGCTGAATTTGCACGCTGTCACAACTGCCGCCGTGTTCATGCGGAGTACGATCACGTTAAACATGTGGGTCCGTAAGTCCTTCCGAGAGGTTGGTGGTAGAGGAAGGAGGGTACGGTCCCTGTGGATGCCTCCCCCTCTGGGTTCCGGTCTAAATTGGGTGGCATTTCCCGGCCTTCCAAACAGCCTTCTGGTAGGTCGGGCGGTCTGGGTCTCAACAACAACAATATAACACAGTTTATGAAAGATCGTTCATATAATGGCAAGTGGTGTGTACATTTCATTTTAAACGAAATATTTTTATACTCAGTTGCACACTTATTTCGCATAGTCAAAGAAATGTTGGGGAAAATAGGAAGTGACATCTCCAGAACCGGAAGTTTAAATCATTAGTGATCCCAACTCTCTGCAAAATTCGTTGCTGAATACATATCAGTCATTATCTAAGCTATTCCTACAGCCAATCTTGAGAAATGGGTATTGTAAAGAAAATTATAATTATTTTAATCGGAAGTGACATCTGTTGAACCAGAAGTGGAAATCCTTAATGAATTCTCCTAACCCCTAAGCAATATTATACTGAATCCATATCAGTCATCCTTTAGCTCTATCTATAGCCGATTTTGAGAAATAAATGTTTGAAGAAAAATGATTTTTTTTTATCCAGTATTGGGAAAAGAACTGGAAGTGAAAATTCTTAGTAAATCCTCAGCCCCCTACCCTTACTGAAATTCGATGCTAAATTCCCATCAGTCATCACCTAAGCTCTATAGTCAATCAAAATACGCGTTTCAAGAAAATGTTCTGACCGTAAGATGAAAGACCGCAAGTAGAAATCCTTAGAAAAGTAAATTCCAGAGGGGGCAGGAGGTTCCATACTTCCTCTGAAATATGATGCTGAATCTATATCAGTCATCATTTAAGCTCATCTTTAATAAGAAAGATCAATCATGCATAAGGCATTGATTATGAAACACTTTCCAACTGCAATGCAATTTTATTTAAACATCTCTAAATTGCGATACATTCAGCGACGATATTTTTGTGATTATCACAATACTACAATAATTTATTATATTTGAAAACTTCGTCAAAAGAAAATGAACTTTATCAAATGACGTCATTGAAATATAAATCGCCTGGCTCTCTGTGAAAAATCAGTAAAAATTTCATTCATAAACTTTTATTAAATTCTTTTCATTCATCACAATACTACAATAATTTATTTTACTTAAAAACTTAAAACCATGGAGGTAAAAGTAATTTAACTTTGTGCTTAAAACTTCACCGAAAAAGTCTGATATAAAATCGTCTGTTCTCTATGTAAAATCAATGACTGTTTCATTCATATCAACTATATTGCAGACTCCAGCGCAAAATAATTTTGCGTTAAAAAAATCCAGCAATTCTTATACAACTCATCTTACAGCTTGATGTGTTTACAATCTCCATAAGTGAAAATTAGGCTTCGTTGTAGAAATAATCAAAGTTTGATGATCATTTAAACCCAAATATATTGTGATTGCATTGTTTCAGAACATTGATGAACAGAAATTAAGCAAAAATAAAGCGGTTTTAGGACAGACACAACACTAAATACAAATTAAAAAAAACTTTAAAAATCACGATTTTGACACAAGATGGATGCAATATTTTATTTTGAAGTGGGTCACGTGATCTCTTTATATAATGGGTGTAATTATTATTTTAATTTTTATTTTAAAAACTACGGAATATATTTTTCTGAAATTTTTTTTATATATTTTATGGGATAATTTAAATATTTCCTAAAACTTCCGAAGCAATTTGTAAATTTTAAATTCGCTTAAAAAATATTTGAAGAATTAGGTCCCATAGGGTTTAATGTATTTCATTTTTTCAGCCCGGTTTCAATCCAAAACTAATTGGGTGATATTATTTATTTATATTCCCATAGGTCCTACAGAACGTCTGAACAGCATACTAAAATTTCATTTTGATAAAGTCATTTTTACGGCAGTTATCGTGCTAAAGGGACAGACAGACAGACATAATGAACAAAGTCATAAACACTTTTCAACTATGTTGTAAAGTGTTAAAAAATTGATGTTGCATGGAAAATATAAATTTTTAAATTGAATTAACACCTCCCCACAACCAGAGGTTGAAATTCTTAGTGAATTCCTCAACCCCCCCCCCCCCCCCCCCCTCCTTCGAAATTTGATACTGCATAAATCATCGCCTAAGCTCCATCCTTAGACAATTCCAAAAAATAGATGACGCAAGGGAAATTTTTGAATATTTCTAGTAATTACCAAGTTCAACATAAAATCATACAATCATAAGTGAAATTTTAAAAAAGCATTATAAACACAAAATAATCCATTTTCCTTTCATAATGCAATATTTTCTCAGAGATTTTTGTGCATATTTAATTATAGTTATTTTAGACGATTGATTTTACAAAACAGCATAGAAATTTGATAAAATAAATTTTAATTAAATCTAAAATTAGCTTTGTTTAAGATTAATAAATCTGAAAATAATATTTGAAAACTATAAGAAAATGATTTTGAACATACCTTAAATCTTAGATGGTAGCATTGGGGTTTGTTTCAGCGAATCATTTTTTTACAAGATTTAATCATGTGTTGAGAGTTGCACTAGCAACTAGCACTGAAAACGCATATGAGATTGCAATATAATTGCATGAGAAATTAAAATAAACTTGCTTTTTGTGCTTTCTAATAGCGGCTATCTCGGAAATCAAAATGGGAAGCAAGTTCATGTCAGGAGGGAGAAACAAGAATTTTTCTTTCTACATCATTCAGTACGACACCACGTCGCGTTAATTGGTCACGACACCCCGTCGCGTTAATTGGTTTACGACCTCAAAGAGCAGGAAGATAAGATCGCCCCTTCCAGGCTAGCTCTTTGGATCGCCCCCTTCCCAAACTTATAATTTCACAAAAGAAACTTGTAGACGGGTCGTCTCAGTCAGTAGTTAGCTGGACGTGATTGATATGAGCTGTAAACATGAATGAATGAGCAAGGGGAAACTTACCCACTAGGGTCATAAACGTATCTGTTTTGGTGCAATTCTAGAAAATGTCTCCCTGATCGGTTTTTATTGCCTCGGATTCTGAACACAATGACACCGAAGCTATCTTTACCCAGACGGTTTGTATCAAAGAGCTCGAATCACTAGAGGTAGCCTTTCCTTTCTTTAGCTATCAAAAGCATGGCCACTGGCCAGTATGT
This sequence comes from Amaurobius ferox, assembly GCA_951213105.1. Lineage (NCBI taxonomy): Eukaryota > Metazoa > Arthropoda > Arachnida > Araneae > Amaurobiidae > Amaurobius > Amaurobius ferox. The sequence goes on from OX578149.1 coordinate 60,035,099, forward strand.
CCCCCTTCGGTTCTACAAATGATTGATTACTCTTCAAAGGCTTGTATTGAACGAAGGGGCCCTTCTTTGAGACTCTTTTGACTATTTTAAAAATGAGACACAGAATCCAAACAGATGTTTACAAAACGTTTTGTACTTTTCTTTCATTCAAACTTACACATTGCGTTTAGGCTTTATATATAATTTATATTTGTAATTTTATAATTACACATAATACGTAAATTTCAAAACTTTCAATTAATTTAGAAAAAAAATTATATATTCAAACACAAATGTATAAAAATTTTATCCGCAGCAATGTTCACGGGCCCCTAACAATCGCCGGGCCCCAGTACTGTAGTACCAACTGACCCCCCCTTTGTGGGGGCCCTGGTCGTAACAAATCTCTGTCTCTACAAATATTCCTCTCTGTCTCTACAAATATTTATCACGAGCCTCCTTTCATATTTGACTTTCTCTTGTTTGCGAATTTTTCATGTCTTCTCCAGCCTCAAAAAGAAAATATTGGCGGCCCGGGTTCTCTTTGGAGCCCGGGCCACCCCGATCTAGTGGTTTCCCATCCCCATTATGAGCGACTCTGAGACTGCGCCAAGGGGATATTAAGTTGGGGGGGAGGGGTTATAACCCCACAGAAACCCATTGAAGTTCGCAGAAATGATATTGGAGAAATGGAAACAACATATTTTGACCCCCCCCACACACACACACACACACTCCGGTCTTTCATTATGCAATTTTTTATATATGCTTACGAATTTCGAGGTCATTTTTTCTGAAATTATCCTCAGAAATTTATTTTCGGATGATCAATAACATACCCAGACACAGACGGACAGATTTCTAAGAGTGTTTGAAATGGATTCAAGAGGTCTTAAAGCCCTACTCCATTGAAATTTAGGAATTCGAAAATTTTCGGAAAGGCAATACTTTCTCTATACAGTTGTATAAGAAAGTAAAACATCTAAATAACTATATAAATATGAAAATAATTATAATTCCACTTTTATTGTTTGTTAAGATAAAGGCTATGTGGTTGGAGAGAGGGGGGAGGGGTGCTAATAATTCTTGAAGCACAGCCAGGCCGTCATTAGTCATTTTATTGTCTAATCTGGTCGCATCGGCATCATACTGAAAATTGTAACATTTATCAGAGCAAGTTGATTTTTTGAAGGAATACGAAGCCGCAGTATTTTATTTTTCCTCTGCTTTGCTACCTCGATGTGCTTTGCTCTGCAACAAAATGGACTTTAAGAATGATATGCATACAGCGCCATCTATTGCTATCTGTTCATATTATAGGATGTTAAACTAATTTGATGAATATTATGCACAAGGAAAGGGGGGGGGGGGGGGGAGTAACAATTGTTCAGGGGCATTAATCTGAGAAAGATTTTGAAAATAATTTTCTGACTTTTCATGAACTCGCAAATCTGTCCAAACGCAACTTCAGTTACTTTTAATTAGATGGACCTTTTACAGAAAATTTATGTTGTGTGTGTGTGTGGAGGGGGGGGGGGGGGGGCAGTTCTCCATCACTTTCGCAACTGGCAGTGGTAGTAGAGTTAAATAGTCCAATGTTATTGTTTAGGACAAACCCTCACTCCATCTTAATACCTTTTACTTTTCTTTTTTTAATGAAATTAAATTTTATTGAAACAATCTTAGTTTTTCAAAGGGTAACATTTGAAACGTTAAAAATGTTTGGAAATCCTTGTAAAACGAGTAGTATTGGTAACCTGAAACGATTCCACGCTTGTTAGAACTCATCAGTATCGAATAGCCAATAACTAACCAGCAAAAAATCTTGTTATGCGCCGAAATTTTGGAAACCTCTATGGCGATCCCTGACCAGACCCAGATACTGCCCAGAAATTCTTTGTACTGCCGGCGGAATCTCTGGAGACTTCCAGGTGAGGGGGATTTATTTATTTATTTTTCTTTATCGATAATATGTGCGATGGGCCGGGCCGAAGTTAATAGGGCCGGTTATGCTCTGTGCTAACGGACAGACAGACAGGCAGAATGAACAAAGTCATAAACACTTTTCAACTATGTTTTAAAGTGTTACAAAGAAGAAGAAGAAATGCCGTGCACCTTCCTGGGTCCTCAAGTACCTGTGTACCGAATTTCATGGCCATACGACGTTTAAATTTCCCGCTATAGACTGCACACACACACACATACACAGACATATTCCTGTATTATGCAAGATTATCGATAAATTCATAATGAGGCCTTAATGTGTTAAACTTTCGAAAAGTGCCATTGCATTCCTATATTAACACTTTACAATATAGTTGTTTATGACTTTGTTCATTCTGTCTGTCTGTCCGTTAGCAAGATAACTGCAGTAAAAGTGACTTTATCAAAATGAAATTTTAGTATGTTGTTCAGACGGTCTGTGGGACCTATGGGAATATAAATGAATAATATCACCCAATTAGTTTTGGATTGAACCCGGGTTGAAAAAATGAAATACATTGAAACATATTAGGTCCCATAGGGTTCAAACATGTTTTAAGCGAATTTAAAATTCACAAATTGCTTGAGTTTTAGGAATATTCTAATTATCCCATAAATTATATAAAAAAAAATTTCAGCAAAATATATTCAGTAGTTTTTTAAATAAAAATTAAAATAATAAAATTACATTCTTTATATGAAGAGATTACGTGATCCACTTCAAAACTAAAATATGGCATCGATCTTGTATCAAAATCGTGATTTTTAAAGTTCTTTTTAATTCATATTTAGTGTTGTATCCGACCTAAAACCGCTTTATTTTTGCTTAAATTCTGTGCATCTACATACTGAAACAAAGCAATTACAATATATTTGAGTTTAAATGATAATCAAACTTAGATTATTTCTACAACGAAGCCTAATTTTCACTTATGAAAAATGTAAACACCAAAAGATGTAGAATGAGTTGTATAAGAATATTGCTGCATTTCTTTAAAGCAAAATTATTTAGCTCATGGAGTCTGCAATATAGCTGATATGAGTGAAACATTCATTGATTTCACACAGAGAACCAAACAATTTTTTCGATGAAGTTTTAAGCATAGAGTGAAATTACGTGTACCTCCATGGTTTTAAGTTTTTAAATAAAATAAATTATTATAGTATTGTGATGAATGAAAGGATTGGAAACATGTCTATGAATGAAATGCTACTTTTATATAGAGGCGATTTATATTTCGATGACGTCATTTGAATAAAGTTCATTTGTTTTCGATGAAGTTTTCAAATATAATAAATTACTGTTGTATTATGATAATTTTAAAAATATTACCGAGGAATGTATCGCATTTTAGAGATGTTTAAACCAGGCAATTTATATTTCAATGCCGTCGTTTGAATGAAGTTCATTTTTTTCGATGAAGTTTTAAGTTTTCAATTATAATAAATTAATGTAGTATTGTGATAATTTTAAAAATATTTAATGAATTTTATTCAAACGGTGTCGAGGGTCTCTTAAAGGTTGAATTGAAATTCACAAGAAAAGTTATAATAAAATTCTTAATATTACTGTTAATAAATGTTTCTCGGTAGTTTTAGATATCATTTTAAATGACGAACTTTCTAGTATTTTTCATTTCCATTTAAATCATAAATTTTAACCTGACAACAATTGTGCCAGAACTTGGAAAATTTCTCGCAGAAATGGAAAATTTTAGACATAAAAATTAATCACGTAGGAAAAGAAGGTAAAATACAATTTAGGTAGATTTAAATAAATTAAAAATGTAAATACATTTGTTCCTTATGCAGGAAATGTTTTATACATCATGCATGATTCATCACTACGAGTCATAAAGGTAACACGGACAACAAGGCTCCAGCAATGATTATTTACATCAATAATGTGAAATTTTGCTTAGGTAAGTATGAAACACAAACATCAGAGACGTCTTCTAGAATATTTGCTAATATATAAAAGTACATGTTTTATCTGTATACAGAATTCCTACGAAAGCCCTGCTTAGCACCCCAATAGGTAATAATTTTATAAGGGAAGTTCCATCAGTGTACACGCTAGGTCTATCTATATTAAAGCGACCATGTTCGATCGAATAAAAAGGATTGCAACGCTCCTAATGGAGAATTAAAAAAGTTAGGATTCGATATTGTGTCAAATAAATGCCTTCTGTATCAGTTTTAATGTCGATTTCTTTTAATTTGACAATGCTCTATTAGTGTTTTCTAAAGTGTGCTCCGCGGAACCCCCGGGTTCCGCAACGTGATAGTTTGTGTAAATTTTCTTAATTAATTAAAAGAAAATCTTAAAATTTAACAACATAATTCAGACCACAAGGGATTTTTTCTCATTTTAGGGTTTTGCCGTCAAATTGAATTTCAAAAGAATTTCGAGACCAAAAAAATTTGAAAAGCACTGCTCTATATATCTTTTTCTTCTAACTCGCTTTGTTGCCGCGTTCGTTACCATAACTTTTTGATTCTCCGCTACGGGCGCTGTAATCACTTTCACTCGATCGGTCATGGTCACTTTACTGTAGAAGGAATTTCCTAGAAACCATATTACGATATAATTCATAGCGAAAATTTCCCAGTATTCCATATTTTTTTCTTTTCCCAAGCAAATACTTTAAAGCAGGGTTCATTAACTTTTCATTGATTTCGGAACCTTTCTGACTTGTGGTATTTCTGAAGGAACCCTCGTAATTTGAGATAGTATATAACTATATAACCTATATTTATATATATATATATATATATATATATATATATATAGCCAGGTTATATATACCTATATATATATATATAGATTATATATACCTATATATATATAGATTATATATACCTATATATATATATAGATTATATATACCTATATATATATAGGTTATATATACCTATATATATATAGGTTATATATACCTATATATATATATATAGGTTATATATACCTATATATATATATAGGTCATATATACCTATATATATATAGGTTATATATACCTATATATATATATAGGTTATATATACCTATATATATGTAGATTATATATACCTATATATATAGGTTATATATACCTGTATATATATAGGTTATATAGGTATGTAACCTACTACTAATAATAAGCCTCTTGCTTGGAGCAGTAGTAGTATACTACTACTGCTCCTGCTACTAATACCGCAGATTAGGGCACTAGAGAAGTTTAGCGCATCTTTTTAAATGGACTAAAATAAAAAAGTGTATTTTTATAAACCTCTTGATTAAAATCCATTTCAAAAGATTCGCTAAAATTTTATTGAATTTGAAATTAAGTGGTGATTGTATTAGCGTATTTTTGCATTAAATTTTGCTGCAGATGGACACATGCGTGCCGCGGCGCTTGAAATAATAATTTGAAACACTACCCCGTGTTGAATGCATAAGCATTTGCTTGTATAAATGTTTTAGTGAATTATATATATATATATATATATATATATATATATATATATATATATTATCAACAATTGTTTTCTTTCATTTACAAAGAGGTCTTAAAATGTGCTTATCCGTCAAAATATCGAATTCGAAAATTTTCGAAAACGTAATACTTTATACAGCAGTAGGAGAAAGTATAAATGATAAAAGAATAAAGATGTTTAGGACCAAAATTTTTACACCGACATTTAACCGTCACCGACATTTAAACGTCACTGCCGATAGTGGGCGGCCACTCACGTGTTTTTTAGATACAGTAAAAACATTTTTATTAAAAGCAAAGTAACAAAAAACAGTTGATAAAAGAATAAGGATGTATATAGCTCAAAATTGCTACCCTGTCTTTGTCTGTTACTATACGACAAACTTGGATTTTGGGTAGTATCTAATTAAACGTATAGTAAAAAACAAACAAACAAAAAACAAAATTTTTTAAGGGATGTTGCAAATTGAATTGCAATTGAAAAATTTATAATTCTCAATTCTCTAAAAATAATTTCGCTGAACTTTAGTTTACTTATGATAAACTACTAAATCCTTAAATTTTAATAAAGAAATTAAGTAATTTTTATCAATCATAAAACTTTTACATTCTCATACTTTAATACATAGTATAGAGCAAGTATTGCTTACACGAAAATTTTCGATTTCGAGATTGTGATACCAATATGTTTTAGGATTTTCTGAACAGGTTTTGACCATTTTTGGAGTAGTGGCGCCTGTCTGTCTGTCTTCGATTTCTTGCATACACTATATCTGCTGCAAATATTAATGAATTTTCACGAAACTTTATATCCGACTTTGTTATCGAAAAATCTAGAACAAGATAAAATTTTTTGAAATTCGAGCAAAAACTTATTTTTTTAACATGGCAGCATATGACAAAATTTAACATAATTATATGCAAAAAGGATTATTTATGATTTAATGATCACGAAATTTAGCAATTTCAATCGTTGTAATAAAAAAATGCCGCGATACAGTTTTCATGTTCCTGACATCATTAGCCCCTCGGGGTGGGGTGGGGACAAGTTACCCCCCTCCCGAAGGGGTATACATCAAATTTGGTATTAATCGAAAGCTTTTTTTCAATTCCTTTGAAATGAATATAACGTGCCATAATTTGGATCATTTGGAGCAACAATACAGATTTTTCATTTTTTTTTATCTTTACAAAATTTGCAAAAAGAAAAAACAATCACATCAAACATTCCCTTTTGCTCTAAAAGCAAGAACAAAAAATTGTAATCATAAAACCACTTATTACGAAAACTTGTGTGGAATCTAACTTTTTTTCCCGCGGTGAAATCAAATAATACAAAAACAATTTTTTCCCAATTAAAAACAAACTTTCACGAAATATGCTCTGTTAATTTTATCCTCAACCTGTAAGTGTTGTCTAAGAAGAGATCAATGGATAATAAATAGAGTACAATGACAAAGTTGCATTGTATGTCAGGGAAAAGATGGGAGAGGGGGGGGGGGAGGCTTGAGACATACTGATTTCAGGAGCCTCTCATCTATATTGAAACTCAAGCTTCGCCACTGATAGTACTCTGACTCGTTACATCTTCAAAGAAACTTAATCTAACCCAATACGACGGCACTTAACAGTTAGTGTCGAGACTGGTCCGTTACTATACCGACATTCCTGTATTTTGCTATGTATATACAGGATTCCTGGGAAAGTGTCCAGGAGTGCACACGTCTATCTATAGTATGGACCATGACCGATCGAATACATGTGACTTTAGCGCCCCCTAGTGGATGATTTAAAAAGTTAGGATAAGTTACTCGGCAGCAAAGCGAGATCGACGGAAACAACTAATTACAAAGTTGTAGGGTATTGTCTGATTAGCAAGAATCTGCAATAGCACTGTTACACAAGGCATTTATGTGACACAATATGATTATTGGTGAATTGTTGTCATATTCAAAAATTCTGAAATAAATATTTATGTGCAGGAATCCAGTAGAGAGCCTGTTTTTTTATTTTCCCTACAAGGTAATGTAATAGGGAAAGTATTGGGATCGTGTCGAAAATCGCAACTCGAGTTTTCAACGGATCTACACGTTTTGGGACCTTTATAACACGTAAAAACTATTTTTAACATGACGTCTATGTGTGTATATCTGACTGTGCAATGTACTCTAACTCAACTAATTGACCAAATTTTATAAAATTTTATAGATAAGTCACCTGTAGGTTACCCTGACGATGATTAAATTTGGGTACAATTCGGGGATTATAAACCTTTCGGGAACCTGTCCTGTTTCGAGAAATGGCCCACAAAAATCGAATATATCCACTCTAGCTAAAAAACTTATTTACTATATTTCACAAAATTTGGTAGATAAGTCACTTGTAGGTTACCCTGGTGTTGATTAGATTTTGGTGCGATTCAGAAAAAACGAAACTGCCTTTTTTACGAAATGGCCCGCAAAAATCGTCAAAATCTGAAATAAAAGATTACGTATGCTCAACTGTATCAATTGCATGTTTGTAATTATACGTCATTTTTGACGATGAAAAGAATAAGACAGATCCTATTACTCTAGGACTAACCGTTCCAGAGATATTTTAGCTTTTTTCGCATTTTTGCTACGTCGTCTTTGAAAATACGTCCTGTTACCAAATGAAAACGAAAATTGAATTAAAAGTGCAAATACACTGTCATTTCAAATAATTATGCGTGCTATTTGTGCCATTAAACTCAATTTAATGAATTATTAAAGAAAGAAAGAGAACATGAATTTGAGTCTGTAAGAAAAGTCACATGCTGTCCATATCAGATTTTTATCTCACAGGAGGGTACTAATTGGCATCATTTGCATATGCTTGTGATCGGTAGGCAATGTTTAACAGCATTATGGCGTGGCTGCGCATCTAGCAACAGATTAAGCAAGGCTAGTATTTGCCTTCCGTATATATGCGTTTCGTTCTTTCACGGTGTTTATTCCTACTCATTAGACAATACTCTGTAATTGACTTTTTTTTTGTCTATGTCGCTGTATTACCAAGTTGGTAATCCCAACTTTTTTAATTCTCGGCTAGGATCACTGCAATCGCTCTTATTAAATCGGGCATTGTCACTTTATAATAGATAAACCTAACTTGTACACTCATGAACCTTTCCATACAAAGTTATTGAAGTGCTTGTGTGTCTATGGGTAGCAGATATTTTAGGACCTATACCTAGGGTGCGGAACCCTTTTGAAATTTTCTTTGATTTAGGAATCCCCAAAATCAGAAAAAATTCATTGTGCATTCATATTTTGCGCATTTTTATTAATACACTTTTGATGCTGTTTCTGCCTCGCTTCTTGCGTAAATTAAATAATAAGGAACAGAAGCCGTCATTCAGTAGACCATCTTTATTTGCATGCACACATATACAACAAAGTTTACACTGTAACTACGCTCTACGCATTCGTTCATTACATTACATTACATTGCATACTTTTGTTCGGTCGAAACAGTATAAATACCTTCTCTATATTGTTTTTAACGTCATGTGTTGTCATGGCAACTTACAAATATAAGAAAATTACCATATATGGCGTGTAGACTTCTCATGGTTGGCACCACACATACACGGGGCCTTGAAATCTTTGCCTGAACTAAGAGTTTAATTTTAAATGTTCAGGCATCGAGAATCCCGCTAGATTTCGAAAAAAAAAGTTCAAATGAATGGTCTACAAATAATACAAATATAAAATTCAAATATAATATAAATAATATAAATATAAACATAATACAAATATAAACTCTCATCATTGGTTTTGGTTCGAGGCTCTGGATTGTCGATGGGGAGGGCGAAATCTTCGTGAGGTGTCTTTTGAGAATACCATCTTTTGTAAGGTTCGAGGTTTTTGATTTACTGTTTTTATTATTTGTCCTAGCTCCTAGTGTGGCAGTTTGTTGCACATTAAGAGTTTAAGCAGTTTGGGGGGGTTGATGCAGATCTGAGGGTAACCTAGCATTTTAGCAGTTTAGGATTTTAAACATTTTGTAGAAAACCAAAGATCGCGAGTTTTCTTTAATATCAACTGATTAAGGTGGGACGTTCCTAGTACCGAATATCAAAGTTAAGTACCGAGCGGGGTCTCTTACGAGATTTAGCCTTGCGATGATCATAGTCATGCAGATTAAATAATAGTTCATTTGGGACAGATGGCAGATTTTTGTAGAATTTAAGCGCTAGCTTTTTGATTTGGGCTCTAACAGTTTTTATTTTGAAGTCTTTCCTAATTACCGAGTTTCTTAAGTATCTAGGGGCTTTCCTTATAATCCTTAGGGTTTTGTTTTGTCTTGTCTCTAATAAGTCTATGGTAGTTTTACAGGCATATCCCCATACGGGTGCTGCATACAGCATTCCCGGGCAGATGATCGATTTATAAATTAGGAGTTTATTTTGATAACTTAGATTTCCGTTTCCTATCATTGGGTATAAGGCTCCTATGGTTATATACGCTTTTTTGATTATGTTCGTTACGTGCAGTTTCCAAGTTAGGTGGGAGTCTATCGTTACACCTAGGTATTTAGTAGATTTTTTCGCTTTTAGGGCATGGTTGTTTATGTACAGAGGAGGCGGAGGTTTACGTTTTCTTGAGAAATAAATCCAATGACATTTATTGGGATTTAATTTTATTCGCCATTTTTCCAGCCATGTTTGGAGTATGTCTAAGTGTTGTTGTAGCTGCCTGTGCATTACTGAGACGTAAGGGTGTTTTGCAAGTATCGCGCTGTCGTCTGCATAGAGTGCCAGCTCCGTGTCTGGGGTCCTGGGAATGTCATTTAGATATATGTTAAAGAGTGTCGGGCCCAGGATGGATCCTTGCGGTACACTACTTTTAATGAGCTTGGGTGTAGATAAGTTATTTTTTACTCTGACTTGAAAGTGTCTGTTATTTAGGTATGAAATTAAAAGTTTGACAAGTGCGTCAGGGACTTTTAGAGTGATCAATTTGTAAGCTAATCCACAGTGCCACACTTTATCAAAGGCTTTTTGGATGTCAAGAAAAATCGCAGCTGTGGGTGTCTTATTATTAAAACCAGAAGAAATGTACTCTACCACTCTCAGCAATTGATGAGTGGTGGAGTGTTTTGGCCGAAATCCAAACTGCTCCGGAATGATAATGTCATTCTCACTAAGGTGCGTGTTCAGTCTCTTAAGAATTATTTTCTCAGTAATTTTACTAAGTGTCGGCAACAAACTGATTGGTCTGTAGTTGGCTGGAATTGAGGCATCCTCACCAGGTTTATGGATCGCTATAATTATCGCTTCCTTCCATTCTTTGGGGAAATAATTTAGTTCTAGTATTTTATTTATTAAGATGGTCAAGTAAAATATTATATTTAAGGGTAGGTTTTTTACCGCGATATTCCTGATTTTGTCGTGCCCTGGGCTTTTACGGTTTTTAAGGTTTTTGATAATCTCTACTATTTCTTGCGGGGTGGCTGGGTTAATCTCAGCCGTGACCGGGGAGTTCCTGAAATTGTTTAGAGTTTGCCTAACCATTCTTAGGGTGTCCTGACACATTAGATCGTGGTTTGGTTCAAATTGCTTTTCGTAATGCCTAGCAAGCACCTCTGCCTTTTCTTCGTCTGAGTACGCAATATTAGCGCCATCTATTAGTGGCGGGAGTTTAATTTGAGGTTTTCCGAGTCTTTTAGCGAATTGCCAGAGCGATACGTCTTCCTGGCTAAGGGATTCGATTAATTCTTTATACTGTTGCTGCTTTTCTGCGACAATTTTTTCACTGACTTTACACGTGAGTCTATTAAGCTCCCTTTTAAGGGTAGGGTCTCTGTTAGCCTGCCATGTCTTACGCATTCTATTTCTCTGTTTAACTAACTGTTTGACATGGTGGGAAAGTGTTGGCATTTTTGATGACTCACGATGTGTTGTGGCAGATGCAATAGCTCTCCTGCTTTCTGTTGTGAGTGTGTGCGTGGCAGAGTCAATATCCGCCGTGCTCATAATGTTGGGTACTGCTAAATGCGGCTCGAAAAGTGCTCTTTTGAATACGTTCCAGTTCACCCTCTCTTGTCCCAGAGAGGCTGGAAGGGGAGTGTTCAAATCGAATGTCACCAGTACCGGTAGATGATCCGAGTCGAATTCATCCAGGGTATCAATTGTGTGAGCGTATTCTATGTTTCTCGTTAGGACAAAGTCTATGAATGAGCCATTAGCACCTGAGAAGCAGGTTGGTCTCGACGGTGCAATGATGTCAGTGTTTGTTGTGTTTAGCAATCTATGTATCTGTGTACCGCGTGTGTTGGCTCTCCTGCTGCCCCACGCTCGGTGGTGTGCATTGAAGTCGCCCGCGAGTATTGTGTTTGGATATCGCGAGAAAAGCAGTTCCAGCTGCGCAGCTACATTTATACCACTCATGTTTTTGACATATATTGAAGTTAGGATAAATGGGTTTACATTATTTATTTTAATTTTTATACTAGTATTTTCTATACCTTGAAGATTTATGTTGTTTATTTCCTCGTGGGGAATATTACTTTTAATATATATTGCTGTTCCTCCATGGGGATTTCTAGCAGTTATATTTGAGCTAAGGGTATGATAGCTATTATAGTTTGCTATATTTAGTTTTTTGTTTTCTCTAACTTTAGTTTCCTGGATTAGCAGGGCATCTACATCATTTTCATTTACGTAGCTCCTAAGTTCATTTATTCTTGGAGATATGCCGTTCGCATTCCAAAATATTATTTTAAAACTTTCTTTTTGGGACCTATTCATGGCGGGTTTGTTTCTCACTGTTTTTATTAAATTCCGCGATTAATTTAAAAGCCTCAAAGACCATTTGCATTGGATCGCTCTTTTTTTGAATTAACTCAGCGAGCTGCATCAACAGATGTTTTATATCGTCTAGGTTGAACATACTGATAAATCCTCTGACGAGGTTGAGGATTTCATCCATCTTTTCATCATTGGATTTATCAGCAAGTTCAGTCTCAGCTTCCATTTCCTGAGTCTCAGCTACAATTTCCTCAGCCTCAACCGCGGTTTGATCTGTTTTGTGAGTATCCTTTTGGACCTCGGTAGTCTTTTGTTTTTTTTCAGCCGATTTGTCTAACTGCTGTGTTTGCGCGAGCTCTTCTCGGGCGCGTTTAGTTTTCTGCCATTCCTGCACCTTTTTTTCTAATCTTTGTTTTGCTTCTCTTGCCTCTTTGGCGGCTTTATCAATTGCTATCCTCTGATTTATGTCTTCATGAGCTATTCTCACTTCCTCCACAGTCATTTCTCTGGAGGTCGACGGTTTAGGGGCCTGCTCTTGCACCGATCTGGTAGGTGCTGAAGTTTGAGTTCTTTTAACCTGTGGCACAGAGTGCGAGGAGTCCTGATGGGGTGTCTGAGGGTTTAGACCGAGGGCCTTTTGCCTCCAAGGGGGTATCTGATTTTTGGGGGGAGGGGGGGCATACCCCGGTGCCTTTCCTCTGTTCCAGGGGTTCTTCGGGCATTGCCTGAAGTTCGCCGGGTGATCTCCATTGCAGTTAGCACACGTTGCCTTCTCTGTCCTTGGTCTTTGGCAGTCACGTGTGAAGTGTTCTTCAGCACACTTAAGGCACTTTGGTGGCATGCTGCAATTCTCAGAGGAATGATTGAATTGCTGGCACCGGTAGCAGATTTTGAAGCCCCGTGCTCTGAAGGCCTCTACCTTCACAGCCAAGTATCCTAATCTTGTCAGTCTGTATACCCTCTGCCAGTCTTCCGTAGGCCTAATGCTGACTAAGAAGATCGACAGGGACAATCTCGTTTTTGTGTTTCTCAGTTGAGAAACCCGGACTACATCTAATCCTTCGGATGTTAGAGTGATTTTTATTTCCTCAATGTTATAGTTTGTTGGTAGCCCCTTCAAAACTACCTTTTTTGGCCTTTCCGTCTTTAAGTTTAAACTGTGGAAGGGGATTTTCTCACTAGATAAATGGCGTTGTACAACCCTATAGGCGTCAGCGTCATTTGGAATCAATTTTAGCATGTCTCCTGTGAGCTTGCCAGATACTTTATTACCTGAGATTTCATTTAATTTTTTAAGGAGAGCCTGGTAATTGTCATTAAACTTGATGAAAAAACATTCCGCTTTTGGGTCTTTTTTCTCAACCACTACACTATTTTGCCTGTCACTATTTTGAACCGTTTTTGGTTTTGGTGCACTTTTGAACACTATAGGTTGCGCGACAATTTCAGATCTTTTGTAAGTAACGCGACAACTCCTTCTAAATTGTCCTTACCTGCGTGCGTATCAACTACTCTGCCTAGGAGCGTCACCTCCGAAAGCAGAGGCCGGAGCACTAATTTTTGACGTCTTGGCTTGTAGGCCCACTGCGAGTAGGTCTTCCAGATCGCGATCGAAGCTTTTGCTATTTGTTTCCCTTTTAATTCTCTGTTCGATGTAAAGGAATCATAATTTATCAGTAAATCAAATAATATTCATGAAATTTGGAAGTATTTTCGATAATGTTCATTAAAATGGGTGATTTAAAATCTTAATATTGCTGTACATTTCCTTAAAATAAAATATTTATAATGACTCATTCACTGTAGGAGCAAAGATGAAAGGATTCCATTCAGTTAGTGTTTTAATAAAAGTTTGAAAAAGAACCCTGTATATTTATTGCTTAATCAGGCATTTTATTTGAATAATTCTTCAGTACATTCAGCTAAAGTATGCGTGCTTACAGATAAAGTATGCAGAAACTAAAATGATTACTGAATACTATATCTTTAAATATCATAAGATAATCATTAAAAAGAAACTCAGAATTTAACTTTTAATATGCTTACGTGTTTATTTATTTTTATTTCATTTTATTTTATTCATTTTTTGTTGTTGTTATAAATTGTAAAATGATTTAGAATTAAGATAAAATACTAGTTGAATGTCATTCATTAACCTATGCACTATAAATTGTAGAAGTTCAGGTTTTCTAATATAGCACATCTTATATTCCCTTTTTTACTACCAGACATTAACAAATTGTAAACAATTTTGCTTAATTATAGAGTTTGAAATACCTCAGGGGCTTTGAAAATTTAATAAAGCTGTATAATAAAACTTTTTGGTATAACTATTTCATTTACAATTCCATTGAAGTGAAAATGTAAGAAAGATTAAATTAGCTTTGTATTATTAAAATAACATTAACTATAATATAATGAAATATACAATGGTAACTTGAAATTGTAAGTTAGTTACTTTGCTTTTTTCCAAGTTATTTTAACAATTTTCAATAACATAATTAATAACTCGCTACATAAAAAATAAAATGTGCCCAACCTAAACACAAATGACTTCCTAACCTATTCTTCTAAAATTTCAGCATGCCATAACAAATAATAAAAAATATACGTGCAATATATTAAGATACTATATCTTTTATATGCAATTACTTACTTATCAAACAGTTAAAATATGTTATTTGATGTGTGAAATATTCCATTTTACATTATTTTACTTTCATAACTTTAGTGTAGCATTTTTATTGCTACGATTTCTTACTATTGACAATATCTTAAAAAGAGAATGACATTTTTTTATCTATATAAATAAAATTGAAAATACATGTATCTGTCTGTGTGTTTATCTATCTCATCATCACGGTAGAACTGCTGCATCGAATTTCATGAACATTCTGTGGGTAGCTTTGAAATAGCCCTACTTAAAATTTAGTCCATGTTTCGAGTTTCTAGGACCAGGGATTGTCGAGATATGAATAAAAATCCCACAATTAAACCTTCCATAAAAATAGAATTATGCAGATGATATATTTTCCACAAATTTATTAAGAAAATTATATCATGATGCTTAGCAACGCAATTAAATCAAATGTGTTTATTAGGCAGACGATTATTAAATTTTTTAAGATTTAAATAATAAAGAAATCAATATAAAACAAAATTTTATAACCATTTTTATACAATTTTAGCGCTTTTATTTTAGTTTATATTGATCCAATTTCATATATATTTTATAATTTGTTTTCAAACGAGGATGTTTTATTCAGATCTGCTTGAAGATAATTTTGTATAGAAAACACAGAAAGGAGAATTAAATGAAATATTTTAATAGAATGTTTTGAGTAAGAATGTCATTTAGAATACTGCAGGAATTTGCACATATATTAAATCATGGGCAATGTCGGGTATATCTGCTATTAACAGTATACATAAAATTGTATGTTGTACATCTATCTGTCTGTTTATTATCTCAGCACGGTAGAGATCACCTATTTTCATTTCATTAGAATTATTATAAAATTTCAAAAATTGAGACTCTAAATATTAAAACTTCACATCAAATTCTGAATTTTAGGTTTCTTGTATTATATGGTCAGTATGAAGTACGGACATACTGCTAGTCTATTAAAAAATATCACACAACTAACAACATTATTAAAATAATTTTAAAATATTTACAGGAAACTGAATAATTTATGACAACATATTAAGTATACTAGGTAAATGAAATGAATCACACAAGCTAAACCTAATAAAAGATACATTTTAAACATTGAATGATTTTAAATACTTCACAATTACTTAACAAAGCTTAATTTTACAAATGTCTAGGCAGTTTTCTTAATTAATGTGACAACAATAAAATTTTAAAACAAACTAAGAAAACTCTAAAAGGTTTGTTGACGTTATAATTAGCAACAAAACAATTTAGAATCCATTTAGCGTTAATTGAATAGCAATAATTTGATTGCCATATATTTAAAATTCTATGTAATTTTAAATGACATGATAATAAGCAAAAAATGGTAAGCACTTACTTCTAAATAGCATTTTCAGTTTTTCACATTACGGTAATAAGGTAATTAGTAATCCAATGTTATAAGGTATGTAGTCGAAGGTATGCTGGTCAAAATGTTTATAAAATCATGAACTAACATATAAGACATTCAAAAATACGATAAAAAGACCGTTATGCATCCACACGCGCGAGCCCACGTACTGCACTGCACATACGATACTTCTTTGTGTGGGCTACTCTACTAGGGGAGAACTTTCCAGAAAAGTTGAGACGGAGGAAAAGTTGAGACGGAGGTGATATTTTGTGGATTTTACGCCCTCTTCCCATAAGCCTCCAAAGTGTGGGGATGACGGAGGGATGAAGTGCCACGTTACTTCAACTTCGATTAAGACATGTACTCTTTCCTTGTTAATTTGATCAATCGACTTTCTAAAGTCGTCCTTAAGCATGGAATTTGCTCCCTTAAAATTTGTCCCTTGATCACTATACAAATCAGAACAAAATCCGCGACACGATGTGAATCGTCGGAACGCTGCCATGAAATTCGGAAACAGCTTCTCGATTAATCGCTTTTACGGCTAAACATATGAATACTGCAATGTATCCCTTTTGTGATTTCGAACTACGACCTTTTGAAATCTTAATTTCGATTGGGCCGCAGTAGTCCACTCCAGTATGAGAGAAAGGTCTAGATTCATTTATTCTAGGGGCTGGAAGATTTCCCATAAGCTGCTGAGACATTTTGGCCTTTTGTCGGTGACATATGAAGCATTTATGTAAAATAAATTTTATCGCATTTCTAGCGTCCAATATCCAATATCTTTTTCTTAAAAGTCCTAATACTAACTGTGTTCCTCCTTGCAACGTATCTAGATGAATCTTTTGGATTATAATGGTAACTAAATGATTTTTTCTTGGTAAGATCGCAGGATGAATTTCTTCAAACAATAAATTGGCATGTTTTAAACGCCCTGCTACCCTTAATATATCTTCACCAGGGCCCCCACAAAGGGGGGGTCAGTTGGTACTACAGTACTGGGGCCCGGCGATTGTTAGGGGCCCGTGAACATTGCTGCGGATAAAATTTTTATACATTTGTGTTTGAATATATAATTTTTTTTCTAAATTAATTGAAAGTTTTGAAATTTACGTATTATGTGTAATTATAAAATTACAAATATAAATTATATATAAAGCCTAAACGCAATGTGTAAGTTTGAATGAAAGAAAAGTACAAAACGTTTTGTAAACATCTGTTTGGATTCTGTGTCTCATTTTTAAAATAGTCAAAAGAGTCTCAAAGAAGGGCCCCTTCGTTCAATACAAGCCTTTGAAGAGTAATCAATCATTTGTAGAACCGAAGGGGGACATACTGGCCAGTGGCCATGCTTTTGATAGCTAAAGAAAGGAAAGGCTACCTCTAGTGATTCGAGCTCTTTGATACAAACCGTCTGGGTAAAGATAGCTTCGGTGTCATTGTGTTCAGAATCCGAGGCAATAAAAACCGATCAGGGAGACATTTTCTAGAATTGCACCAAAACAGATACGTTTATGACCCTAGTGGGTAAGTTTCCCCTTGCTCATTCATTCATGTTTACAGCTCATATCAATCACGTCCAGCTAACTACTGACTGAGACGACCCGTCTACAAGTTTCTTTTGTGAAATTATAAGTTTGGGAAGGGGGCGATCCAAAGAGCTAGCCTGGAAGGGGCGATCTTATCTTCCTGCTCTTTGAGGTCGTAAACCAATTAACGCGACGGGGTGTCGTGACCAATTAACGCGACGTGGTGTCGTACTGAATGATGTAGAAAGAAAAATTCTTGTTTCTCCCTCCTGACATGAACTTGCTTCCCATTTTGATTTCCGAGATAGCCGCTATTAGAAAGCACAAAAAGCAAGTTTATTTTAATTTCTCATGCAATTATATTGCAATCTCATATGCGTTTTCAGTGCTAGTTGCTAGTGCAACTCTCAACACATGATTAAATCTTGTAAAAAAATGATTCGCTGAAACAAACCCCAATGCTACCATCTAAGATTTAAGGTATGTTCAAAATCATTTTCTTATAGTTTTCAAATATTATTTTCAGATTTATTAATCTTAAACAAAGCTAATTTTAGATTTAATTAAAATTTATTTTATCAAATTTCTATGCTGTTTTGTAAAATCAATCGTCTAAAATAACTATAATTAAATATGCACAAAAATCTCTGAGAAAATATTGCATTATGAAAGGAAAATGGATTATTTTGTGTTTATAATGCTTTTTTAAAATTTCACTTATGATTGTATGATTTTATGTTGAACTTGGTAATTACTAGAAATATTCAAAAATTTCCCTTGCGTCATCTATTTTTTGGAATTGTCTAAGGATGGAGCTTAGGCGATGATTTATGCAGTATCAAATTTCGAAGGAGGGGGGGGGGGGGGGGGGGGTTGAGGAATTCACTAAGAATTTCAACCTCTGGTTGTGGGGAGGTGTTAATTCAATTTAAAAATTTATATTTTCCATGCAACATCAATTTTTTAACACTTTACAACATAGTTGAAAAGTGTTTATGACTTTGTTCATTATGTCTGTCTGTCTGTCCCTTTAGCACGATAACTGCCGTAAAAATGACTTTATCAAAATGAAATTTTAGTATGCTGTTCAGACGTTCTGTAGGACCTATGGGAATATAAATAAATAATATCACCCAATTAGTTTTGGATTGAAACCGGGCTGAAAAAATGAAATACATTAAACCCTATGGGACCTAATTCTTCAAATATTTTTTAAGCGAATTTAAAATTTACAAATTGCTTCGGAAGTTTTAGGAAATATTTAAATTATCCCATAAAATATATAAAAAAAATTTCAGAAAAATATATTCCGTAGTTTTTAAAATAAAAATTAAAATAATAATTACACCCATTATATAAAGAGATCACGTGACCCACTTCAAAATAAAATATTGCATCCATCTTGTGTCAAAATCGTGATTTTTAAAGTTTTTTTTAATTTGTATTTAGTGTTGTGTCTGTCCTAAAACCGCTTTATTTTTGCTTAATTTCTGTTCATCAATGTTCTGAAACAATGCAATCACAATATATTTGGGTTTAAATGATCATCAAACTTTGATTATTTCTACAACGAAGCCTAATTTTCACTTATGGAGATTGTAAACACATCAAGCTGTAAGATGAGTTGTATAAGAATTGCTGGATTTTTTTAACGCAAAATTATTTTGCGCTGGAGTCTGCAATATAGTTGATATGAATGAAACAGTCATTGATTTTACATAGAGAACAGACGATTTTATATCAGACTTTTTCGGTGAAGTTTTAAGCACAAAGTTAAATTACTTTTACCTCCATGGTTTTAAGTTTTTAAGTAAAATAAATTATTGTAGTATTGTGATGAATGAAAAGAATTTAATAAAAGTTTATGAATGAAATTTTTACTGATTTTTCACAGAGAGCCAGGCGATTTATATTTCAATGACGTCATTTGATAAAGTTCATTTTCTTTTGACGAAGTTTTCAAATATAATAAATTATTGTAGTATTGTGATAATCACAAAAATATCGTCGCTGAATGTATCGCAATTTAGAGATGTTTAAATAAAATTGCATTGCAGTTGGAAAGTGTTTCATAATCAATGCCTTATGCATGATTGATCTTTCTTATTAAAGATGAGCTTAAATGATGACTGATATAGATTCAGCATCATATTTCAGAGGAAGTATGGAACCTCCTGCCCCCTCTGGAATTTACTTTTCTAAGGATTTCTACTTGCGGTCTTTCATCTTACGGTCAGAACATTTTCTTGAAACGCGTATTTTGATTGACTATAGAGCTTAGGTGATGACTGATGGGAATTTAGCATCGAATTTCAGTAAGGGTAGGGGGCTGAGGATTTACTAAGAATTTTCACTTCCAGTTCTTTTCCCAATACTGGATAAAAAAAAATCATTTTTCTTCAAACATTTATTTCTCAAAATCGGCTATAGATAGAGCTAAAGGATGACTGATATGGATTCAGTATAATATTGCTTAGGGGTTAGGAGAATTCATTAAGGATTTCCACTTCTGGTTCAACAGATGTCACTTCCGATTAAAATAATTATAATTTTCTTTACAATACCCATTTCTCAAGATTGGCTGTAGGAATAGCTTAGATAATGACTGATATGTATTCAGCAACGAATTTTGCAGAGAGTTGGGATCACTAATGATTTAAACTTCCGGTTCTGGAGATGTCACTTCCTATTTTCCCCAACATTTCTTTGACTATGCGAAATAAGTGTGCAACTGAGTATAAAAATATTTCGTTTAAAATGAAATGTACACACCACTTGCCATTATATGAACGATCTTTCATAAACTGTGTTATATTGTTGTTGTTGAGACCCAGACCGCCCGACCTACCAGAAGGCTGTTTGGAAGGCCGGGAAATGCCACCCAATTTAGACCGGAACCCAGAGGGGGAGGCATCCACAGGGACCGTACCCTCCTTCCTCTACCACCAACCTCTCGGAAGGACTTACGGACCCACATGTTTAACGTGATCGTACTCCGCATGAACACGGCGGCAGTTGTGACAGCGTGCAAATTCAGCTCGTAAACCACCGGGCTACCGCGTCCGAAATGTGCCAACAGCACGCGGTGTTCCCAGGTGGTCACCCACCCAAGTATGTCAAACCTTGTACTTAATAAATTTTATTAAATTCAACTCTATCCCTAAATAATACATAAAAGAAAAAAAAGGTACCCCCCTCCCCCTTGTTTTTATCTAGGGCCCGCAGCTCGAGTTAGTACCCGGCCCCAAAATTGAATGTGGGGGGCCTGATCTTCACCATCTAGGAATGGGTTGAGATTTAGAAGTCGACTTTTATGCGATAGTTCTTTAGTCTATCTCAGAAGTAAAGATGTTTGTGTTAATTTTACAAGTTTCTTTAAAGCGTTTTTCAGTTCTCGCCCCGTAAGATAAGATAAATTACGTTCAGATTTTGAGATCTTACAGTTAGATGCATATCTATAGCAATACCCAGTTATTCTTACTAGTTTAGATAAATTGGAGTATTTTGAAATCAAGTCAAAATCTGTGCTTACATTTAATGTTGTTAATGTGACAACATTTCTTTTTCCTATGGTTGTAGGCTACATGTATAGCTAATGGCTACATGTATAGCTATGGTTGTAGGCTACATGTATAGTTACATGTATAGCTAATGAGATTTGATAAGCTAATCTTGCCCCTAACAGTGCTCCGCAAAGTTCTAGTCTTGGTAAAGATACAGTTTTCACTGGCGCGACTTTAGTCTTTGCTGCAACAATGCATGTAGAAATTGTTCTTTCAGAAATTATCCGAAGATAGACAACAGAAGCATATGCAGTACTAGAGGAATCACAAAATATGTGCATTTCGATAGAATGGTTTTCGGAATAACAGTAGTTTATCCAGCGTGGAATTTTAATATTTTCCATATCTGGTAACTGCCTTATCCAGTCAATCCACTGTTGTCAAATTTCTACTGATGGTTTTTCGTCCCAATTTAATCCAATCATCCACAATGACTGAAACATAATTTTAGCTGTAATTAAAACTGGTGCTATCCATCCTAATGCATCGAATAGTTTACTTGTGTTCTATAAAATAGTTCTTTTCGTAATAGTAGATTGTTCCGTTGCCATAGAACTTAATTTGTAACTGAATTCGTCTGTTATTGGATGCCAATATAAACCAAGAGTTTTGATCTGCTTCTATAGTTTTCAGCTTTGATATTTCTCGAAATTCCTCAGGTAATGATTCAAGCAATTTTTTTTTGTTAGACGCCCATTTTCTTAGAGGGAATCCTATTAATTTTAAAAGATTAATTGTTTACTTTTGTTTTTCCAATGCTCCAGAAATATCATCCGCTCTGGACATAAGATTATCTACGTAAAAATCGTTCATTGTAGATTCTGCTCCTAATGGGAAACTTCGTTTCTCATCGCGAGCCAACTGTTTCAAGGTCTTTATAGCAAGATAAGCAGAGTAATCCAATCCAAACGTTACTGCTAGCAATCGGTAATCTTTTATTGCTTCTGACATAGAATTCCTCCAAACTGTTCTTTGATAGTCTGTATGTTTATCTACAACATGGATTTGTCTGTACATTTTTCCTGTATCAGCTGTGTATACGATCCAATAAAACCTCCATCTATGCAATATAGCTGTCATATCCTCTTGAAGATTCGGTCCTACTAATAACTTATTTAATGATACACCTGTCAAAAACTTTTGAGATGCGTCAAATACCACACGAAGTTTCGTAGATGAACTACTTTCTTTGATCACTGCAAGATGAGGAAGATAATTCGGTTTGTAACCATTTCCGTGAATTTTGAGATCCTTTGGGGTGGTTTGGATTTCTTCCATATGGTTTAGTTTGATATATTCATTTATACATGTTGAATATTCCGCACTAACTTTAGGATTTCTTGATAGTTTTCTTTCGTTTTGCTCAAATCGCGAAATCGCCATATCTCTTGATTCACAGAGTGTCGTAGAAGTGTCTTTAAATGGCAAATTGACTACATAACGTCCTTTTTCCCTTCTGTGCTTTTTTGCGAAAATTTCTTCACTCGTTTGTTCTTCAGCAGCGAGTGTTCGAGTTAGTGAAGTTTCTTCAATTTCCCAGAATTTTCGCAGCTGATCGTGTATTTCCGACATGCTGTGGAGATTCAGAATTTTAGTTGTTTGTTGTAGCTATCCTGACAATTATTCAAGATTAATATCGTCAAAATCCAACCTAATGAAGTATTTTGAGCAATCGGAGTACCTTTAGGTTTTCTTTTATGATACAACCCAATAAGATTTGTGAATATACATCAGCGCCAAGTATGATATCGATTTTTCCTGCTTTGCTAAAGTTTGGATCAGCAAGATTTATGTTTCTTAAATGTTCCCAAGAATCCAATATTGAAAATCGTGGTGGTGTATAATCTGAGATTTTTAAGCACTAAAGCATTAGTAGTCGTCAATAATTCTTGCTTAAACCGGGATTTTATTCTAAATCTAACTTAATTGCGAGATATTCCAACTTTAGATTTTTCCATTCCAAGAATCTGAGCAACGACCGGTTTTTTCTTAAGTCTAAGTTTTTGTACAGCTGATCCTGTTATGAAGGTCGATTGGGATCCTTGATCTAATAATGCCTTCACTGTTATTTCCGTTCCCGAATATGATGCGAGCCGCCCAGGCGGTGAAGTGAATAGCGTCTTCGACTGCTGTCTTGTGGGCTCGGGTTCGAATCCCGAATAAGGCATGGATGTTTCTGGAGGATAAAGTCAGTCTTCCGCCTTCTGGGTCCTCGTCTAAATGTGAAGCTGCACCCCCTTCCGACCTTCGTCAGTGATGCGTTCTTGTAATAAACTTTGTACTCTCGTCTTTTGTCTTTCTTCGTTCTTTCTTGCGTCACTGGTCCTGAATCGGCTCCGCTGAAACAGGAGGTCATCAGTAACAACAACAGATGATGCGATTCGAATAAGCGCAGTAGCCAATAAAATTTAACTGAATTTCGGAATGCCACTAAAAGAATGAGTGCAAGTCTGAGTAGTAGCTTCATTAGAATTTTCACTTCTTGACATTTCCTTTGAACCCGACTTTGGATCTCTCCGATCCCTGGATTTGACCCCATTATCCTGATTATTATTAACAATTGCTCTATGTAAAATACGGTGATGTCGTCGATCGCAAAATCGGCAATTTATTTTGCTAAGACAGTGCAACATGTTTCGGAGATAAGCAATTAAAGCATAAACCTTTATGCCTCACTGTTTCTAACTTTTTCAGATTGTTCATTTTCGTAAACATTTCACATTGTCCTAAAGCATGTTTTCCCGAGCATATTATACAGATCACTTTGTTAGTTACAGGATACGTTCTTGTTCGGCTTTCTTTAGCTCCCGAAATTTCTTTTTCCTGAGCTTTTGCTTTCTTTGAAGTAGCTTGATTATAATTTGAAATAGCTTCAAGTGTTCTGAAACGGGATTCAAGAAATGATTTCAACTCTTCAAATTTAGGTAAATCTGTTTTTGAGCTTAAACCTTGTTCTCATAACTGAAGCGATTCTATACAAAGTTTCTGTGTCGTTATATAAACCACAATGTCATCCCACTGTTCTACCCGAACTCCCAAATTTTTTAACGTTGACAGACATTCTTGGGCGGTATACAATAAACTTTTAATACAATGAGCACTTTCCCTGGTTATCTTTGGTTGGACAAAAAGTGCTTTCAATTGCGAATTGGATAACACTCTTTTGTTTTCGTACCGTTCAATTAGTGATTTCCATGCTACTTCATAGTTATCTTCGGTAATTGCAAAATGCTTAAGTAATTTCTCTGCTTCCCCAACTAAATGAATAATGGAGTTTTTGCACCTTAGATATCGATTCATTACTGTGAATTATCGATACAAACATATCATGGAATGAAGTCCAATCTTCGTATTTACCAGAAAATTTAGGCAATTCTATTCTTGGTAATATTACATCATTATTGAAATTTGAACTCGGAGTTCACATAACCTGCACTGCTTCACCGTTTGAAGTTAAGCTAAATTTAGAAACAAGAAATTCTTGGATTTCTGACTTATGATTGATAAAGAAATCTTCTACCGTTGAGTAAAAATCGTCCATAAAATAAGGATCGTCATTTCCAATTTCTTTGGATAAAATTATTTTACGGTGCGTCGTTTTGAACTCGATCCAGTATTCGGAAAAGTTGTTCAGCCTTAAATCAAGGTACTATTCCGTTTTTCTGTCTTTGAATCCTTCTTATAATTTCTAATGAATCTTGCCATAGAGTCGTAGATTTCATGTTGTATTGTTATTAATTCAGACACAGTTATTTCAACTTGGTTAAATTCAAAATACGTGTATCACAAATGCACTATAAATTTAACGAACATAGTTTTTTTAACTATACTGACCTTAAGATTTGCGACTTCTGGAGTCTTCTAATTCCCATTTCGTTACCGAAATCCTTTAGGTAATTCAACTCTTGAATTCTTACTCCGGCATGTTTCTGCCTCGCTTCTTGCGTAAATTAAATAATAAGGAACAGAAGCCGTCATTCAGTAAACCATCTTTATTTGCACGCACACATATACAACAAAGGTTACACTGTAACTACGCTCTACGCATTCGTTCATTACATTACATTACATACTTTTGTTCGGTCGAAACAGTATAAATACCTGCTCTACATTGTTTGTGACGTCAGTCCCCTCGGGGCGAGCCATCCATTGATGGGGGTTATGGATGTTGGCTCTGTAGCCTTGATCCTTCGTCTCTGAGGGCTATACTAATCCGAGAAACCGGCTGTCGAGGAACCGACCGTCGTATCGGGGAGGCAGTTAGGCCTCGGACTCTTCCAGGTGGTTGTGATCTCACGGACTGCGGCTATTCATGCCCTGAGCCTAGATCCGACTGGGGTCGGGCTTGGCGGGTGTTTTTCGGACCCTACCCGGTGAATGATCCCGCCGATTACGCGACCGAGGTTGCGGTTTTGCTGGGTGAGAGATGGTTTGTTCGCGGCTTGCCTTAATACGGCGTAAATCTCTCTAGGTCGCCTGGCATGTCCGTTTAATCCTGTTTGTGACGTCATGTGTTGTCATGGCAACTTACAAAGATAAGAAAGTTACCATATATGGCGTGTAGACTTCTCATGGTTGGCACCAAACAGATGCAATAAAACATATTCACTCATAAAAGAATTGAGTTACAGCAGCGAAACTCAGCATGCAAATGCTGCTTTAAAGGGTATGCAAATATTCAAACGGTCAGCGCCAGTGATGTTAAAGCGTTCATGCAACACGCATGAGAACAATGCATTGTGTAGCATTTAAAACGACCGGTGTTCTCACTCAAGGACAATTGGAACTGGATTTTTTGCTTTAATACTGCATGTTGTTGTTGTTGAAACCCAGACCGTCCGACCTACCAGAAAGGTGTAAGGTAACAATACTGCATGTTGTGTAAAAGATGCCTTTGAGACGTACTCGACGGCGCTATGCACAATTGTTGTATTTAGAGAGAGGTCGCATCTTAGGCCTATGAGAAGCTGGTTGGTCTAACAAACGTATCAGTTGCCATTTTGGTCGGAGCGATAGGGTAGTTGCTCAGTGTTGGCAGCAGTTGTAACCGTCATAGAGGCTCAGAACGCCCCAGACAGACTCGAGAGGATCGTGCAAACAGGAGAAGAGCCACGTCCACACCAATGGCATCGCTATCAGCCATTCGAAGGAATTTGCCATCCTCCATGAATCATGTATCAAGGAGTACTATTTGGAGACGACTAGCAGAAGGTGCAATTATGTATCGATGTCTATTAAGGCGCTTATCACTGATTTTTTAACCAGAGTCGTCTGGATTGGTGCGGATCTCGGGCAACCTGGATCAATTGTAAGCATATTGTCTTTAGCGACGAATGCCGCTCCTCTCTCAGTACTGATAACCGCTGCATACGTGTGTGGAGGAGGACTGGGCTGTTATCGAGCGGTACGTGGCGATCACACGTGGTATGAAAGTCTGGAAAGCCAACTCGTGGGACAGCCAATCTCCTCTATTTGTGTTGCAAACCAATTTGACGGCTCGTTTGTACGTCGACGATATTCTGCAGTCCATTGTTCTACCTATGCTGTCAAAAAGTCCAGGTTCCATTTACCAACAAAACATAGCGACTCAGGTTCTGGCAGGTATCCTGCCTATATACCTGCAAATTTCACTGGGAGCAAAAATTTAAAGAGAAAAAAAGGAAGGTTTCTCATTTGGAGACATCTCTTACAAGAATAAGGAAATAGAAAGAGTGGAGGAACCATGGATAGAGCATCCAGCAAAAGAGATAAGTATAAAGTGGAAGAAGAAAAACCCCAAAGGCGAAGGAATTGAAATATTTATAGATGGGTCAAAGATGGAAGGAAGAACAGGAGCTGGATTCGCAATATACAGAGACCGAACGATAATAGAAAGAAAAAGTTACAGGTTAAGTGATAAAAGTAGCGTATTCTAAGCTGAAATAGTGGCTATAGATAAAGCGTTAGAATGGTTGTTGGAAAAAGATACCAGGAAAAAAAGAAGTGAAAATCTACGTAGACAGCCAAGGAGCCGCTCAAGAAATAAACTGGTAAGAAAAATCAAATCTAAAATAACAGAACTGTCCAAACTTAAGAATAAGATCGAATTCTCTTGGATCAAACCACATATAGGAATCACAGGCAACGAAAAGGCTGACAAAGCAGTCAAAGGAAGAACAGAGTTGGACGAACCAAGAATAAAGAGCGAAATCCCGATGGCAACGCTAAAAATGGAAGCGCACAAAGAGGCAATTAAGATACGGCAGAATAGTTGGGATAGTGAGACAAAGGGAAGAAGCACCTACGAGATCTATCCCAAGGTTTCAACTACAAGAACTAGTGGTGATCACTTCATAAATCAGGTGATTACGCTACACGGGGCCTTTGAAAGATTCAGAGTCGCGAACACAGAGAGAACGTGTATATGGTGTGGCATGCCTGGATAATAGTTGGGATAGTGAGACAAAGGGAAGAAGCACCTACGAGATCTATCCCAAGGTTTCAACTACAAGAACTAGTGGTCATCACTTCATAAATCAGGTGATTACGCTACACGGGGCCTCACCTGCGTACTTTGAAAGATTCAGAGTCGCGAACACAGAGAGAACGTGTATATGGTGTGGCATGCATGGATACGAGGCAATTTGCAGAGTGCTAAGACTACAGCGTAAAAAGAAAGAAGATTTGTCCAAAGTTGACAACCAACACACTGAGGAACTATTTAAAGAGTGGTGAACATAGAAGAGCAGTGTCTCAAACTATAAAAGACTTTATGGAAGGACCAAGGTCCAGAAGCTCATTGTAAATAAATATTTAACCAAGAATGTAACCCTTTTGAATGTTATGATGTAACATATTGTATATCTAAATGTTGTGTCTAAATCTGACACGATGTGTCAAAGTTTGTAATTATGCTTAAAAAGAATAAAAAAAGCTTGCGGTCAGACCTTCCAGTACAGCGGACGAGAGCAGTGGTATTTTTCGAAATATCTTTTGGAATCAGTGGTTCTAAATTCAAAAATGGTGTAATGTATCCTTACTTAGCATGGCATGCTCTGAGATGAGCAGGATTTTTGAGAAGCGACAGATTTTCTTGCTGCGTCGTGGTTGCCCAATCTTGGGTCGGGACGGCTGGTTATATTAAATTAAATTAAATTACCAACAAAACAGGTTACTAAGACAGTGTTTCCCCAAGAGGTACACATCTACTCCGATTCCATGGTTGCCATAATGGCCCCAAACTCTGCTAATTCTGAAAACGATATTGTATATAGAATTCTAATTATTTTGCATGATATTGTGGAATCATGCCACTTTCACTGGATTAAAGCCCATGTTGGATAGATTAGTAACGAAAAAGCTGACCAATTAGCCAAAGAAACAACCAAGATGGAAGAAGTGGATGTGGTGTTCCCTATGTCAACTGAACAACTAAAAAAAATCTGATGTGGGCAGTACATGACTTTCCCTGCAGACTTATATACACATTCTCTTTATTTTAATTAAATTCAATTCACTATTAATTCAATTTTCGTTCTCATTTGGTAACTGGACTCATTTTCAAAGGTGGCGTAGAGAAAAAACGAAAATATCTCGAGAACGGCTAGTCCTAGTGTAATGGGGTTGGTCTTATTCTTTTCTTCGTTAAAAATTACGTATAAAACAAGCATTTAAAGGATATATTTCAGCATACGTAGTTTTTTTTTTATAGATTTTGTCAATTTTTGCGGGCCATTTTGCAAAAAAATGCAGGTTATTTTTTCCGAATCATGCCAATATCTAGGGTGACCTACAAGCGACTTATCTACCAACTTTTGTGAAATTCGGTCTATTAGATTTTCAGCTAGAGTGGATACAAGCTTTTGCAGGCCATTTCACAAAAAAAAGCGGGTTCTTTTATCCTGAATCGTACCCAAAAGTAATCAGCACTAGATTCGTCCGCAAGTGACTTACCTACGAATTTTATGAAATTCGGTTGATTAGTTTTTTAGTTAGAGTGGATACAAAATCTGCACAGACAGACAGACACACAGACAGACACACAGATACACAAACACACACACGGACGCTCACGCTAAAAATAGTTTTTTCGTATTCTAGAGGTCTCGAAACGTGTAGATCCGTCGAAAACTCGAGTTGCGATTTTCGGCATACTTTCCCTATACATTACCATGTATTGCAGGGAAAGTAACAAGAGCAAGAACGGAAATGATTAAGCAATGACAAATCCGCTGGGATTATTCTGATAAGGGTAGAACACTATATTAACATCTAAGTAACATTTCTTCAAACCATTGTTATGGTAACTTTTATCATAACCAAGTTTTAACTGCACACGGAGTGTTTAGAGATTACCAACACAGATTTTTTCGCAAATCAAATATGTGCCATTGTGGTAACGCCATTGGAAGCGTAAACCACTATGAGTGCTCATATTATGGAAAGAGATCAGAAGAGATATACATGATACATTTCCAACAAACTTTCGAGATACTATCTTTGATCGACCACCACCTTGCAGGTAGTGGAATCTGTGACATCATTGCTCGGCTGTTGGAGTTGGAAATGGCGAGCTAAACTCTAGAGCTACTATTTGGATCGAGGACCTGTTGATGCTCAAAAGAAGAACAGACAGTTGAGTACGTCGTTGTCTCTATTGGAGTGACTACTCTCCTGCTTTTTCTTGCAAGCATTATGTCATTGCTTTACATTTGATTTTATGTATTTTATATTCTTTGTTTTAAAACCACCGGGTGCTGCAGTTTGTATATTCTTTTAGCTTATTAAAGATGTTGGGCTTTCTGGTCAGAGGATGGGTCCTGAAGTGTGGTATGGTGGTTGCTGTTTTTTTACCTTTTCCTGCCCGTTTTGCGGCGGGTGTGTCATTGTGTGGCCGGAGGTGGTTCCGGCTTTGAGGGCCTGCGGTAAATCGGTGGATGGTGTCTCTCGCCGTACCGAGGCGTTCAGCTTTACTGTCGCTTCGATAAGTCATCATTCCGTATGCCTTCGGGCGGGTTGGGGAATTCTATTAACTTAACAACGCTTGACCACATACTGCACAACTTTCTTAACAATGTCTTCGATGATTTAGTACCCTTCCATGATCATCCAGCTCCCTCTATCACCAATAAAATACGTCTGGGGCATGATTGGACGGCAATCGCAGCCTTCGCAGAATATCACCGAATTAGCTGACCAGTTGCAACATTTGTGGTAGAATATTACGCAGAGGGAAATAACACATAAGCAACATCATTGGCTTTAGCCGCACCGAATATTGGCATGTATACCTGCCAGTAGATGATTTACCACTTACTAAAATATCATCTTCTTGTTATCCCCATTTCTTAATAAAAAGTTTTTTTCTTGAGCACAAATTCTAATCATTTGCATATCTCCTCAAACGATACATACATACCGAGTTTCGCGACTGTAGCTTAATTTCTTATGGGTGCATATATATTTTTTGCAACAGAGTGTATTTAAGAAATTTCACCTAAAATTATCACGTCTCGGAACGGAACCCCTGGAATACTGTTGCGGAACCCCAAAGGTTCCGCAGAATACCAATTAAAAAATACTGCTTTAGTACATTAATAATATAAACACTTTGATTTATCTGTCTATCTCTTGGTAAGGCTTGGCGAAAATTTGGCGAGATATCGCCAACTTGGCGACTTCTTTTAAATGTTGCAAAATTGATGCAAATGTCGCCAAATCGATAAAAATGACGCCACATTCATAAAAATGACGCCAAATCAATGAAATTAATTGAGTTTTGAAAGGGAAAAGTATTTTATTATGATGTTTCGATAGCGTTTGTCTGTCAAGTCCAATCATCCGGGGCCGGCGGGATTTCTTCTTCTTATCGGGCCTAGATGCAGGTTTCGTGACGTCACAACTTACATCCCATCCACGGCGTTTACACTTTGCTCTAGTTCTTAATTAGCGTCGATTATGGAGTCGATATTTTAGAGTGATAGAAGTTGGTTGAAGTAAAAATGTTTTAATTGAATAAATATAACGAAAACAAATTATATATATAAAGAAGGAATATAAATAAGATTGTAAAGTAAAAAAATACTGAATATTTCCGTAGTTACGAGGGGTATTTTTTTCTTTCCTTCTAAAAGATTCAATGCCAGGTTTCAACCTTTTGAATTTTATTTTTTCATAAAATTCATTTACTTGAGAAATCTGGCTTTTGTTCTTAAATAATCTAATGCACAGAAACACATTATGACCTCTTATATATATATATATATATATATATATATATATATATAATAAATAAATAAGATAAAATTAAAATAAAATTAAAATAGTTATACTAATTTAAAACATGATCAGTGTCATACCCTGGTTCAAATACAATACGGTGGAAAATTAATTAATTATGATATGATAGGAAATATCAGACAAAAGGAAAACAATGCTACCATAACAGACAAAAAGATCTAAATTTTAAATATGAATAATACACATGAATTTATCAACATTCA
Source organism: Amaurobius ferox (assembly GCA_951213105.1). Lineage (NCBI taxonomy): Eukaryota > Metazoa > Arthropoda > Arachnida > Araneae > Amaurobiidae > Amaurobius > Amaurobius ferox. Next base: position 60,066,943 of record OX578149.1, read on the forward strand.
AGAGCGAAGCATACTAATCAAGTTCAAACAACAAAGCATTATCAAAATCTGGAGGCTCAAAATATTAAAATGACAAAATAAGAGAAATGATACAATCCGAAAATATGAATTAGGATAGAAGCTCTGTGAATCCAGCTTATCAAGGATCTTTGCATCCACAGAGGTTCCAAATGTGTTTCGCTTAACGATACAGCCACATGGCTGAAATAACGTCAAAAGATCCGACACATTTCCAGACTATAACATAAACGAAAATGACAAAAAATAAGCAAAATGAAATTGGAAGGAATATAATGAAAGTGCATTAAGCAAACATATAAGCAATCTAACCAACAATCCACAATGATTCGGATAGAATTAAAGTCATACCTTTCTTCACCATTATACAAGACACATTTTCGTTACACTAAACAAAGTATTAGGAAAGAGTACAAGAGAGCGCCATCTGATGTGAATTATAGGAAATACTTCTGCATGTTTAACTATACATATTTATAAGTTTCAAACCCAAAAAATAGAGATATAAAGATAAAATAAATATATTTAAAATAATAAAATAAAAAAATACGCAATAAACTCAGTAATAATTAATAATTAACAATTATATAATATGTATCCAAAATTTATTACTAAGACATTAAAATCTCAAAGAATATTTTAATGTTCAAAGTATACAATAGCAATTTCAAATTAGACTAAAACAATAAATAATATATTATAAATAGTATTCAAAATTTCTAAAGTGATATTTAACAAAATTAACTGGATATGATTCAGTCTTACAGTATCGAAATAAATCTGCAAGATGGTTACTGTATTGTGTATTTTCACATAACCTAAAAATCCTATGAAATTGATTTATTAAAATATTTTTATATACTTGTTTACTCATACATGAGTTAAAATTGATTATCTTGTGAATTTTAAAAGGAAAACTTTTTCTTTTATCATAAATGTTTGACAAAAATGAATATTCATTATCAAGAGATAGAGTTACATCTAAGAAATTAACGCTAGACGAGAAGTTGCTTTCGTTTGGTAAAAGGGATAAATTTGGAGGATAAAAATCAAAATCTATATCATTAGATGAGGGAGCTATTTTAATGAGAATAACATCGTCAATATATCTGTAGAATGTATATGCAGAGTTTATAAAATTTGACTCGTAAAAGTGTAGATAAAGATTTGCGAGAGCTGAACTGGCAGAGCCACCCTGTGGAACACCCTTAATTTGCATATAAATTTTATTGCCTTGCATCAAGTAATTATTAAAAATTACACACTTGAGAAGGTAGGGGCGCGGTAGCCCATTGGTTAGCGCGCTGGAGTTGCACTCGGTAGGCCCGGGTTCGATTCCAGCCACTGCCAAAACTGCCGCCGTGTTCATGCGGAGTACGATCACGTTAAACATGTGGGTCCGAAAGTCCTTCCGAGAGGTTGGTGGTAGGGGAAGGAGGGTACGGTCCCTGTGGATGCCTCCCCCACTGGGTTCCGGTCCAAATTGGGTGGCACTTCCCGACCGTCCAAACAGTTACCTTACACCTTTCTGGTAGGTCGGACGGTCTGGGTTTCAACATTCAACACTTGAGAAGGTGGTGCACGAAAGAATGATCTATATCTAAATTTTGTCTATTATAGAAAGATTTAATAATATCCCAAGTTACTTTATATAGATCTTTTATGTCAATATTGTTGAAAAGGTCCTTAAAGTCATACGTTTTAAAACCCAAAATATTAATCGTATCCAACTTTTGAATTAATTGATAACTGTTATTAATAATATGAGAAGTTGAATTATCATTTATATTAGAGATGATTTTATTAAGAATAACCAAAAGAGATTTACTAGCGACAGTTGCATAAGATTTATGTCCTATAATTATATATAATGCTTTTGGGCAGATTTAATTAAATTTTTAATTACATAGAACATTACCTGAAACATTTTTGTAATAAGGTCTTTCAAAAGTTTTAACTGTCAGATTTACATAACATATATCCTAATATACATACATACTTAATAATAATATTTAATCATTAATATACTATTAATAATTATTGAATACTATTAATTAATATAATATGAATACTTATTTAATAGTAATATACATACATACTTAATAATATATATATATACTTAATAATAATACATACTTAATAATATATATATACTTAATAATATGCATACATAATAATAATATGCATACATACTTAATAATAATATACATACATAATAATACAGACATTAGATTTATATTTTAAGCGTCAATAAGTGATCACGCACATTATGAGCGACTATTTCGGAAGTTACATTTGTAATTGATAGCAGGGTTGTGATATAAACATATTTATTTTTTGTTATTGTGCATTTTCAGTTTAAATGGAAGTCCCTGGTTTGGTAAAATGAAATGTAGAGATTAGCGTGAATGACAGGAAAAGGCAGTAGTCTCAAATAGTAATAATTTTTAAAAAACTAAAAAATCGCTTTCGGGTGATACGCTTTTTTACAACAGAAATAATTTAATAAATTGAATAAATCGGTTAAATATCAAATATGATACTGTATTACAGTGACAAACTATTTTACCAAACTTATTTTAATAGCTTAAATCTTACCTGTTTTTTTTTTCAACGAAAATAATTTTAGACGTTACTTATTGACAGACAATTTTCACCTGTGATGTGAAGTTTTGAAAATTCTACTTTTAACACTTTAAGGTTGCTGAGTGTTGTCATCTGCATTTTAATGAAACAATAATAGCTAAATAATCCACGAAAAGTTTTCGTAGCCAATATGAATTTCAGTTTTTCCAAAAAAAATTTTTGAAATTCAGATTTTTTTTTTTTTTGTAATTACAAAAATGCATGTAAAAAAAAAAAAAAAAAAAAAAAACCACGTGTGATTTGTGTATTTCACATTTTTATATTTAATACACATGTGTATAAAATAAATAAAACCATTGGTTTCCAGTCTCTTTGGAGGTCACATGATTGAAAGAATAAAGTTACATTATTCATTAATTGATAGTACTGTAGCAAATTCTCAATTTTAATCTTGCCTTTTGCTACGACAATATGACAATTGCCCATAGACCATTTACAAATTGCAGATCAATGATTCCTTTTTGACTCACTAATAAAAAATCAAAACACGTACTTTTTTTTTTTTGGGGGGGGGGGGGGGGGGTTACCAAAAATTTTAGGGGGGTGCAACAACAATCCGCAAAAATTTCTAACTCTACACTTTACATATATAAATCGAACAATTGTTTATATTGACAACAACAAACCTTACTAAGAAAATTTTCATTATGCTAATGCATAAATAAAAAAACATGTATTTGCATTCTACTTATTCCATTAAGGTATGTTTATTTATACCCGATTTCCAGCAGCTTCTTACGTAGCAAAAATACTCGTTCAACGGACGAATTTGACGTTGGATTTGAAAAAAAATACGCTACCTGAAATCTTGACATCCATGAATCTAGTTCTAAACCACTTCTAATCATGTTCTAGATTTTAAAAATACACTTAAAAGAAAACCCTTTTCGGTGATATCTGTATCTTCGTCAATATTTACACGATCATACTTTCAAACACATGATGTAAGTTGCAAATTGTGGGATGTACTTTATGACGTCACGAGCTACAGCAGCGCCGCAGGCATAGGCCCGATAAAGAGCAGAACTAATCCCGCCGGCCCCGGTCTGGCGCAGAAGGAGTAACAGGTTTTATCCGGCAGCATCTGTGGGACTCCACGCTGCGTGACAACGCAGCATCATGGTTTGGCGCGCCATCGCCTACGATAGCAGGTCACCTCTGGTCCATATTGAGGGTACTATGACGGCCCAACGATATGTGGATGACGTGCTGCGTCTGGTGACACTGCCCTTCCTTCAGGAGGTGCCCAATGCCATTTACCAGTAGGACAGCGCCCGACCACACACGGCACGCATCAACCAACATGCCCTGCAAGGTACCCAGGTGCGTCCCTGACCCACCAGTCTCCCATTATATCTCACCAATCGAACACGTCTGGGACGTGATTGGACGTTATTAGCGAGCGATGCCACCGCCGCGTTTAGAAGACGAATTCTGCCAAATGGTTGACAGGGAATGGGCAGCCCCCTCAGGACACCATCCGCACGCTCATTGACTCTGTACCTAGATGCGTTGCTGCCTGTATCGCCGCCCGCGGTGGCCCTACAACCTACTGATTAGACGGTGTTATCGTTCAATGTATAGGTGTATCATGTTGCAATAAACATCACTTATTGTTCGTTGCTGTCTTTCTCTGTTTGCCGATTTTCATCACTTTCTGCCGCCCATTCCTTGGTGTCTCATTTTTACTGTCACGTAGTGTATGAATCCCAAATAGATTCTTATATGTGTTATCTATTCCTTTCAGCGAAATAATCCTCACAGGCGGCTTCTGTTCAAATTCTAACGCACAAATGATGAGGGCTAGATATTACTGTGTACACAGTGAAAATCTATATGATCGCACTGCTCAAGCTTGTTCAGGTGTGGGTATTACCAGTCTTAAATGAAATCCTGAGTTGCTTGAATGTGATATGTGTTTCAGCAAACGTGACATTTTACTTTTAAAATAAAAGATTTCATCGGATAAAAACAAGGGGTTTGTGGTAGATTTTTATGCCTCTGACTATTTCTCGCATTTTGATGTTGACATTTATAAATATGATTTATGATGTGAATATACCACGGGGTACTGAACAAATCATTAAAGAAATGTGACGCGAATGAAACGGAAATCAGTAACAGAAGTGACATTATATTAGTATGAATACGTAACATAAACCATTGTTGCAATTTAATTGACTGGATCACTTGACCTTGACGATAAATTCGGTGGTATTGACGACTAATTAGAAGAAATATCGTCATCTTGGCGGCTTTTTGGAAACGTCTCGAATTTTATAGATTAACTAAGAACTTAGTTAAATGCTTTTCCAAAACTTTTGACATGGGACATCACAGTGGTTAGCGCGCGAGGATTGTATTCGTATGACCCGAGTTCGATTACCAGATTTGTCCAAACTGTCCCCGTGTTCACGCGGAGTACGGGTACGTTAAATATGTGAGTTCGTAAGTCCTTCCGAGAGGTTAGTGGTAGGGGAAGAAGTGTACGGTTCTCGTGGATGCCTCCCCCCACTTTTTTCGGTCTAAATTGGGTGATATTTACGGGCCGTCCAAACAGATATCTTACACCTTGGGGTAGCCGGCCACATAATAAGCTGCTAGAAGCTTTCGGGTTGGTCGTGTGGTCTGAGCTTGGGGTAGGTCGCCGGTTTGGGCCGAAGAAGGTCACCTTGGGGTAGGTCGGACGGTTTGGGCCGAAGAAGAAGAGGGTATATGAGTTTGTCATCCTTCAGTTGGATTGTTGACGTAATACAAATAAATGTATCTACCGAACTCAATATTGTTACGAATATGTAAAATGCTTCACGACTTTTTAATTACACACAAGGAGAAAACACTTTTACAGGCAACCATCGCAATTATGTAAAGGTAGGGCTGCTTTATCTTGGCCACATTTGATCTTGGTGCCAGATTTAGCGACTTTTAGCGAGTTTCGAAAACCATTTGAATTCTCATTACTTGCCATTACCATGGACTTACTTTAGACAATAACAAATACATCCTAGTAGTAATGGAACTGCTTCACAAAATGGCCAGAAGCTTACGCGTCTACAACCATCTGTGAAGTTCTGATCCGGAAGTGAATTTGTTGCTACGGGGTTCTTTGCTCATCCGTTCTGATCAGGGAACTAATTTTAATTTTGGTATATTCACGGGACTGTGCAAGCTACTCAGTATGGACAAAACTCGAACTACTCCGCTTCAATCGGACGGCATGGTAGACAGATTCAACAGAACGATACTTAATCATCTCTCCATATTCGTACATATTTAGACAGTCACCTACCTTTGTTGTTGCTGTCCACGAATCGACCAACGAGTTAGTATATACTACCTTATATACTACCTCGATAGAATCGACCCGTCATTCTCCACCAAACAGGGCCGGCCCTACCATTAGTGCGAAGGGGCCTCCCGCACCAGGGCGGCACACTTGAAGGGCTCCGGTCACACACCTAGCTACAGAAAGTCTTCGGGTCTGTCGTGTGGTCTGGGTTTATCACACTTGAAGGGGCGGCTCTTCGAAGGAGGGAGAAAAAAAAATATCAGGCATACGCAATAGAACCGAAATTGCCCAAAATACAATTTTATCCGAAAACATTTTTTCTGAAATAAAAAATTAGATTATTTCAATAAAAATTATTCCACACCAATATTTGTATTAGCATTTTACATATTTATCATTTCAATTCACAAACAAATGTTTTCACAGTGACACTAATAGATTTTTTTAATTGTTTTATGTGGTTGTTACTTTTATTTTCACATTAGCTCATCAGATGGCGACAGCTGTCAGTTACGTCAAACCTATTTTCCAAATTAATTATTCTGACTACCGTAATAGGTAAAAGCAAACGGGGGAAGGCTACGAAAGACGTCAAGGAAGCTCTCAAATTTTCTTCAGTTGCTACTGGAAAAAGGACTTTTTCAAAACTAAAACTGATAAAAACTAAAACTGATCAACAACAGGGCAAGAAAGGCTTTCTGATTTAGCCTTAGCCCTTAATATCAATTGAGCATGAAATGTGTGATAATTTGGATATAAAAAAATCTGATGTGGGCAGCACATGACTTTCCTTATATAATGCAATGAATTTACTACTTTTACAGTAAAAAAAAATAATCATTTTTATAGTAGATATTTATATTCTTTCCAAGATATTGAATTTTCGTAAATGAGTCGTCATTTTCATTGATTTAGAGTCATTTTTATTCATTTGGCGAGTTTTTCGTTAATTTAGCAACATTTAAAAAAGGCGCCAAGTTGGCGACATTCCACCAAATTCGTCGCCAAAATCTCGCCAAGCGTTATGGACGGAGAAATAAGTTATTCTTACAGCAGATAAATAACTATTGGTGTTCAAATACAAAAGTATTACTCAAAGTATCTTTTTTTATGAATGAAACGAGCTATATCCACGAGAATGATGTCATCAAATTTATCGCATGGTATTACATAGGAAAAGTGAACATGTTTTTCAATAGGAAATATTTTTTATTTATTTTATATGACTTTTTGATATTTCTTTTGAAAAATGTGCAATAACTCGAGAACGGTTCATGTTAGCATTCTAAAATTTATGTCAATCGTTTTCTAATGAAAAATTACATAAGAAATGTCTATTTGCGTAACTTTATTAGAGGTTTTGATTTTTTGACAATTTTTTCAAAATTTCACTCGAATATTTAGGGGAGTTCTGAACATTCGATTGCGTATAAAAACAATAGGCTTCCAGTGTTTATAGATTGTAATTTTTGTACCAAATTTGGTTCGAATCGGTCCATTCGTTCGTCAGTTATCGTCTCCACAGACTCACTGACACACACACACACAGACATCACTTCAAAAATGTTCGATTCGTGATCAGGGATGCGTGATCAACGGGCTCTCCCGTCGAAAACTCGAATTCGAATTTTCGACCCTGTCACAATACTTTCCTTATACATTATTGTATATAAGGAAAGTAAAAAGTAATAGAAAATTTTGTTAATGTAAAAGCAAGAAAGATAAAATGTTGTTAAACATTTCTTTCTCTTATCGTTTTCTGTAATAAATAATAAAAAATCTTTTTACTTTCCTTATATACATAATGTATAAGGAAAGTATTGTGACGGGGTCGAAAATTCGAATTCGAATTTTCGACGGGAGAGCACGTTTCAAGCATCCCTGATCACGAATCAAACATTTTTGAAGTGATGTCTGTGTGTGAAAGTATGTGTGTGTGTGTCAGTGGGTCTGTGGAGACGATAACTGACGAACGAATGGACCGATTAGAACCAAATTTGGTACAAAAATCACAATCCGTAAACACTGGAAGCCTATTATTTTTATACGCAATCGAATGCTCAGAACCTCCCTAAATTTTCGAATGAAATTTTGAAAAAATCGTCAAAAATCAAAACCACTAATAAAGTTACGCAAATAGACATTTCTTATGTAATTTTTCATTAGAAAACGATTGACATACATTTTAGAATGCTAACATGAACCGTTCTCGAGATATTGCACATTTTTCAAAAAAATTATCAAAAAGTCATATAAAATAGAAAAAAATATATTTCCTATTGAGAAACATGTTCACTTTTCATATATAATATCATGCGATAAATTGGGTGACATCATTCTCGTGGATCTAGCTCGTTCCATTCATGAAAAAAGATACTTTGAGTAATACTTTTGCATTTGAACGCCAATTTATCTGCTGTAAGAACAACTTATTTCTTCGTCCACAACGCTTGGCGAGATTTTGGCGACGAAATTGGCGGAATGTCGCCAACTTGGCGACTTTTTGAAATGTTGCCAAATTAACGAAAATCTCGCCAAATGGATAAAAATGACGCTAAATCAATGAAAATGACGACTCATTGTCGAAAATTCAATATCTTTGAAAGGATTTTAGTATCTACTAGAAGAAAAACCTTTTTATTTTACTCTAAAAGTAGTAAATTCATTTCATTATATAAGGAAAGTCATGTGTTGCCCACATCAGATTTTTTAATTTGTTTCCGATAAATTGAAGAGGTGTGTTCAATTCCTTTGTTCCAGAGAAAAATAAGTTCTTAGTTCGGGGCGGAAATTTTTTCTTTGCGCCAGGGCGGCAAATAGCCTAGGGCCGGCACTGCCACCAAACGTGTTGTTTGGCCGGGATCTACGACTACCATGGGATGGCCTTCCACTGCTTAATGAATGTGTGCAAAATTTGTACCCACGGTTGGAGGAGGTTTATCGTTTCGCCTATGCAAGGATCAACATTGCTAGCGACAGAATGAAGACCCGGTACGATGTCAAAGATAATAAATGGCGATTTTAAGAAGGCGACAAAGTATGCCCTCGGCGACGACCAGGATTTTCGCCGAAACTACAGCACAACTGGGAAGGACCCTATGTCATAAAAGTGTCATTTATCGAATTCAGAAATCGTCTTCAAGCAAGTCGAAAGTCGTCCATATCGAGAGATTAGCTCCTTTTACTTTCCCTGCAATACATGGTAATGTATAGGGAAAGTATTAGAATCATGTCGAAAATCGCAACTCGAGTTTTCGACGGATCTACACGTTTCGAGACCTCTAGAATACGAAAAAACTATTTTTAGCGTGAAGTCTGTGTGTGTGTCTGTGCAGATTTTGCATCCACTCTAACTGAAAAACTAATTGACCGAATTTCATAAAATTTGGTAGGTATGTCACTTGTGGGCGAATCTGGAGCTGATTAGTTTTTGGCAAGACTCGAGATAAAAGAACCTGCCTTTTTTTGCGAAATGGCCCGCAAAGGCTTGTATCCAATCTAGCTAAAAATCTAATGGACCGAATTTCACAAAATTTGGTAGATAATTCGCTTATTAGTCACCCTGGTGCTGATTAGATTTTGGTACGATTTGAACATAAATAACCTGCCTTTTTTTGCAAAATGGCCCGTAAAAATCGCCAAAATTTAAAATAAAGAACTACGTATGTTCAAATATATCCATTAAATGCTCGTTTAATATGTAATTTTTAACGAAGAAAAGAATAAGACCAACCCCATTACACTAGGACTAGCCGTTCTCGAGATATTTTAGTGTTTTCGTATTTTCTCTACGCCATCTTTGAAAATAAGTCCAGTTATCAAATGAGATCGAAAATTGAATTAAAAGTTAATTAAATTTAATTAAAATAAAAAGTCTGCAGGGAAAATCATGTACTGCCCACATCAGATTTTTTATGAACAGCAGTAGGTTGACCCCTCTCCAGACGTGCAGTCTTAAGGAGGGGGCTGTGTTACGAATGTGAAAAGTTTCACTGTGCTTTGCCTCTATGAAAATAATACATAGCGGCCCTTAGTTTCGATTCCAGTCCTTTCCTCTATTTAAGGAGAAAATACACCTTTACAGGTAACCATTCCTATTGCGTGAATGTGGGGGTTGCGCTATTTTGGAATAGTGTGGCGGTGTTGCCGGATTTGGCGATCTATCACCAACTTGGCGACTTTTCGAATGTACTAGAACTTTCTCGAAATAACGGATGTTCTGAGGGATACGAATCCCTTTCGGAAGTTTCTACGGAAAGTATATAAAATGGAGTCTTCGCTCAGTTGGAGAGTAATTAACGTGGTACGAGCTGGACTGAATTGTAAGTTACGTCAGTGTTTTGAGACTATGTCTCTGCTATTCTGTGAATTAACTGAGCAGTTAATTGCTGTTTTATTGCATTGACAATTGTTTAGTGATCTTGCAAGGAAGTTATCAAGCCTATCGCTGTATAATGTTCTTATTTACGCTTAGCAGCTTTTAAATAGGAAAACGATTGACAGAAATTTTAGAAAAAATTAGAAAACGATTGACATAAATGTTAGAACGCTAGCATGAACCGTTCTCGAGATATTGTACACTTTTCAAATAAATTTATCAAAAAGTCCCATAAATTAAAAAAAAAATATTAACTGTTAAGGAACATGGTCACTTTTCATATGTAATATCATGCGATAAATTTGGTGATATCATTCTCGTGGATCTAACTCGTTCCATTCACGAGAAAAGACACTTTGAGTAATACTTTTGTATTTGAACGCCAATAGTCATTTATCTGCTGTAAGAATAACTTATTTCTCGATCCATAACGCTTGGCGATATTTTGGCGACGAATTTATCGAAATGTCGCCAACTTGGCGACATTTTTAAATGTTGTCAAATTAACGAAAATCTCGCCAAATGGATACTAATGATGCTAAATCAATGAAAATGGCAACTAATTCAAGAAAATTTAATATTCTTGAAGGAATATAAGTATCTACTATAAGAATAACATTTCTTTTAACTGTAAATGTAGTAAATTCATTGCATTATATAAGGAAAGTCATGTGTTGCTTACATCAGATTTTTACTTTCCTTATATACATAATGTATAAGGAAACTTTTGTGACGGGGTCGAAAATTCGAATTCGAGTTTTCGACGGGAGAGCACGTTTCAAGCATCCCTGATCATGAAACAAACATTTTTGAAGTGATGTTTGTGTGAAAGTATATGTGTGTGTGTGAAAATATATGTGTGTGTGTCAGTGAGTCTGCGGAGACGATATCTCACGAACGAATGGAGCGATTCGAATGAAATTTGGTACAAAAATCACAATCCGTGAATACTGGAAGCCCATTGTTTTTAAACGTAATCGAATGTTCAGAACCCTTCTAAATTTTCGAGTGAAATTTTGAAAAAATCATCAATAAATCAAAACCTTTAATAAAGTTACGGAAATAGACATTTCTTATGTAATTTTTCCTTAAAAAACGATTGACATAAACTTTAGAACGCTAGCTTGAACCATTCTCGAGATATTGTACATTTTTCAAACAAATTTATCTAAACATCCCATAAATTAAAAAAAGTATATATTAACTGTTGAGAAACATGCTCACTTTTCATATGTAATATCATGCGATAAATTTGGTGACATCATTCTCGTGGATCTAGCTCGTTCCATTCATAAGAAAAGATACTTTGAGTAATACTTTTGTATTTGAACGCCAATAGTCATATCTGCTATAAGAATGACTTATTTCTCCACCCATAACGCTTGGCGAGATTTTGGCGACGAATGTGGCGTAATGTTGCCAACTTAGCGACTTTTTTAAATGTTGCCAAATTAATGAAAATCTCGCCAAATGGATAAAAATGACGCTAAATCAATGAAAATGACGACTAATAGTCGAAAATTCAATATCTTGGAAAGAATATAAGTATCTACTACGTATAAGAAAAACCTATTACTTTCCTTATATACAATAATGTATAAGGAAAGGGGGTCGAAAATCTGAATTCGTGTTTTGATGGGAGAGCACGTTTCGAGCATCCCTGATCACGAATCAAACATTTTTGAATGTGATGTCTGCGTGTGTGTGTGTCAGTGAGCCTGTGGAGACGATAACTGACGAACGAATGGACCGATTGGAACGAAATTTGGTACAAAAATCACAATCCGTAAACACTGGAAGCCTATTGTTCTTATACGCAATCGAATGTTCAGAATCCCCCTAAATTTTCGAGTGAAATTTTGAAAATATCGTCAAAAATCAAAACGTCTAATAAAGTTACACAAATAGACATTTCATATTTAATTTTTCATTAGAAAACGATTGACATAAATTTTAGAACGCTACCATAAACCGTTCTCGAGATATTGTACATTTAAAAAAAAATATTAAAAAGTCATATAAAATAAAAAATAAAATATTTCCTATTGAGAAACATGTTCACTTTTCGTATGTAATACCATGCGATAAATTGGGTGACATCATTCTCGTGGATGTAGCTCGTTCCATTCATGAGAAAAGATACTTTGAGTAATACTTTTGTATTGAACGCCAATAGTCATTTATCTGCTGTAAGAATAACTTATTTCTTCGTCCATAATGCTTGGCGAGATTTTGGCGAAGAATTTGGTGAAATGTCGCCAACTTGGCGACTTTTTAGAGGTTGCTAAATTAACGATAAACTCGCCAAATGGATAAAAATGATGCTAAATCAATGACGACTCATTGATGATGACGACATATAAAAGTGCGACTCATTGACGAAAATTCAATGTCTTGGAAAGAATATAAATAACTACTATAAAAATAATCCATTTTTTTTTTACTGTAAAAGTAGTAAATTCATTGCATTATATAAGGAAAGTCATGAGTTGTCCACATCAGATTTTCTTAAATTGTCACCGGCAAAATATTTGTCATGTGTTATTTTAACAATTACATCCTCAGTGTAGTCCTTGCTAACACTTTCCCGCATTAACTGTACTACCGTCATTGTTTGAATTATTGTTTTCCATAGGAACTAATCCTGTGAAAATGTTTGATTTCGAATAGTTTGAGTTCTACTCATAAGAGTTACTAAAAATTCTATTTAGTTCCAGTTTTTTACTTTCCTTATATACAATAATGTACAAGGAAAGTATTGTGACGGGGTCGAAAATTTGAATTCGAGTTTTCGACGGGAGAGCACGTTTCAAGCATCCCTGATCACGAATAGAACATTTTTGAGGTGATGTCTGTGTGTGTGTGTCAGTGAGTCTGTGGAAACGATAACTGACGAACGAATGAACCGATTCGAAAGAAATTTGGTACAAAAATTACAATCCGTGAATACTGGAAGCCTATTGTTTTTATACGTAATCGAATGTTCAGAATCCCCCCTAAATTTTCGAGTGAAATTTTGAAAAAATCATCAAGAAATCAAAACCTCTAATAAAGTTACGTAAATAGACATTTTTTATGTAATTTTTCATTAGAAAACGATTAACATAAATTTTAGAACGCTAGCATGAACCGTTCTCGAGATATTGCACATTTTTCAAAAAAATTATCAAAAAATTACATAAAATAATAAAAAAAATATTTCCAATTGAGAAACATGTTCACTTTCATATGTAATATCACGTGATAATTCTGTTGATATCATATTCGTGGATCCTAGCTCGTTCCATTCATGAGAAAAGATATTTTGAGTAATACTTTTGTATTACTCAATTATATTATATTTCCTATTGAGAAACGTGTTCACTTTTCATTTGTAATACCATGCGATAAATTGGGTGACATCATTCTCGTAGATCTAGCTCGTTCCATTCATGAAAAAAGATACTTTGAGTAATACTTTTGTATTTGAACGCCAATAGTCATTTTTCTGCTCTAAGAACAACTTATTTCTTTGTCCATAACGCTTGGCAAAATTTTGGCGACGAATGTGGCGGAATGTCGCCAACTTGGCGACTTTTTGAAATGTTGCTAAATTAACGAAAATCTCGCCAAATGGATAAAAATGACGCTAAATCAATGAAAATGACGACTGATTGCCGAAAATGCAATATCTTGGAAAGAATATTAGTATCTACTATAAGAAAACCCTATTTTTTTACTGTAAAAGTAGTAAATTCATTACATTATATAAGGAAAGTCATGTGTTGCCCACATCAGATTTTTCACTATTTGCAGATTGTAGATCAGTACATTGTTTTATTACTATATTGTACATTGTTTTATTAATCTTATATATTAATTTCTGTCATACCATGTTACTATATACCTATATCTCACTTATTCTAAAACTAATACTTGGCATAAGACCTCGTCTTTTTTTCTCTCCCCCAAACCGGCAAAAA